>JAJEJO010005164.1:127602-243068 GCA_020662805.1 Glaucomys volans | reverse complement strand
AGGGAAGGGAAGGGAAGGGAAGGGAAGGAAGAGACAAAGGGAAAGAAAGAGGTATCTGAAAAAGGATCCAATGCATCTAATTATCAGGGAAATGTAAACCACAACCACTTGAGATACCTGTTAGGATGGCTGTTATTGGAAACATAAGAGATAACAATAGTTGGCAAGGAGGTGGAGAAATTGGAACCTTTGAACAGTGCTAATGGTAATGTACATTGTTACAAACAGGAAAACAGAATGGAGGTTCCTAGCATATGATCTAGCGATCACTTTTCTGTTTATATCCTCAAAGGAAATGAAATCAGTACCTTAGAGGTATCTACATTTCCATATTCATATCATCATTATTCATAACAGCCAAGATATTGAAGCAACCTAAGTATTTTGACAGATGAATGGATGAAGCAACTGTAGCATACTGTGTTGCACTCAGCGGGAATATTATCTAGCCTTAAAAAGAAGGAAATCATACCTATCATTGAGTGTTTTTCCAATCATGAATGTGTGTTCCATTTTGTCAAATGAGTTTTCTACATCTGTTGGGATGACCATATCATTTTTAATTTTTATTCTATTTATGATTTATTATACTAATCTGATATTGAGATGACAAATCAATCTTGCATACCTGAGATAAATTCCAACAGTTCATGGTTTTTCTGTATTGCTAGATTCTGTTTGTAACTATTTGTACTGGATTTTACATCCATATTCATAGAAGATATTGGTATATGGTTTTCTTGCGATGTCTTTGGTTTTAGTGTCAGAGTAATACTGACCTCATAGAGTGAGCTGGGCAGTATTTACTCTTCTTCTATTGTTTGGATGAATTCTTGAAGAATTGGTGTTAATTCTTTAAATGTTTGGTGAAGTTGACCAGTGAAGCTACCTGAGACTGGCTTTTCTATGTTGGTAGTTTGTTTATTATTAATTTATTCTCTTTATTTGTTATGGATCTATTCAGATTGTCTCTTTTTTCTGGAGTCAGTTTTGCTTATTTCTATCTTTCTAGGCATTTGACCATTTCATTTAACTTGATAAATTTATTGGCAAACTTTTCATAGAATTCCATTATTAATGCTTTTTTTATTTTAGAAAAATCAGTATCAATGTCTTCTCTTTCATGATTCTGATTATAGTAAGTCTCCTTTCTTTTTTATCAATCTAGCTAAAAGGTTATCAGTTTTGTCAGGCTGTTCAAGGAACCAACTTTTTTATATCATTGACATTTTTCTAAGTTTTTATTCTCCCATTAATTAACTTCAGCTCTAAGCCTTATTTCCTCCCCTCTGCTTGCTTTGGTTTGCTTTTCTTTTTCTAGGGCCTGTAGGAAGAAAGAACTTTTGGAGGTCTTTACTCCATGATTTTCATTGATATTATTAGAGTTCTATGGGATATTGGCATTCAATTCACCATCTACCCAGATTCTTGAGGGTGGAAGTGCTCATATTCAAATGAAGGAATTTGGTAGGGTTCACAATGAGTACAGGAGTCTGAGAGGACCTATGGGTGGAGCACTTTAGACCAATCAATGTAATATTGTTACTGCTTCTACATCTGAATATGTAGTAGCAATTGATGTGCCATATGCATGTATTTCCTAATCCTAGGAAGTAGGTGCCCAAGAGAATTCTACCATCCAGGAATACCAAATTTGGAAAAAGTGCTAATACCTTTTTCAAGATGGAAGTTTATAACTGATGGTTTCTCCTGCTGAAGACTTTGGCAAAGAGAAGCAGCTACCACTTGGAGGTATACCTTGAGTGTTGGATTCATCCCCTTCCAACCACGTCTAGCTATTGGCTTGTTTGGTGGGTCTTCTAAGAAATTAACACCTAACTCATAAAGTCATTGTGACTCTCTGACCTGATATTTCCATTTTGAAGTGATTCAACTCAGACTCTATAGCTGACCAGGTGAGAAGAGCACATAAAACCTTGCTTCTTAAATGGAAATGGCATATTCTAGAATGCTACTGGCCTGGTTCCAATGGTTGTCTGACTTTACAAGAAAAAGTAATAGCTGTCTTATCAGGAGAAACTTTATCCCTCTGCTGCCTGAAGCGAAGCCACTGGACTTTCTTGGAAATTCCCCTGAATGCCCGAGCCTTTCATCACTTATATCTTCCCCAGGATGAATCCAAATGACGTCTACAGGATGGCAGACACACTTCAACCTCAGTCCAAATTATGAAGGACCAAAAACAAACATGCTTGCTTTGTTCAGTGACAGAACTCAAGGTCATTCTCATATTCGAGCCCAATATACCCTTCAATGAGCTTTATTATACTTCTACCAAATCTTTGGCTTTTGTTGTGGGCCTGGGTCTTGGTCTACCACTTGGAAAACTACTGATTGGCAGGTTAAAGACACTCCTTTTTGGAGCTATGATATGTGAAAAAAAAATCATAGTTAATGATTACTATGGTTTAGAAATGGGGTGTTCCCCAAAAGCTCATGCAATGCAAGGAGGTTTAGAGGTGAAATGATTGGGTTATGAGAGCCTTACCTAATCAGTGCATTAATCCTCTGATAGGAACTAACGGTCAGGTAGGGTGTGGCCGAAGGAGGTGGGTCACTAGGGTGTGCCTTTGGGGTGTACACTTTGGCCCTGGTGAGCCAGAGTTCTCTCTGCTTCCTGACTGCCATGTCCCAAACTAATTTCCTCCACCACACTCTTCCACCAAGACGTTCTGCCTCACCTCAGGCACAGAGCAATGGAGTTGGCAATCTGGACTGAGACCTCTGAAACCATGAACCTCAAATAAACTTTTCCTCCTCTAAAATTATTCTTGTCTCAGCAATGACAAAGCTGACTAGAACAATGATAATGAGACAAAGCTGACTCATTCGTGGTCATGCCCATGGTCAAGGCCTGCTTTGTGAGGAGATTGCATGGAATCAAGCTATAAATGGAGGGTCCTCTACCCAGAATGCCATGATTACCGCCTGCTTTGCTATTGTACCAGATATAGCAACACATGCCTACCAGCATGTGTTGATTTGGCATAAAACAAGGACTCTGAGTAATTGATTTAGAGGTCAACCACTTCCAGACTCATGACTCTTCCAGAAGTTGGCCCATTCATTTTGCAGCAGGAGAGAACACCTTACACACACCTTACCACTGCTGTTTCTGGGTAATTGATCATAGTAGACCTTTGAAGCTCTACAGAGTTATCAGTAGTGCTTCACTGCTGTTGACAATTTTTCAGGTTATGATGTTGCTCTTCAAGTCTGATCAGCCAACTCTGTCCCTGTTATTGTGTCCCTTGAAGCTAATCTTTTGAATGCCTAGATCATTTGTGATTATGAAATGATATGCAATTTATCATAAATCACTGCGATGGGTCATGATCAAAATATTTGATGAACATCATCACCTCTCAGTTGCTTCATTGGCTAATGATCAGGATGAATGAGAATTATTTGGATTTATTTTTAATATTTGAGGTTCTGTATATAATATTTCTTTTTTATTTTTCTCCTTACAGTAAATGTAGGCCAACCTAATAGATATACTATTTGGGTGAAAATTAAACCAAAGGTGACATAAGGGATTCAGACTTATGTTTGCTTCAGCCATCTGAATTCACTTGTTGGATTGACAGTGTCCTAAATTAGAAGGATAATGACCACTTAGATAAGAACTTGCTTATAAGTCCTTCTACAGTGGTCCATGCAAGCCAATGGGGTTTCTATGATTTTTATCAATGTCTGTGTTCCTATAATACTTTACATTTCTTTACGAAAAATGAGTTAGAATAAGAGATGATTGGAGGACAAAGTGGAGATCATAACTAGGTATACTGATTTTGTAACAGTTAAGGAGAGTAATGATACCAGCTCCAGGGAGGGTACATCTTAAACCTAGAGTGGTTTCAGGAATGACATATTGATTATGTTTGTCTTTCAGAATTCTTCCTGGAACTTTTTTCATGAAAACTGATGCCCTGCTGCTGGTCCACCAAACTATTTCAAGTACTACCAGACAATGGGGTCAATCCACCCCTACCAGATGGTGCTGATCAGGACTTGATTACCATTCTCCTTAACCTTCTCTTGGAGTGTATCAGAAACAACAGGAAATGGCCCAAACACTTCCACCTACTATGTCAGCACATTCAGATACCTTTCCCACCATCTTCTTTTATTCATTCTGTGGGGCAATGTGGACAAATGGCAGAGATTGGACTCACTATCCTCAAGCTGTTCCTCCAAACAAGAGCTAGAATCAATTATTTGAACACAGCTGGGTGCCCTAAGGCCTGCCAGGGTGGTAGACCACATTAGTGGCACTATCAACCCCCTCAGTTCATGTAGGCCCCACTTGGAGGGCCCCCCAAATTATAAGCAACACTTTTTTTTCCAGATAACACATCTACTTCTGAAATTGTACTTCATATTTGGAATTCAGACATTAACTTTACTCTCTCCTGAAAACAGTGTAATATTGAGGTCATTATGAGGAACTTTCATGTAGTATTTAAAGAAGTATTGCAAGTAACAGATTACTGTAGAGATATCTCCAAATGACACTATCTTTGGTTACTGGGGATAGTTTCCTAAAGGAAAACTTATTAGTTAATTTTTTCCTACACTGGTAATTGTCCAACTTAAAGTTATATATTTGTCCTTGATTTTAGCTGAAATATTCAATAGCACTGCTTCAATCCTGGAAGGAATCCAGGTCAGCCTCAATTCATTGGCCAAATTTATCATCGATGACAGTCTGTATAACTGCTAATACTTCAAACTATACCTGGGTCTAATGGAAAAATCAATACAAAAATGTAAAAGGACCCTAGATTTTTAAGGTACACCCTGATTGCTTATGGAATTTGTTCATCTGGGTTGGAAGGGTAGGGAAGAGGCATGACAGATGTCCATCCTGCAGGTTGATCTCATGTTGATGTTTGGAGTCTTGTTAACAGTAGTCTTGATTAAATTGTTTCAGGAAGCATATTTTGTACTAGTCTCTTTTGGTCTGATTAATCATAGTAACCAATAGTTCATGGGAAAATTTACTAGAACCCATATCAGATAAAAAGTAAGGTCCCATATTGTCTTGCTATTTCTTTATAAGCTCATGTTTCTTTCAGTAGTTTGGCCAAAGGCATTAGCAGCCTTTTAGATAATCTTTTTAAGTTATTTTTAATAGTGGATTTTGGAGTGGTTTTAGGGTTACAGTAATGTTGCACAGTAAGTATGGAGAGACCTTAATGCCCACTACTATTACCCTCTATTTCTATCCCACAGCCCATTCTCCCTTTCAGTTGACATCTTACATTGGTGTGGTGTGTATTACAAACAATAAACCAACGTTGAAAGGTGATTATTAACTGAAGTCCATGTTTCACATGAGGGTTCCTGATTTTGTATGGGTTTTGACACAAGCATAATGTCATATATTCAACATTATGTTATCATACAGAATAGTCTCGCTGCCCAAAAATGGCCTGTGTCCCACATGTTCATCTCTTTTCTCTTCCTACCTATTTCTTACTTGTCTCTAAAGTTTTGCCTTTTACCAATATTTCAGATATTTGGAATTATATATTTTATATCCTTTTCATATTGGCTTCTTTTACTTAACATTACAAATTTAATGTTCTTTCATGTTTTATTGTGGTTTGATAGCTCACTTCTTTTACTGCTGAATGATATTGTATTGTATAGATGTGCGACAGCATGTTTATCCATTCACCTTGGTTTCTTCAAGTTTGGGGCTATGATGAATACAATTGAATAAGCATTTTTGTGCAGTTTTTATTTATATGTTCATAAGCTTTTGACTTATTTATATAATAACCTAGGAATGGGATTGTTGAATCATTTGTAAAGAGCATGTTTAATTTTGCAATGTGCTGCAAAACTCTTGCCATGACACTGTCTCTTGCAATGATGAGAGTTCTTGTTGCTCACATCCAGGGCAGGCTTTGATATTATCAATGGTTTAGATTTCAGTCATGTCTAATGCTATCTCATTGTAATTTGCTCTTTCCTAAAGATGTATGACATGAGCATCTTTCCATATATTTATTTGCAGTATGTATATATTTGGTGAAATATCTGTTCAGGTCTTTTGGCTATTTTTTAAGTGGACTGTTTATTTTCCTATCATACAAATTTTAAGAGCTATTTGCTTATTGCGGATACAAATATTTTTTAATTGGATATGTGTTTTGCAAGTATTTTCTCCTCAATTTTGACTTTTCATTTTAACAGTGTCTGCCACCAAGCTAACTTTTCAAGTACAATAAATTCCAATTTACCAATATTCTCTTTCAGGTATTGTGCTTTATCATTTCCACACAGGTCTATATTCTTTTCCTTCTTTTTCACATATTTTCTCCTTACTATTCAGCTGTTAAGATTCTATTAATGTATCTTCAAGCCTGCTGATTCTTTCCTTGTCTATAGCAAATCTTCTGACAGCCATTCAACAACATTCTTCATTTTTGGGGGGATCTATTTCTGGCATTTCCTTTTGATTCTTTCTTAGAATTACATATGTCTGCTTTGGTTACCCATCTGTTATTACATGTGGTCTGCTTTGCCCTTTAGAGCCTGGTGGGGATCACACTCTGTTCCCAGTGTGGCAAAGTTGAGAGGTGGTGGGACCTTTAAGGGTTGGGGCTTAATGCAAGGCAATCAGCTTGTGGGTTCATCACTCTTAGGAGGGATTGATGCTGGTCTTGTGGAGGGAGTTAATTTTCATGGCAGCAAGTTCTAATAGAGCTAGTCTGGCCCCTGAATCTCTCACATCCTATACTTCAATGCATGTTCACACAACACCATGACATTCACCTTGAGGCCCACACCAGAGAGTAAACTGATAGGGACTTTGCAGCCTCAGACTTTCAGCCTCCAAAACTGTGAGATAAGTAAATCTATTTTCTTTATAGATCATCCAGCCTCAGGTATTTTCTTATAGCCACAGAGAACAAACTAAAGCAGAGTCCTTCCCATATTTATCATAGTTACTTTAAATGTCCAACCTAATAACTCTAAAATCTCTGTAATATTTGGGTCTGGTCCTGATGCTTGCTTAAGCTCTTCAGCTTATAGTTTTGCCTTTTAGTATGACTTGCATTTTTGTTGTTTTTTGTTGTCATTGTTGAAAGTTATAAATAATATAATAGGTAAAATGAACAGAATTAGGCATCATTGTGAGGTTTTATGTTTATCTGGTATGGAATTCAGTTGTGTTGGTTGTCCACAGTAGCTATAGGCATCTATCTCACTTTCCTACAGTGTCCTTGTGTGTGTATCCCCTGTTGTCTCTGGATTTCCTAGAGAAGCCTTCTGAGAGTCTGAACCTAGCAGTTCTTCCAGATGTAATCCTGTTGTTAGACATGAGTCCTGAGGTTGTGGTGGCAACATGGTGGGGGAGAAGAAGCAGTCTGCAATGCTGTGACTGGGCCTCAGTCTTTCAGAGGCCCTGTGTCTGTGGCCTCTCACCTTCACAATGCTTCTTGGTTCCTGCCTCTTTAACTGAGCAGCTGGAATCAGTTTCCCTCTCCCCAGGTTGGTCAGGCTCTGGTAAAGCCCATGTGTGTTCGGCTGTGGTGAAAACTTTCCCCTTCAGGGAATGCTCTGGGCATAGTTTAAAATGACTACATTTCCTAGAATTAAACTGCATGAGAGAATGGGGCACCCCCACTCCTGTAAGGCTGGACCTTCAGTTGTTTCTGTCTTTCATTCTGCTCCAGCCTCAGAAATCCATCAATTACTCATTAGATGTTCCTACCAGAGTTGGCTCCACTAGGAGCTTCTGCTGCTGGTAAACTGAGGGTCACTGCAGTTTCCTGTCTATATCCTATTTGGGGGCTTTTGGTTTGTTCTGTAACTTTAGTTCCCTGAACCTTCTGGAAAGAGTTGCTGACTTTGAGTTTATTCAGTCCTTTTCTTGCTGTGATGATGTGAATGACAACTTACAAATTCTTTGCATGATGGTCTGGAAGCAGGAAGTTTTTATGTAAGGGTGTTTTTTATAGCAAAACATCTTAAAATATGAACATAGTGTCTCCATCTAGTACAAAGGGCAACTTTGTTTACTGCCCAACATAATAAAAGTAACTTTTCCCTCTTGGGCAAAGTTCAGGCAGATGTAACTCCAGCCTAATATAAAAGATGCAGATTGCCTAAATTAAGGGGTTCTTAGCTGTAAACACAAACCCATTGGATACATGACATTCACCTAGACCCTACTGTTCCACCCCATAAGACCCAGAGGCCAGGAGAACTAACATAAATATGCTTACACTTATGGTGACTGTTGTGTCATGAAGAGGGAGGTGTTTCATTTCTGACTCAAGTCTAACATCTTCTACCAGAATCCAAGAACTATGCCAAACATAGTTGAAAATTCCAGAATCCTCCCAGTTAATGACATGTATATCCACTAAGGAAGACTTATGTAAGAATGTTTATTGTAGCTTTCTTTATAATAGCAAAATACCCAATGGCAGGTGAATGGAAAAACTTTCTGATATTTCATGCAATAAGGCACTACTTAGCAATATGAAGGAATGAAGTGCTGTGTGCACTGACAGGCCTGAAAATCCCCAAATTATGCAGATTCAACTAAGGCAGACAGAGAAGTAGACAGGTTGAGTGCTTCAATTCATACAAAATCATAGAATTATCATGACTGGTTTATGGCTATAGAAATCAGAACAGTGTTTGCGTTGCAAAGGTTGATTGGCATAGTGCCAGAGATCTTGATGCAGACACAGTTTATATTGGTGAGTTTTCAAAACAGATCAAACTATTTGTGCAAGTTCTTTGTAACTTACTTGCTTGGAAATTAGACCTTTGTACATGCATAAAAATTAAATATAACTATTAGATGAATGAAAGTGTGATATGAAATTTTAAACTAAAGAAACTTAATTCAAGCCAGCAATAAAGGAAAAACATAAAGAAAAAAATTAAAACAATGAAATAAACATTAAAAAACCAATAAAGGAAAAAATAAAAAGAAAGCAAGAAAATGTGCAAATAAAAAGCATAAAACAGAGGCCTCTAAGAGTTATGATATATCAATAATCATAAATAACTACCCTTTCAAAGTCCAGAAGTTTTTTGTGTAAATAGCAAGTCAATTTTAAAAGCAAATACTAAAATTCCAGTCATTGATGTTTTGCAAGAGATACCCATGAAACATGAACCCAAAAAGTTTAAGGCTAAAGGATGTAACATAATGCTATAATCAAAAAACGACTAAAGGAAATGATTTATGATAATATCAGAATACACATATATCCAGTCAGACAAGAGAAAGTTGGTAGGACAGTTTTATACATTATTATAAGGTATAATCTACTAATACATTATACTTCACACACAAAAAATTTTTTTTTGCAGTGCTGGGGATTGAACCCAGTCAAATGCTTTACCAGTGAGCTACACTTCTAAGCCCTGTTCGTGAATCCTATAAGCACCTAACATCACAGCTTAGAAAGTAACAATTTCTTTATTCATTCATTTATTGAAGGGCACCTAGGTTGGTTCCACAATCTAGCTATTATGAATTGAGCTGCTATAAACATTGAAGTAGAGGAACTGGGATTATGTAGAGGGAAATGAGGGGAGAGGGCGGCAGGGAAGGAAAGATGGTGGAATGAGACACACATCGTTACCCTATGTACATGTATGATTACACGAATGGTGTGACTCTTTATCATGTACATCCAGAGAAAGGAAAGGGTACCCCATCTGTGTACAATGAATCAAATGTATTCTGCTGACATGTATAACTAAATAGAACAAACAATAAAAAAAAAAAAACAGAAAAACAAGAAGAAATTTAACAAATATTTAATGAAGAAAGTTCAATCATATTTGGATAATTTAGTATAGTTCTTTTAAAAATTATCAAAGAATGGAGAAAATTTATCAATACACATGATCTGGTTTACTCTGTTACTAATATTGGACTTTAAAACTAAGAAAAGTTTTCTAATGTTAATTGAAATTTTACTATATGATAAACTACAAATAAAATTGCATTCTTCCATATATTTTTGTAGGGAAACTAGAAGGTTTCTATCACATTGATAATGCAAATGGTTATAGCCACTCTGTAAGACAATTTGGCTCTATCAACCAAGTGGCAAAATGCATGTATATATTGTCCCTAAGGACTTTGCTTCTGGAAAAACATGACAAAATTACTCATGTATATGCACAATGACCTATGAGAATTCTGTGTGAAATATTACTGTGATGTCAAAAAACTGGAAGCAATCCAATAAAAACTCTAAGAGATTCACTAAATAAATTATGATTAAATTCACATTGTGGAAAACCATGAACCCATGAAAAGGCTGTTTGCATGCCTAAAAATAAAAAACAAAAACCAACAGTTATGACTGAGGGGAAATCCCCTGCTTAAGTCAGAAATAATATATAGATAGAATAATAGAATAGGAGTCCACTCTGTGTGCATTTAAATGCTTGGGACAATGGAAAGAGACACCCCACAGTGTAGAGGAGTGTGACTTCTGAGGAAGAATAACTAGAAGGTAGAGGAAGAAGTTTACTGAGTGAGCGCTTGAACATTTTATACTATATTCATACATAGTTTGAGTTTTTTATATAGTCACCCATTCGTGTGTTAAATATTTAACAAAGTATAATTGTAATTTAATCTGTAAATTACCAGCCCTCTAATTTTTAAAGATGTCACAACCTATGGGTTAATCAAATAAAGAAAAGATAAATTCAGTTAATTTTTAACTCACTTGAAACGTATTTTTTAAGGGCAGGTTTATTTGATTATGATACATGCGTAAATAAAAAGTCTGTTAATGAAAAATGCTTAATGCTGATTTAATATGATGTTTGACTGGCATATAGTTACTCAAAAACATGTGTTGAATTAATAAAGCCCTTAATAGTTAGAGATTATTAGACAATAGTGACATCAATGATAACACACAGAGTTACTGACCTATGTAAAAACAAACCTCCACAATGTTTTTTTTTGTTTTGTTTTTTTTCTTTTCTTTTTTTTTTTTTTATTGAACACAAATGGAGTACAGCTATTGTTTCACTGGTTGTACACAAAGTAGAGTCACACCATCTGTGCGTTCATGCATTTAAACAGGGCAATGGTATCTGTCACACACTCTGTTATTAATTTTACCCCCCACCCGCCCCCACCTCTCCCTTCCCTCTATGCTAGCTATTTCTTTGTGCTTTGGCTTTGAACCAAAGAGGGGGGCAGAACAAAGCAAGGATTTTTCTTGATGTGAAGTGTTATGCTAGGCTGAGCAAATGTGAACAAGGTCCATTTAAGAAACCATATAGGCTTTGATATGTACTGTGTTTCATAATTTTAAGCCAGATCATGATTTGGGAGTACTGTAATAATTCCACTGTCTGCTTTCGGCATGGTTTTGCTGGCTTCTATCTTTGGTAGACCTGTGTCACCTGAAAGTCCTTGACTATATTCACATGGTCTATCTGATGCCTGTGTATAGTATTTCTGGATCAGAGGTTCTCCAGTTGGTTGTTCTTGTTTCTGGCATCCTTCATGACTTCTAGACCAAAATAAGAAACTTAACATTCCTTTTGTCAGCAGTTGAATCCAAATAATTTAATAGGTATTCATACCCTCAAAGTTCAGCATCCACTAAAAAAATAAGGAATAGAAATAATTTGAAATAAAAATTTTGTTTCATTCCTAAAGAACAACACTAGTTATTAATGGTCCTTGTGCACTGGTTGAGCACTGGACGATTTCACAAACTGACACCAGATTGAACCCTCCCACCCAAATCTGCTCCACATTGATTATCTGGGAATATTTCGTTTTTATCATCTCAACCTTGGAAAATCAACCAGTTTCACAAATGGAGCGATGTCACCTAATTCAATTTAGCTTTATCTAGAATTGAAACAGAAGTGCATTGATCAAGTAGTTCAAACTGAAAAACATCAGACATCAGTGACATCATTTGCCTTTGAAAAATTTAAACATTCCAAGTTTGAATGTGCGAGTTAGCGGCAGTGGACCAAGCACATTGACCCACACCATGGGAATGAAGGGACCCCATGGCTTACAGAACTCTTTCAACTCTGATGTGTTATAATTCCATGTTGAGAAGAGATTCATGCACAAGAAAACTTTGTTTTTATAGCTAGAAGATTTAAGGGCGCCATTAAAGTTTTGTATTCTGGATTTTTCATAAAGAAAACTATTGAAATGCAGAATAGAGGGGAGTAAGTGATTTTGAAGCCAGACCCATGCATATTTGTATCCTGCATCCACTACTTTCTCTCTGGAGATCAACAAGTCATTTAAATTTTCTCAGCTTCACTTTCATCAAGTGTAAAATTAATATGGTGCTGTCCATACATCATTGCAGTGCTGCGTGGGGAGATAACACCTGTGAAGCTTTCAACCAAATGCTGAGCATATTGTAAATGCTCAATGAGTATTATCAATTAAAATGAGGAGTTTTACCATGAATTGAGTCTGAAGACATTTTTTTACAATGACGAATTTTTCATAAACAAATCAAGGAGCTCATAATGTCAAGTATTTCAAAACATCAAGTTTGGAGGCTGAGATTGAAAATATCTTTAATGAGCCATTTCAAATAACTAATAGTACCATTCTGAGTATTTTTATCTTGGTTTAACAGCATACCAAAGTTAAAAAATAAGTACTCATTAATTTTATTTATTTTACATAAATATAATCCAAAAGCTATATTTGTTCTTTCTCAGAGTTTCCAGGCTTTTTAAAAAATGGCATGGTCCTAGGAAATTATTAACCATATTGGTAACTTGTTTTTAACACTTTTTAAAATCCCTGTTATCAAACTAACTAAATGATTTATTATGAGATCTTTTTAATAAAAGATTTAATAGATCTTTAAATATATTTAAATATATTTAATATTAATAAGACATTCTACTCATTGAAATAGAGGTTGAAGGATAGAAACTTCTCTTGCAAAGTTCATATTTTTCCCATTTAAACTTATTTCATTTTCTGAAGCTTTCTATCTTATGTCTGTCAAAGAAGCAAAATGTACCTTGAAAACTCTGGTTTAGACCTTTGGCTCTGGGCAAGTCCCACTGGGTCTGGCTCTCGTTTGTTTCCTCTTCAGTTTTGTTCTGTTGAGTTTATTACGAGGCGTCTGGGTGATTTTTAGTTGACTTTAGAACTTGGCAATCATCAACATCAACGGACAGTCCCAGTGTGACTACACCACTGTGACCACACTGAAATCAATGGTACTTTAAAGACTGCAAAAATCAGCCAATAATTGGCTTTTAAAATATGTTGAATTATCATATTGTTAGAAAAATTAGTGATGTAAAAATATAAGAAAAGAGCAGAAATATCTATGATTATTACTAAGATGCTCCATATTTTAAAAGGTTAAAATTTATTACTGAATTAAAAGTCAATAAATGTCCATCTAAAAAAAAAAAAAAAAAAACAACAACTCTGGTTTATCTCTCTACCCATCTAAAGTCAAAACATACCTGAGAGTGGGAAGGAAAATGAGAGAGAAAAAGGAAATCAGTCCATACCGATATCATAGACACATTTTCAGGGGTAAAAAAGAAAACTTGTTATACTAGCTTTTCTCATTCTTATCAGTTTGCAAAGCCTATCTAACAGTTGGACCCTGTTTCAAGAGTTGATTTAAATATTTGCTTTAAAAAAATCTTTGAGTCAGCTCATAACTGTGAAACAAACCTCAGATCAGACTGAAACAGAATGATGAGAGTCACTTTGGACTGCTATGTGACCGGATGATGTGAATTTACCATATGATATTTCTTGAACAGTGTTGTTCCTGTGAACTCTGACTTCAGTGAGTGGTAAAGGGTTACAGAAGAGTGCGGGAACATAGTCGGTCACCAGCAAAACAGGCCTGTTAGGCAACAGCACTGTATTAGACTCATGTGGTGGAGATAATAGAATAACCACAAGGTTGGGGTGAACAGATCATCTCCAATGGAGCAGCAGAAAACACTTTGTAGGATTAAGTGAAATAAATCTACACGCTTCCTCCCAGGAAACTGAAAAACAATAGTAATGAACCAGAATACACTAATATCCCTGACATGAAGTCATTAACATAAGATCCAAGGAGTGGGGAGAGATACCTATATATACCTTATGGGAGAGCAACAGCAACTATGCTAGTCTGCTTTCTGTCACTATGACAAAATACCTGAGAGAATCAAATTATAGGAGGAAAGATTTAGTTTGGCTTATGATTTCAGAGTTTTCAGTTCATAACCAGCTGGTTCCATTGTTTCTGGGCCTTGGTGAGGCAGAAACCAGCATGGCAGAAGAGTGTGGCTGAGCAAAGCTGTCTTTTCATGACAGCCAGGAAGCAGAGAGAATGAGGAAGTGACACAGGACAAGATATGCCATGGTAGGACATGCCCCAGTGACATAATTCCTCCAACTAGGGCCTACCTTCTACAGGTTTCACCACTTCTCAATAGTCCATTGAACCATGTACCTGTCAATGGATTTTGCCACTGATGAGATCAGAGCCTTCCTGATTCCATCACTTCCCCAAAGACTCACTCTAAAAATTACAACATTGGGAACCAATCCAAACTATTATAGTTGCCCAACAAGAATTTAAGAATCTTTCCTTAAAATCTTGAAAATTTCATTCACACGTTTCTGTGCATTTTCCTCCACCTTTGTTCTCCCATAGGTAGTCTAAAGAGAGGTTTTTTCCTCTTTATCTCTGTATCTCCATCAGGGTCAACACAGAAGCAAAAACAATTACTCAGGAGCCATTGGCATAGAAAGACTACCTACCATGTGTCTTTGCAGAGGATCTTATTTTTGCCATAGAAGCTAAATATGATTGGGGCTCAGGGACAGAGAAGGGAGATAGAAATGTAAGGAAGAAATTAGCCAAGAGGTAAGAGTAGAAGATAAAGAGATTTAACATTGACCAGTCTGTCAGAGGAGACTTTCGCTGGGATCTACTGAATATTTCAGACTCCACAGCAACAAAGTCAGACTTTCACATGCCTGTATAGATGGGAGTGAAGACACAAAAGCCAACCTCTATCATGAACAAGGTTCAAGTCAACAGAAGCTACTGGAGGCTATTTTATTGCTGAGCCTCTACTATGTGGCCTCACTGATGATTTTAAAATCTCCCACGAGGTCACTGGTAGGGAATTCTGAAAAATTCTATAAGAAAAATCAAAAGTCTTTTAATGCTGAATAAGATTTAAAAGTGACAATTACATAAATTCATGGAACCTAAGAAAATCAATGGAAATTCTTTAAAGTTAGGAAGTAAAGAGAAAGCACAAATCTAAGAGGTAACTGAATGTGGTGGTCTCCCACTGACCCAGGACATCATCTGTGGTAGCTTCAAACTTTGACTTTAATGACTGCTTAAGAACAAGTCAAACACACTGAATAATGAGGAATTAGATTGGAAACCCTTGTAAAAAGTTCAGGCTTACAAAGGCCTAAGTCTGGGAAAGGGTAAAATAGTGGACTTCTTTGAATAGTATTTACTTTGGTTATAGGGGGATGCGGTAGCTTCACAAAATATTTTTGGTTTCTTATCTGCTTTTTAATATGTATGGGACTTGAATTCACATTATCTGCAATTGAAGACTTTTAATTCAAAGATCTGAGTTTGTAGCTTTCTAGAACACAGAGAAAGTAGGCAAATGCTTTCAGGTAGAAACACTGTCACATCAAGTTTCAACAAATTCCCAGAGTTTTAATAAACATATGCTCAAAATAAAAAATTACTGAACATAGACTAAGCATTGTAAAAAAGGGGTGGCAGGTTGAACAGGTAAAAGACAAAAGCAAATGTGGGAATCATTAGAAATACGACTTGTGATTTTATATCAATACAATATGGAATAAAAACATTAACATCAAATATCTCTCAATGATAAGCAGGCATAGTTGAGAAAAAGCAAAATCAAGCTTTTAGAAATGAAAAATAAAGTCAGTGAATTAAAGTTACATTTATAATACAACAGCTTGAAAGGGAATTAATTACTGAAGAAATCATACATTTGGTCCCCAGAGAAATAAAATAATGGAAATGTAGAGAAGAGAGCTTGAGGAATGGGGGAGATGGAATGAGCTAATCCAACAGATACACGAACTTCTAGACACGATAATGGACTGAAGAGAGATAATTTTTTAATGAACTGTGAAGAATTCCTCAGAATTGGTGAACCAGCAAATCTCAGCAATCTGAAAAGCACCAAAAAAGAGAAAAGGTTTTTAGAAAAGGCAGAGAGAAAAGCTGGATTATGAAGAAAACAGTGATGCTACACTAACAGATGCCTTCTCCACGAACGCATCCAGTGGAATCGGACATTATCCAGAACTTCTCCCCAGTTCACTCCACTGATCTTCAATTCACTGATGATATTTTTAATTTCCAAGAGTTCAATTTTGCTTTTTCTCAACTATGTCTGCTTATCTTTGATAGATATTTCATTCTGATATTTTCATTTCATATTTTATTTATATAAAATTATTAGTCAGACTTCTCAATGAAAGCCAGAAATCATCAGAAAAATATCTTCAAATGCTGAACGTTCTTTCAACCTAGAATCATCTACCTAGTAAAAACATCTTCCAAGAAAGGCAATTTGAGGACACTTTCAGAAATAAGAGCTTTACCACTAGCAGATTGCCCCTGTGGGAACATCTGGGCATATATGTTAACAAGAATATACTTTAGAAAAGATATACTTCAGGAAGATTCTAGAAGGAAGTTCTGAGCTACATAAAGAAATAGAGCATAAAGGGAGGCAACTGGAGAGGGCTGACAGGAAGTTTCAAGTCTGCTTGACGTTCTATTTCACTGTATAGTGTTTAGCACATGTTGTGTTACATATGTTCATATGTGTACCAAATGCTTCATAATTTTGAAAATCAATGAAACTCATCACGTGGTCCCTGTGGTAAAAAATACTTTAACGTAAAAGAAATAGGTGAATATTATCCCTAAAATTCAGTGAAAATAAAATCTCTGTAAATAATTTGTGAAATAAAGCAAAAGAAAATTTTAGACAACTGTTTGGACAAACTGTGGTAGACAACTTTTCCACAATAGGATTTAAATAGTGATTCTATGCCATAGGAGAATGAGTCACATGCAAAAAGCAAGCTGAGGAGACAAAGGGATGCTAGATAAAAATAAAAAGCTAGGAAGCAAAGGGAGATGGGAGGAGCAGTCACAGATAAGAAGGTAGCAATCCCTGGGTGACCAATTAGACCAGTCGAATGTTGATTGAGCACCTCCTGTTTGCAGACCTTGGGCCAAAAGTAAGACGTCATCTTATTTACTACTATACTAACACAAGGTTCACATTATTGCCACGGGAGCGAATTTTAAAGCCCCAAAGAAGTTGCTAAAGATCACGTAATTGGAATTTGAACCTAAGTTTTTCTGATGCAAATGTTTGAACAGTTTATCATGTTCCATAATACTATCAAGCAAAATAAACATCAAATTAACCTACTTTGTATAAAAGAAGTTATTTTGTATTCATAGACAAATTATCAGCATGCATAAGAATGTTAAAACTTTATACTTCAAAAAATACAGCAAAGAAATATGTGTGTGTGCACGTGTGTGTGTGTGTGTGTGTGTGCACGTGTATTATAACATATAGGTCTAAGGAGAAAATAGATACAAACACCCACATATTTTAGGAATGTGAAAGCAAATCTCTAAAATCAAGTTGACAGCTGTTAAATTCATCAAATTGCAAAGAAAAAGCCACAAAGTCAACATAGATTTTAACAAAACTACATGCATAGTTTGTTATTAGAATATAGATACATATAAATAATATGATTTAAATATGTCAAAGCTTAAATGTATTATAACATATTTATACAAATGGAAGGAGCTCAATTACAAGGTAATCTCAGCTGCAATTTAAAAATATTTGATAACTAAAACCCTCTATAATAAAATATCTTATTAAATGTAAATAAGTTTACTTCTTTCATATAATAATATTTTTCTAATTAACAGCCAAAACTGCATTTAAGATTAAAATCCTAGAATTATTGTCAATAAAATCAAGAAGGAAGACTATTAATATTTAATATTATTCTTAAATTATAGCCAATTCAATAAACATTTTAAAAATTGTTATCAAATATAATTTTGAGGAGATACAATAAATTGCAATTATATACAGAAGGTATGATTACACATTGCACATATTGTAAAAACCAAGAACATAACAAATTAGACTGTTTTATAGTTCTGAATTTTGGGATGATACAGGGAAATTGGTGCTCTCATATATTCACATGGGATGACATTTTTTCAAGTTAGCAATATTAATTAAGATTCTTGTGATTAATAACTGCTGGGAGTTATCCCTAAAATAGCTAGAAACAGTCAGAGCTAATGCAAAACTATATATGACAAAGATGATTACTATGATCCTAAGTATATAAAATTACAAATTATAATAGTTCTAAATATCTAATTAAAGAAGAATGTTTGCTTGAAATATTGTACTACATACTTATTAAATTTGGATTTTGAAAGACTTCAAATGATGTAGAATATTAGTATGTTCAATGGGAAGAATATATATAAATATTGTTTCTATACTCTAAAAACACAATTTTAAAATAAATTTTGGAATGACCCTGCATATATACTATGATCACTACAAAGGAAAAAGTTAATGCAGCACTTTTACATTGATTATCATTCAGTACTAATATTACAAATTATTTCTAGGTCCTTCTTTACATATTTCTATATTCAATTCAAATAGGGATAAAGAAGAGAGAAGAGAAGAGAATGTTTTTCCAGACCACAGTTGTGTTTGATGATAATCATTACCATAAGGAAGAAAGCAAAACTGTTATGCTAAGTGAGATCAGCCAATCCCAAAAATCCAAAAGCCGAATGGTCTCTCTGATAAATGAATGATGATGCATAATGTGGGGGGGAAAGATGGCAAGAATGGAGGAAAGATAGCTAGCATAGAGGGAAGGGAGGGGTGGGGGCGGGTGGGGGGTAAAATTAATAACAGAGTGTGTGACAGATACCATTGCCCTGTGTACATGCATGAATGCACAGATGATGTGACTCTACTTTGTGTACAACCAGTGAAACAATAGCTGTACTCCATTTGTGTTCAATGAATCAATAAGTAAATAAAAAAAAATAAAATTAAAAAAAAAAAGCAAAAGTCTCGTGAAGAGAACACTGCTGGGTGAAAAAACAGGACAGGAAGGAACACGTTGGTGGGATGGTGTCCATTCATTCACTCACTGCCTGAGAAAAGAGTGTCCTGATGAAATCTCACGGTTACTTGACTGGGTGAGACAGAAGCAGGACACAGGACACACATCCCGATATTACTGAGCATTCAGATAACACCATCCTGGACCAAGCAACCGGATCGTACAAAATTTGTTAAGTTTATCATGACGAGGCCTCAACACAACAAGACAGCTGTTCTCGAGGATAGCCTGATTTCTGTTTGTTCACACCAATGAAAACATTATCGTGCAGATTGTCTTAAATCAAGTCCGCAATGTCGTACACTTTTCATCACTTTCTACACCTGGAAATGGCTGAGATTAAATAGACTTGTCCAGGATCACACAGAAATTGAATGGTAAATCCAGAGTTGTTGAATCCCTGCTATACTTTCCTTTGAAGTCAAAATAGCACTTTGTCATCTACTTTTTCTATATTAGTTCTAAAAAAAGCTACCAGATAAAATCTGTTTTCTGATTACATGGAGATTTTTTAGTTGAAACTTGAGATGCAAACATGAGTTTTTGCCTCAAATTTATTCAGACTACACAAAACATCAAATAGATCAGTTATAAAGCTGAATGCTCCATAAGTACCCAGAAAAAGAAAAAAAATTGACATTTTGCAATTACTTTGAAATAATATTACAGGATTGTTTCCATTAGCTGTTTTCTTCCTGATTGTTGATTCTATCTCAAAGAAAGTATGTGAAAATCTCTGTGTGTGTGTGTGTGTGTGTGTGTGTGTGTTATTCAAGCACAAGTAAAATTAACAATATAGTATTTTACATTCTTTTTAGGCACATATTCATTAATTCAAACCATAATTGAAAATTTGTAAACGAAAAAATAAAAAAAGAAAGAACTATGGAGTGGAGTCCTCTAGTTGCATAGTTTTTTGGCACATTACCTAAACTCTTTGAATCCCAGCTTTGTTTGCAAATTGAAGACAACAATCCCTAACACTTAGTTTAGTATAAGCCCTGAGACCATGAGGCTGAACCCCTAGTGGTTGTGAATAATATATACGTTAATCCTCAATGAGCTCAAAGTAGACAAGCTTTGCAGATGGAGATTAGTTTAGATATTGGGTTCATCGCTTGGTTTCTGTGTGATCTTGGGAAACGTATTCTGATTCTCAGTTTCTAAATTAATGAAGCACTAATTCAGGCCAGATAGATGTAAAAGTTGGCCAATATTAAAGTGTTTCATGATTTTATATTTTCCATATTACATCATGCTGATACAAAAACAGTCTCTATCTCAGTGGATCTGCATCTAAGAGATGGGTTTGTATGACTCATGGCACTTGCATAAACAGATTATACAGTCTTTAACACATAATTATAGAATTCCTTTTTTCTTAGATTTTGAGTGCATATAAAATATCACCATGAATATACCATAACATACACACGCAAATCTTTTTGCATAGGAATATTCAAAAAGGCACTATTTGCAGTAATATTAAACCTAAAAAGTCCACCATACATATTGTGAATTATAGTAACAATTATGTTACATATTGTGCCTTTGGAAAGGGATGATTATGACTTACACTGCTCTATAATCTGGATCATGTAGTGGACTCTGGTTGCAGAGTTATCAATAAATGCTAGCAAAAAGATGATTTCATAGCTTTAGGTTTAAGTCTGTCAGAAACCTATTTCTAGGCCAACATGATGAAGATTTGGACCTATTTTCTCTTCTATTAGGTGCAGAGTCTCTGGTCTGATTTCTAGGTCCTTGATCAACTTTGAGTTGAGTTTTGTACAGGGTGAGAGATAAGGGTTTAGTTTCATTTTGCTGCATATGGATTTCCAGTTTTCCCAGCACCCTTTGTTGAAGAGGCTGTCTTTTCTCCATTGCATTTTTTTGCCTCCTTTGTCAAGTATGAGATACCTGTACTTATTTGGGTTTGTCTCTGTGTCCTCTATTCTGTACCATTGATCTACCTGCCTATTTTGGTACCAATACCATGCTGTTTTTGTCACTATTGCTCTGTAGTATAGTTGGAGGTCTGGTATTGTGAAACCCCCTGCTTCGCTCTTCTTGCTAAGGATGCTTTAGCAATTCTGGGTCTCTTATTCCTCCAAATGAATTTCATGATTGCTTGCTCTATTTCTATGAGGTCCATCATTGGGATTTTAATTGGAATTGCATTGAATTTGTATAGCATTTTTGGAAGTATGGCCATTTTGAAAATATTAATTCTGCCTATCCAAGAACATGGAAGATCTTTCCATCTTCTCAGATGCTCTTTAACTTCTTTCTTTAGTGTTCTGTAGTTCTCAGTGTAGAGGTCTTTCACATCTTTTGTTAGATTGATTCCCAAGTATTTTATTTTTTTTGAGGTTAGTGTTAATGGGGTAGTTTTCCTAATTTCTCTCTCAGAGGATGCATCACTTACAAATAAAAATGCATTAGATTTATGAGCATTAATTTTATATCCTGCTACTTTGCTGAATTCATTAATGAGTTCCATAAGTTTTCTGGTGGAATTCTTAGGATCTTCTAGATAGAGAATCATGTCATCAGCAAATAGGGATAGTTTGATCTCTTCTTTTCCTATTCATATTCCTCTAATTTCTTTGGTCTGTCTAATTGCTCTGGCTAGAGTTTCAAGAACAATGTTGAATAGTAGTGGTGAAAGAGGGCATCCCTGCCTTGTTCCAGTTCTCAGGGGGAATGCTTTCAATTTTTCTCCACTTAGAATGATGTTAGCTGTGGGCTTGGCATAAATAGCCTTTATAATGTTAAGGAATGTCCCCACTATCCCTATTTTTTCTAGTGTTTTGAGCATGAAGGGGTGCTGTATTTTATCAAATGCTTTCTCTGCATCTATTGAAATAATCATGTGGTTCTTGACCTTAAGGCTGTTGATGTGGTGAATTACATTGATTGATTTCCGGATGTTGAACCAACCTTGCATCCCTGGGATGAAACCCACTTGATCATGGTGCACTATCTTTTTAATATGCTTTTGTATGCGATTCGCTAAAATTTTGTTAAGAATTTTTGTATCTATGTTCATTAGAGATATGGGTCTGAAATTTTCTCCCAAAGCACAAGAAATAAAAGCACAAATAAATGATTGGGATAGAGTCAAACTAAAAAGCTTCTTCTCAGCAAAGGAAACAATCAGCAATGTGAAGAGAGAGCCTTCAGAGTGGGAGAAAATCTTTGCCATACACACTTCGGACAGAGCACTAATCTCCAGAATCTACCAAGTACTCAAAAATCTTTACATCACGAACACCAATAACCCAATCAATAAATGGGCCAAGGAAATGAACAGACACTTTACAGAGGAAGATCTACAAGCAATCAACAGATTTATGAAAAAATGTTCAACATCACTCGTTATAAGAGAAATGCAAATCAAAACCACCTTAAGATTTCATCTTACCCCAATTAGAATGTCTTTTATTAAGAACACAGGCAACAACAGGTGTTGGCGAGGATGTGGGAAAAGGGTACACTCATTCATTGCTGGTGGGAGTGCAAGTTGGTGCAGCCACTCTGGAAAGCAGTGTGGAGATTCCTTAGAAAACTTGGAATGGATCCACCATTTGACCCTGCTATCCCACTCCTTGGCTTATACCCAAAGGACTTAAAATCAGATTGCTTCAGTCATGCAGCCACATCAATGTTCATAGCTGCTCAATTCACAATAGGTAGATTATGGAATCAACCTAGATGCCCTTCAGTAGATGAATGGATAAAGAAACTGTGGTATATATACACAATGGAATATTACTCAGCCATAAAGAAGAATAAAATTATGACATTTGTAGGTAAATGGATGATGTTGGAAACTGTTATGCTAAGTGAGATCAGCCAATCCCCAAAATCCAAAAGCCGAATGGTCTCTCTGATAAATGAATGATGATGCATAATGTGGGGGGGAAAGATGGCAAGAATGGAGGAAAGATAGCTAGCATAGAGGGAAGGGAGGGGTGGGGGCGGGTGGGGGGTAAAATTAATAACAGAGTGTGTGACAGATACCATTGCCTTGTGTACATGCATGAACGCACAGATGGTGTGACTCTACTTTGTGTACAACCAATGAAACAATAGCTGTACTCCATTTGTGTTCAATGAATCAATAAGTAAATAAAAAAAAATGTGCTAACTAAAAAAAAAAAAAAAAAAAGAAACCTATTTCTATTCCACAAATCTTTGCTTTCTCAAACTATGCTTAGGTATAAATACAAACTAATGTAGATTTTAAGGGGATGACCTATATGTGTAGCAAGATATGCAAATAAAACAGCCACATTTCCAATACAACTTACATAACCATATCAATTATTTATGGATGGATGAAAGTATTTTCAAATATCATGCATGACTATTTCCAAACCTTTCTCTATATTCACTATGTTTGAGCATAAAAGCCAACTTTGCAAACATAAGATTTCTGTTTGTATGATTGATAATCTCATTTCTTATTCATGTCCCAAATAGAACAATAATGTCAACCTTCTGCTTTGAAAGCCATTTTTCAGGGAAATGGCCATTCAGTTTGTGTGGGTTTCTGACTTTATGCAATCAAAAGTAAATCTTTAATGGCACATTTTCTATGTCGTTTCAGACAAGAATTCAAATGCTATATTACACCTACCTCCAAAATGCTGCTTCAACTGCATGAGAGAGCTTATTGTTTTGTATTATTTTTATTAATGCACTCTATTGACAACACTTTCTTACCCTAGACCAGTGTGTTTTTCATCATCTTTTCTTTTTTTTAATTTTTAACTAAAACTTATAAATGATACATATTCATGGGGTGCCATGTGATATTTCCGTACAGGAATGTGTTATAAAATGCTTAAATCAATTCAACATACCTACTTCCTCAGTTAACACTCCTTTATGATAGAAACATTCAAATCCTCTCTTCTAGGTTTAAAAAATATATATGTATAAACTACTTTTTTATCATCTACAGTCACCCTCCTATGCAGTAAAGCACCAGCAATTCTTTCTTCCATCTAACTGTACCTTAGCACCCATTGATTAAGCTTCCCCTGCCCTCACTCCCTGTTGCTCACCCCAGGCTTGAATAACAACCATTCTTCTCTCAACTTCTATGAGATCACCTTTTTAAATTTCACATATGAGTAATGTCGTAGGGTGTTTGTCTTTCTTTGCCTGTTTTTTTTAAACTTAATGTAATGATCTCTACTTCCATCCAAGTTACTGCAAATGACCAGATTCCACTATGTTCTGCACCCTATTCTCTTTATCCATTCATCAGTTGATGGACAGATGGTTGTTTCTATTTCTTGGGTGCTGAGAACACTGCTACCATAAATGTAAGAGTGCAGACATATTCTTCCCAGACCTGTTTCACCCAGGAGTGGGATTGTTGGACCATGCAGTAGGTTCTATTCTACTTTTTGAGGAATCTCCACACTCTTCCTCAATCGCTCTACTAATTCACATTCACACCAACAGTGCATGGGGGTTTCCTTTGCTCCACATTCTTGCCAGTGCTTTCTTTCATCTTTCTATAATAGCGTTCTTCCCAGAGTGAGGTAATATATCATTGTGGTTTTTGTTTGCATTTTCCTGATGATTAGTGTTCTTAAGAATTTTTCAATGTATGAGTTGTCCAATTATGTGTCTTCCTTTAAAAAATATTTATTCTATCACTCAAACGCAATTTGGACTTCTTTTTTCCTATTGAGTTATTTGAATTCCTTATATATTCTGGTTATTAGCCTTTGTCAGATAAATAGTTTTCAAATATTTTCTCCCATTCTATAGGTTATCTTTTCACTGTGTCAATTGCTTCCTTTTCTGGGCAGAACTGTTTAGTTTGATGAAATCCCCTTTGTTTATTTTTGCTTTTGTTTCTTATACTTTGGGAGTCTTGTCCAAAATATCTTTGTCCATTCTAATGCCCTGAAGATATCCCTGTAAGTTTTCTTCTAGTAGTTTCATAGTTTCAAGTCTTATATTTAGTATTTAATCTACTTTAAGTGGATTTATGTTATATAGTGAGACAGAAGTTTAGTTTCATTGTTCTGCCTGCAGATACCAAATTTTCTCAGCACTATATATTGAAAATACTGTCCTTTCTCCAATGTGTTCTTAGCACCTTTGTTGAAGATAGTTGGCTGTCAATGTGTGCTCCTAGGTTTTCTATTCAGGTCCATTGGTCCCTGTGCCTGTTTTTGTATCAATATCATGCTGTTTTAATTAATATAGCTTTATAGCATATTCTGAAAAATTTCCTACTTTATTTCCTTTTAGTCAAGATTGTTTTGGTTGTTCAGGTTTTCTTGATGATTCCATGCAAATTTTAGAAACTTCTTTCTCTAGGACTGTGCAGAATGTCATTGGTATTTTGATACGAATTACACTAAATCCTTGGACTATTTTGGGTAATATGAACAGTTTAACAACATTATTTCTGCCAATCCATGAGCATGTGATATCTTTACATTTCCTTGTGTTCTTTAAATTTAATTTCCTTTTTAGTTACATCAATGCTTTATAGTTTTCATTACAGAGATCTTTCACCTTGGTTGAATTTATTGTTAGGTATTTTAATTTCTGTACCCATTGTAAATGGGATTGCTTTCTTGATTTTTATTTCATATAGTTTAAGTATTGATGTACAACAGCACTGCTGATTTTCGTATGCTAACTTTTATCTTGCAACTTTGCAGAATTAATTTATTAGTTCTAACAATTTTTGTCAGAGTCTCTGAGGTTTTCTACATTTAACAGCCTGACGTCTTCAAAGAGAGAATTTGACTTCTTCCTTTCCAGTCTGGATGTTCTTCATTTCTTTTTCTTGCCTGGCTGGGACTTCCAATACATTGAATGAAAGTGGTGAAAGTGTGCAGCCTTCTCTTGTTCAGCCTCCCCCACATTGAGTATGATTTTAGCTGCGGGTTTGTTATACACGACCTTTATTATGTTGAGGTATGTTGCTTCTATATCTTATTTGCTTAGGGTTTTTATCATAAAGGGAAATTGAATAAATGCCTGTTCTTCATCTATTACAATGATCATATGTTTTTTGTCCTTTATTCTGTTGACATGGTGTATTGCATTTACTCATTCGCATGCATTGAATCATCCTTGCATCACTGGGATGAATCCCACTTGACCATGGTGAATAACTTTTAAAATGAGATAGGTAGATAAATAGATGTATTAATTTGTATTTATACAGTTATTTGAAAGATTATTCACCATATTAATAGTACTGTGTTGAGGATTTTTGCATCTATGTTCATCAAGTATATGGACCTGTAGCTTTTCTGTGTGTGTGTGTGTGTGTGTGTGTGTGTGTGTGTGTGTGATGGTCTGACATTGACCTCAGGGTAATGCTAGATTTTTAGAATGATTTTGGAAGAATTCCTTCTCTTCAATTTTTAAAAATAAGTTAAGAGGACTTGGTATTAGTTATGACACCATCTTGAATCTCAACAAAATTCTTCACCAAGGAAATAGAATACTAAGAGCCAACTGGCAGCTGGAGGCCATTCCTGACAGATAGAGGAAGGTAGAAATTATTGGGAAGAGGAGGACCACTTTTCAGAGGTGGTGGGCATGGACTGGCCTCAGTCTGGGGTTTGTGGGAACATGGACCTCACTGTGGAGAGACTAGTCCCAGCCTCCTAAACCATAACTTAGTGACTACATTCTCTTTCTTCCCCCAACAGGACAACTATTTTTTCCATGTTATGCTGCCTGGGATTGGGGAAAAATTCGTATGGGCTGTGGCTACCAACACCAGATCTTACCAGGAGCCCACGTTTACCAAGACCAGTGGATGTGGGATTAGGACTGAGACTTGGTGTGCTGGGCTGCCTGTTGCTGGGTTATGCTCATGGATTGAGACTGCTGCAACCAGCTGCGTGTAATGCTGACTGTGACGTAAGTCAGATCAACAGAGATGGTGGAGATCCCTACCTAGCGGAGTGTCAGATTCAGAGGCTCCATCTATGGGCACTGGCCTGGGAATAAGAACTCTAAGGACTTGCCCAGTGTTAAATTTTATTGACCTACCACTGAGTTCCAAGACACAGTCCTGTGCTCATTTTTATGCCCCACTCCTCAGCAGCTAGAATCTTGCTCCTCATTTTGCTGCCTGAGGTCAGGGGTAGTGTGGGATGCCTTGGCTGCCCAGGCTGATGCTAACCTGGATTACACATGAGTCTCACAACCACAGGGATCTGCATAATCTGTGGGTGCACCCTAAGTACACAAAGAGCTGGTGATGATGCAGGCCAGAGCACAAGTCTACCCCATCAGGGCAGAGGTCACTGCTTGATGCCAAAGTAGGTCTAGAGGCTCCCTCTATGGGCACTGAGCTGGGGATTGGGGCCTTTGGTCTCTGTCTGGTACTGGATTTTATCATGGTGGGCCTGCACAGATCTCAACCAAAGTCCTATGCTTACTTTTCTGCATTATTTCCTATTGCTGGATTCTTACTCTTCACTTTGCTGTCCCAAGTTTGGGAAAGAGTGGCACAGACACGCCCTTGGCCACCTAAGTAGAATCCGAATATCAGTCTGCAGATACAAGCCTTGTGGGGAAGAGGCCTTGCTGCCTTGTAGTACATTGGCTTTGACTGTAATGGACCTGGTACTGGGGCTTCAAGTCTAAGGTCTGGACTAATCCCCTCTCCTTTCCCTCAGATATGGACTAGAAGCTGTGGGAAGGATGATGCAGGCAACTCTTTCCTTTCTTCCTTCTTCCATGTATCATTTTCTTTTCACTGTGCTAAAACCAGGTACTATGGTTTCTCAACCTGCATCCTTAGCTCTTGTGAAGGTGGATTGGTGCGAGAGCAGCTGTCCACTCTGGTGTCTCTTTGGAGAGACAAACACTGGAGCCTCTTACTCACAATCTTGATCTTTCCAACGTTGGTTTTTGTTAGTCTGTAATGGGAATAGTTTGGAACTTATTCATTGTTCTCTCTCTCTCTCTCTCTCTCTTTGTTACAGGGGATTGAACCCAAGGGCACTCAACCACTGAGCCATTTCCAGACCTTTATTTTTTATTTTGAGACAGGGTCTTATTAAGTTGCTTACAGTCTCACTAAGTTGCTGAGGTTGGCTTTGAACTGGGGATCCTCCTTCCTCAGCCTCCCAAGTCACTGTGATTACAGGCATGCATCACCATGCCTGGCTTCATTATTGTCTCTTAATTGATTATCTATAGCTGATGTTCCTACCATTTCTTAAGATATCTGTTCTGGGTCCATTATTTGGATTTTTTATTATAATTGAATGACCTAAGTTTTCTGTTTTTCAGGTTTTCTCAAAATAAAGTAGAACTATAGGATGAGTTCCTTAGTTGGAGTTTTAGGACTATGACCCCTTCATAGCAGTAGGTCTTAAGATGATTTTAATTAGGGTGAGTTAATTTTAGAATTTCAGATCCTCCAGCCAAATTTTATATGAGGACTTCTTAATTTTAGCAAAAATATAAATCAAATTACAAACACTGATTAGTAAGGGAATAGTTAGGCTATTCAGTTATTACAGAATATTGTTTTACAGAAATGTTTATTGCCACAGAGAACATTTATAACTCATAAGCATTAGGTATGTCATAGTGGAATGTAAGTAAATGGAATACAGACCACATTCTGTGCAAAAGTAATTATTTGATGTTATGGCTCTTCTCCCTCAATTAGTATTGATAATAGAGTTGATTCCAGAGGAAAATACTATATCTTCAATAGTACCTTGCAAGTGTATTTTCTACACTAAAAATTCTATAGGAGATTAATTGATGTTCTGTAAAATAATTCTTAATAAGTTTGAGAAAAGAAGTGAGAAATTTTTTTATGTAAGGATACTACCAAGCTTTCAATATATTGGTATTCATTTTATAATTCAGAGAGAGAGAGAGAGAGAGAGAGAGAGAGAGAAAGGTTATATTGTGAGGAAATCTAATTACATTATTTTTCTTTCATGGTTAGTACTTTTTATGTCCTATTCAAGAAATTTTTGCCTTCCTCAGGATTGTGAAAATTTTCTCCTATGCTTTCTTTCAGGAATCTTATAATTTTCAACTTTTACATTTAGGTCTATGAGCCATTTTATGTATACTAATGAGTTAAAGAATAGATAATACTTTTCCAGTAAAATTCCCAGTTGTTCCTACATAATTTGTTGGAAAGTTCATCTTTTTATTATCTTACCCAGACCCAATTGTCAAAATCAATTGGTCATTTATTTGTGGATTTATGTGGACTATCTTCTCTGTTCCATTATTTTATCTGTCTATTCTTAGGCCACTAATACATTGCTCTAACTATTATAGATTTATACTATGTCTTGCTATCTGGCAGTACAAGTCCTCCATCTTTGATCTCTTTCCAAAGTACTTTGCTTCTCCTAGGACTTTTGCACTTGCATATCAATTGCCTAATTTTCTTGTCAAGTTGTATAAGTCTACTGGGATTGTACCGAATCTATAGATATCTTTAGGTACATTGGAAATGCTAATAATGTTGAGTTTTTCAATTGGTGCTATATCTCTCAAAGTGTTCAGATGGAAGATTGGCAATCATTCTTTGTAAAGGGTAAGGCAGCAATATTTTACACTTTATTAAATTATACGGTCTCTGTTGCAACACATCAATGGCAAAAGCAGCCATAGCTGTATATAAACATAGCTGTATTGCTGGGTGCAGTGACTCATGCCTGTAATCTCAGTGGCTGGGAGGCTGAGGCAGGAGGATTTCAAGGACAAATCCAGCCTCAGCAACTTAGCAAGGCCCTAAGCAACTCAGAAAGACCCTGCCTCTAAATAATATGTATATGTGAACTAGAGATGTGGTTCAGTGGCTAAGCACCTCTGGGTTCAATCATAAAAATTAAAAAAATAAGCAAAACTGTATTATGAAAGCAAAAATAGTCCACAGATTGTAAATTATAGTTTGCTAATTTCTGATCTAGATCATCTTCAAATACTCTCAGCAGTATTTTGTAGTTAATTCTTATTTTACATTGGATAGTTTTAGAAATTGTATTTTTAAAACATTACAATCATTAATAGCTTATATATAAAATTATAATTTATTTTTATGTATTTATTTTGTATCGTGTGGCTCTGCTGAATTACACTTCTAGTAATCTTTGTGGTAGATTCCTCAGTGACCTATTGCCTGCAATAATGGCAGTTTACCTGTTTGTTTCCAATCTTTGTGAGTCTTTTCTTGTTACTGTTTTGTTTCGTTTCTAGGACTTCTGGTACCTGTTGAATAGGAGTGATAAGAGCAAACATCTTTGCTTACAGCTGACTATGAGGGAAAAGCAGTCATCTTTCACGACAAAGTAAGATATTAGCAGAAGATTTATTTATTAAGTTCAGTGAGATTTCATTTTTCCTTGTCTAGTTTACTAAGTAGTTTTATCATGACTGAATACTGAATTCTGTCAAATGCTTCTCTCTCTTCCATTAATATTGATAATTTCATTGATCATCTTTTGAATGTTAAATCAGCCTTGCATTACATGGTTGTTAATATTCTTTTTTTAACTGTGTAAGTAGATTAGATTTGCTAATGTTTTGTCAAGAATTTTTGTGCAATCTTTAAAAATAAAAAAAACAATAAAATAATAATAAGATAATGAAAAAGTGAAAAAATAAAGAATTTTTGTGCAATGTTCAAAAGAGATATTCATATGTATACTTCTTTTCATGTAATACCTTCATTTGATCTTGGCAGGTCACTCTGTCCTCATACAAAAGTGGGGAAATATTTCCTATTTTTTATTTTCTTAAAGAGTTTGTGTAAAATTGGTAGTGTTTTCTACTAATTATTTATAGAATTGGTCAATTAAACCATCTGGGCCTGGAGTTTTCTCTGTGGAAAGGATTTTAATTATGAATTTAATTTCTATGAAAGGTATTGATCAATTTAGACATTATGTTTCCTTTTGTGTCAGCTTTTGTAACTTGTGACTTTGAAGGAGTTTATCCCTTTCTTCTCAGATGTCAAATTTGTTGCCATAAAGTTGCTTTTAATATCCCTCATTATTTTGGATATCTATAGCATATTGTTATTTCATTGCTGTTATTGTTATTTGTATTTTCTTCCTTTTTAAATCAATTCAGCTGGAGATTTATTTTATCTAAGAATTTTATTGATCGTTTCCAATAAATACCTTATTTTCATTTTTTAATTTCCCACCTCTGTTCTCATTTTTATTCTTTTCTTCTATTTCTTTATGGGTATTTTTCTTTTTTTCTAGTTTCTTAAGATGAAAGTTTATTTCACTGATTTTTATCACTTTTATTTCTAATGTAAGTATTTATAGCTATAATTTTCTAAGCACTATGTTAACTGCACCACTAAATTTGATATCTTTTTCCATTATTATACGGTTCAAAGTGTTTCATAATTCCTTCTGTGAGTTCTTTGATCCATGGTTTATTCAGAAATTGTTTAATTCAGAAGATTGTCAAAGCATGGCTTGGGAAATTGCAAAACATTATCGTTGTTTACACCTAGGACATAAGGCAGTTTGGAATACAAAGGATGGGGAGAAGATGGCCCCAGAGGTGGCACAGTGAAAAATGTATAAGAGCATCCTGCCTACATAAGGATACAGGTTCACTCCAGGGAGTTATCCTGATCCAAGGCTGAGGCATATGTGTGGGAAGGGCATTGTGTGAGCAAGATATTTTTAGAATCAGAGCAATCATAACATTACGTGTCAGGAGACCTTTGACTGGGGATATTTAGCTTGATGCAGAAAAAAATAAATATTATAAACATGCTCTTATGGCATAATGAATATAATTAATAGCACAAATAATAACTGCTGTATTATTAGACAGTATTTAATTCTCCTATAAAGGACAAGAAAATAACAACTTTTGTAAAAGTATGAAATGTAGTCAGAGATAGTAAGTAAGATGGTGGCAAAATTCATAATGCATGTTAAATAGATAGTAAGTTAGTAACCTGGGAGACATGCTAAAGGTTGATAAGTGCAATAAATAAAATTTGTGTGCATTAGCTTTCTGTCACTGTAATAAATACCTGAGGCAATCAATCACCTTATAAAGAGTAAAACTTTGCTTTGGCTCACAGTTTTGGAGATTTTAGTTCATGGTCAGGAGAATTTATTGCTTTTAAGCCTGTGGTGGGGCGTGCCAGTGGCCAGGGCAATATCATTCAGAGCAAAACCATTCACCTCATGCCTGGGGAGAGAAAGACAGGAAGAGGAAGGGCCTAGGTCCTGCTATCCCTTCAAGGGCATGCCCCCAGTGACCAGAAGACCTCTCACCTAGGACCGTCTCTTAACATTTTCACCACCTCTCCATGGTGCCCAGATGGGAACTAAGGCTTTTACATGCAGGTCCTTGGAAACATTTAAGAGTTAAACTATAGCAATATGGCAAAGCAAATAAAAATATTACTCACAGACAGAAACAGAGTCAGTTAGTATAATGCCCTTCTCAAAATTTTTTTTTCTGTAGATGAAATGTATTTTTATTTTTTTAAAGATTATCATTCTTCTTTTTAATGGTTTGATTAGTGCATTAGAGTTACACATGATACTTGAGTTCATTTTGACATAAACATACAATTTGTCATTTTGAATTTGATATTTAATTTTCTCCATTTCATTCCCTAGTCTCCTCTTTCCCTCTCTTCCTCCTTCTCCTTGTTCCTCTTCCTCTACTCTATTGGTGATTTTTTCTATTTATTTACTTTCAATTGGTGTTTTGTAGATATATATAAAGATGGATTTCACTGTCATATACTTATGTATGCACATAATACAATTTTGTCAAATTCATTCTGTATATCCTCCCTTTTCCTGTCCCTTCTCCCTTCACCTCAATCTCCTTCTACTCCATTGATCTTCCCTCTGTCCTTAGGATATCCAAAACCCCCTGCCCTCCTTTCCCCTTATTTTGTTGTAGCTTCTGCCTATGAGAGAAAACAATAACCCTTGTCTGGCTTATTTCACTTAGCATAATGTTCTCCAGTTCCATCCATTTATCAGGAAATGCCATAACTTCATTCTTCTTTTCATAACTCCAATGTATATATATTACATTTTCTTCATCCATTCTTCTGTTGACAGGCACCTAAGCTGATTCCATAGCTTGGCTATTGTGAGTTGCATTTCTACAAACATTGTGGTTGCCTTATTATCAGAGTATGCTTATTTTAGAACTTTTGGAAATGAAGGAGTGGAATAGCTGGGTCATATGGTGTTTCCATTCCTAGTTTTTTAAACAATCTCCATACTGCTTTCCAGGGTGATTGTACTAATTTGCAGTCCCACCAATAATGTATGAGTACGCCTTTTTCCCTACATCCTCACCAACATTTATTATTATTTGTATCTTGATAATCACCATTCTGTGTGGAATGAGATGAAGTCTCAGTGTAGTTTTGATTTGCATTTCCATGATTTCCAGAGATAATGAACCCTTTTTTCATGTATCTGTTGGCCATTTGTGTTTCTTCTTTTGAGAAATGTCTGTTTAGTTCTTTTGTCCATTTGTTAATTGGGTTATTGATCAAGTATAACTTAAGTTCCTTCTATCACTAGTTTATCTAGCATTTTAAATATGAATGTCTACTGGACTTTGTCATTTGCTTTGTCTGCATCTATTCAGATGATCACATGATTCTTGTCCTTAATTCTATGTATGTAGCAAATTACATTTATTGATTTGCATATACTGAACCAACCTTACATCCCTGGGATAAAAAGCACTTGATCATGGTATACTATCTTCTTAATGTGTTTTGCATGTGATTTGACAATATTTTGTTAAGAATTTTGGCATCTATGTTCATTAGTGGTATTGGTCTGAAGTTTTCCTCCCTGATGTGTCCTTGTCTAATTTTGGTATCAGGGTGATACTAACTTCAAAGAATGAATTTGGCAGCTTTCTCCCTTTTCTATTTCATGCAATAATTTGAGAAGGATAGATGTCAGTTCTTCTTTAAAGGTCCTTAGAACTTGGCTAAGAATCTATCTGGGCCTAGAACTTAATTTGTGGGAAGATTTTTTAATACCTTCTTCAATTTCCTTACTTGATGTTGGTTTGTTGAAATTGTCTATATCCACTTGGTTCAATTTGGATCAGTCATATGTCTCCAGGAATCTGAATATTTTTAAGATTTTCTAGTTTATTGGTGTATCAATTTTCAAAATACTTTCTAAAATGCTCCTCTAGATTTCAGTCAAGTATGTGGTGATATCTCCTTATTCATCTCTAATTTCATTAATTTGGGGATTCTCTTTTGATTAGTTTGACTAAGAGTTTAACAATCTTGTTTATCTTTTCAGATAACCAACCCTTTGTTTCATTGATTTTTTTTTAATCATTTTTTAAATTCTCAATTTCATTAATTTTGGCTCTAATTTTAACTATTTCCTGTTTTTTCACTTTTACTAATTGTGGTTATTAGTTTTTCCACAGTCTTAAAGTGTAAGTTTAAATTATTTTGCATCTTTCTATTTTTTAATGTAGGAACTCAGTGCCATAAACTTTCCTCTTAGAACTGCCTCATACTGTCCCAGAGATTTTGATATGTTTTATCTGCATTCTCATTTGCTTCTAAGATTTTTTCTCCCAATTTATTCCGTGATTAATTCCTCATTTAAAAGTATATTATTTAGTCTCTAGGTATTAGAATGTTGTCTGTTTTATGTCTTATCATTGATTTCTAATTTCATCTGATTATGATTTGATAGGGTTCAAGGAATTATCTCTATGTTTTTTATTTTCTAAGATGTGTTTTGTGCCCTACTTATGGTCTATTTTAGAGAATGTTCCATGTGCCACTGAGAAGAAAGTGAATTCAGTTGCTTGAGGATGAAATGTTCTATAGATGTCTGTTAGGTCCTTTTGATTAATCTATTTTTGAGTACTGAAGAGACGTTACTTTGTTTATGTCTAAAAGAAGTATCCAATAGTGAGAGAGTTGTGTTGAAATCACCCAGTTGTTGTATTGGGGTCTGTTTGATTTTTTTATATTGAGAAGAGTTTGTTTTATATGTGCAGATGCACATGATTTGGGGTGTAAATATTTACAATCCTCACATGTTGTTGTTGGATGATTCCCTTAACCAATATGAAGTGACCTTCTTTGTCTCTTCTGATTTATTTTGGTTTGAAGTCTACTTTGTCTGATATGAGAGTAATTAACTCTGCTTGCTTTCAGTTTCCATTTGCATGGTATACTTTTCCATCCTTTTATCTTCGGTCTGTAGATGTCTTTATCTGTGAGTCCCTTATAAACAACATATTGTGGACCTTGTTTTTTAATCCAACATGCCAATATATGCCTTTTGATTAAAGAGTTTAGACCATTTATATTCAGTAGTATTATAGAGAGATCATTTTTCTGCCATATTGATTAATTTATCATGGTTAATTCAGAATTGATTCTTTTAATTGACTACTTTAGTGAAATTCATCCATATGCTGGCTCAGATATATTTTTCATTTCTTCTTCATGAAATATTTCATCAGATATGTTTTGTAGTGCCAGATCAGTGGTTATTAATTCTTTTAGTTTCTGCTCATAAGGGAAAGTTTTTATTTCATCTGAATTCTGAAAGTTAATTTTTCTGGATATAGCAATCTTGTTTGGTGCCTGTTTTCTTTCAGTGCTTGGTATATATTATTCCAAGCTCTCCTGGTTTGTAGGGTCTAGGTTGAGAAATTAGTAGAAATTCAAATTGGTTTACCTTTAAATGTGACTTGCTTTTTTTATCTCATGACTTAAAATTCTATCCTTATTTTGTGTATTAAGAATTTTCATTATAATGTGACTTGGAGAGAATCTTGTTTATCTTGCCTATTTGGAGTTTTATAAGCTTCTTGTGGTTGGATTTCCATCTCATTCCTAAGATTTGGAAAGTTATTTTGTTATTTTCTTTTTTTAAGGAATAAGAAGGTTTATTGCTTTGCTAGCAAAGGAGAAACACGGGGAACTACTGTCCCAGAGGTTATGATTCTGCCCATCAGAAGGAATAGGGTTCTTTTAAAGAGGTGAGTCGAAGGCTACATTTCATGTGTTCTCTGTTGAAGTTGTAATTTACTTGTTAATTTGAAAGACAGTCATTTCTGAGATCTTCTGGTACTATCCCCAACATCTGGACTACTTCATTCCTATGGTGGATGTGTGCTCAAGAACAGATAAATCTGCCTAAACTGGGGAGGGAAGGTAATCCTGTTTCCTCTGAGATAAGGGAGAGTAAGAGATGAAGGAGGAGAAGGGAGAAAGGAAGAGAAAGAAACCCGTCCATTTTAAAAATCAGTTGCAGTGGCAGAGCATATAGTGGACCACTGTTACATTTCCCTACTTCCAATGTCTGTGTTCCATTTCTATGGAACAATGGGTGATGATATCCTGAAGCTGCTTGCTGCTGAAAGAAGGCAAAGTTGAGGGAAGTAACCCAAAGTCCTTATTCTGTCAGGTGTCTATCTTCAAAGTGATTTAATTTCTTCTTGATGTTTTCCATTAGATTCTTAATTTGATTTATTGATTCTTTAATTTCCAGGATTTACATTTGGTTCTTTTTCAGAATCTCTTTTTATTGAAATAATCTTTCACTTCCTATATTTTCTAAGTTCATTCTTACATCTTCTTCTAGCTCATTGAACATTTTAATAAGAACTTTCTAAATTCTTTCTCCTGTGCAGCAGAGAAACCTGGGCCTACTGAACATAAGATATGGTGCCTAGAAAATCTCAGTGTAGTGTTCATTTCATCTCTCTGATTGCAGATCAGGGAACTTTTTTTTTCAAATATGTGTTGGCCATTTGTATTTCTTATTTTGAGAAGTGTCTTTTTCTTGGCCCACTTGTTGATTATGATTGTGTATGCACGTGTGTGTGTTAAGCTTTCTGAGTTCAGAAGGCATTGGGGGGCAGTACTGGGGATTGAACTCAGGGGCACTCAACCACTGAGCCACATCCCAGCTCTATTTTGTATTTTATTTAGAGACAGGGTCTCATTGAGTTGCTTAGCACGTCACTTTTGCTGAGGCCAGCTTTGAACTCACCATCCTCCTGCCTCAGCCTCCTGGGCCGCTAGGATTACAGGTGTGTGTCATTGCGCCTGGCTAAAACGACATTTTTATAAAACATTTGTAAATTGGCCATTGTTGACTTCCAATATGATCCTATTTTAACTTCACTTCTTCTGTGTCCATGAAATGAAGGTAAACCCACAGCTAATCAGGAGGATAATTGGAAATAGACAGCTTGCTGCTGTGTCTTTCTTACAGAGCAAGTTTTTAACTACAGGCAGTTTCCATTTGTGCATTCCATCCTTACTCAACCCCAACTTTAGTCCTCATCAATACAGGATCAACAAAGAAGATTGGCATTGGAGAGAGAAAGAGGAAGCATGAGAAAAAGAAAGGTACCGATGTAGTGTATCAATATTTTATAATCCCAAGATTAGGGTAAGTGAGACCCTTCCACACACTCATAACCTAACCTAGTACACCATCTCTTTTCCTTTGCTTCACATTGTGTGCTTTTAGTTGATTTAATGGACCATGTTATTTTAGAACCATAATTTGGTCTGTAAGCCTTTTCATTCTGAGATTTCGAGGAAAGAAATTGGAGGTCACCATTTCATCAAGATAATTTTTCTACATGACCATTGCCAAAATAACAAAACCAACGGGATCTTAAGCAATGATTGGAGGCTTCTCTTAGTATTGTTCATATATAGCAGAGTACTTCAAAATCTGATTTTGATACTTTGAAGAAAGGTTAAAAACTCAATAAAGAGATGGTAGGATTAGATACACATATTATCCACAGAACAAAGCAGTGTAAACTATCAAATTATCTCATGAGTTTGCAAAGAGCTTGTTTACCATCACTCTGACAAATGAGCAAATAAGTACAATTTAGAAGAGGAAAAGTTTATTTTGGCTCACGGTTTCACAGGTTGATTGGAACCAACTCTGCCATTCTGGACTCTAGTTGAGTCAGAACATCTGGCAGATGTGCATTACAGAGAAAAGCAGCTCAACCAGGAAGGAGAGCGGTGGGGGTGGGAATTTTGCTCACCTGTGACCAAATTCAAACTCCCAAGGCATGCTCTCAGTGACCTAGTGCTGAGATAGGGGGAATGCTAGGCAGTTAGGCAGGGACAAGCTAGCCCAGGCATGTGCTCCCCTCCTTCCTCTTCCTATCCCAAGTTACCAATGGCCCTGATCTCAGGACCACATGAGACGAACACAGCCAAGAATTTGCCCAAGGAAGTTAGGGTTTCAAGAGGGGACCAAGCAACCAACCCCAGCAGCAGATTCCAATCACATAACGTCATGAACCCTAGACTCAAACCCCAACAAATAATTTTAAAAACCAAGTGGCTCCTCTTTTCTCCCCATAAAAGCTGGAGGTGGGCCCTACACTCTCCCCACTCCCAGACAATGCGCCGGGAGCTCTGAACTTTCACTTTCTTTTTGAATATAATTCTTGCTAGCTTGCTTACCTCTGCCTCCTCCATGGTGTTCATTCTTTGACTCTGTGAATACAAATCCAAACAAGAACCCAACCCCCACACCCTCTGCCTAAAGTTATCACCTGGTGAATTCATCATTTCACTCCTGAACATTCTTAAATTGTGTCTCATAGCTTTTGAGGGACACCTTATATGTAAACCCTAACAGAGCCATTATACACACACATATATACATATTTATCTATCTACATAAAAGTATGAAATATGTGTAGAAATGTATGTATGTGGATACATACCTAAGTTCTCAGATTTTGATTTTACCAGGAATATAAAACTGTGAAATTATTTTTGACAAAATAAATTCAATAAACACTTATTGAGGGCCTACTATTTCCCACTCACAGAGCCAAATTCAACATCATTTTAACTTCAACTGTTGACAAAGACATCTTACTGTCCTTGACTTTATCTTACATCCTTTAATTGTTAATGTTACATATTGTTTAAAATACATAAACTTAGCTGGGTATGGTGACACATACCTGTAATCCAATCCACTCAGCAGAGGCAAGAGGATCAAGTTTGAGACCACCCTATACAACTTAGCAAGACCTTAATTTTCTCTTGAAAATGAAATGAAACAAAATTCAATACATTAACTTAAGCCATAGAACTAATTCAAGCTATGAGCATGTGCCATGTGTTTAGAAGCATATCATAGAAAGCAAGATTTCTTTTTATAATTTGTCACTGAAATAAATGCCAACAGGATCATTCATATTTTTTACTTCTATGATATACTTTCTTATTATAAACCTAAATAAGGTAATTAATGTTTTTTGAATTGGATTTCGACTAATACCTCTTCTCCATCCTCCAATGCATTTACTATTTAATGTATTTCAAAATGCACTAAGAATTAAGTGTATATTATTGGTTTTGAGCCATCTCCAGCTTGAAACTGATGTATTCTTCTTCTATGCCGCTGGTGTACTTTGGCATATTAGGTTTTAAAACATCACCCATTTTCATTAGGAACAGGCCAAAGTCTGTGAGCCACTAGCTTTGCTGTTTCAAACCAGAACAATACTCTGCCAGCTTCCGTCACTTTCTTTAAATAGCCTATGTCTGTAGCAGGGCCTCAATACCCAGGGCAGTTTCATTACAGAAATGGGAGATCGAGAGGAAACAATTCAAGGCAACTGATGAGTTTTCTTCCTGGTGGTGCCTAAAATTACTCTGAGCAAACAAAACTCAGAACAGTACTGCCTGAGAGCCAGTGACCTCATGAACCCTTTGGTTTAGAAGCAGTGGAGTGTGGTTATCAATCTAGAAGCAGAAGAGGGTGGAGGTCTGTTCTCAAGCCAGACTATCTGAGCTCAAGCCCTTGCTGAGTCAGTCACTTGCCCTGAGGCTTGAGACAAGTTGTCTAATTTCTCCTGGCCTCAGTTTTTCCATTTGTAAAACAGAGATAATAATAGTACATGTGTTATTGTATTGTTGTTAAGATTTAATGAGTTAATATTTGTGCTTACATTGTGTACAGGTACTGAATAGCATAATGTGCCCCATAAATAAGTACAATAAAATGAAAATAATAAAATTTTAAAAATCGTGTTGAGCACAGTACCAGCTGCACACTGTAAATACTACAGAAGTAATAGCTAACTTTGTTAAACCTCTAAAAATGCAACAACTTCTACCACTCCTGAAAACTGAAGTCACCTTTAAAAGCACGTGTATTCTTTTAATGTCAAGAGTACCAAAACAAAATAGAAGTGGGAATTTCCCTGAGGCTTAATACTGCATTTCAATCATATTTACTCAAAATGGAAACTTGAGGGATCTTGGGTAGCCCATACTTTCCCAAGACCAGATCGACTTGTTCTTGGCTTATGATTTAATCTTAGGAGGACCATAAATATAACCTCTGTCATGGACCTTGAACACTAAATCAGATGAGCTAACACTTAGCTTCTTCAATGTAGTCTTAAAAGCTATAGAAAACATATGCGATTAATTTATTTTAAACACAACTATTTAATTGGCAAATATTGTCTTTGGAAAAAAAATCAGATATTGGAACAATTATTAAACTGTGATTCCATGGTTCATTCTTTGAAGAAAGAAGATTATTATGGCCACTTCTGTGAGGTTTAGTTAATTTTTACTTCTTCCTACATTATAATTTTATGAGATTTCTTATTGCAGCTTCAAATTATTTCATCAATCTTTGTCTTTGTTTTTAATGTATGCAGGGGAATTTACTTGTTCGTTGGTTTGAATAATTTTCAATATCTTGCCAAATAGCCTGTGGCAAGAATGTACACAAGACGCATACATTAGACTTTTCCATCTGAGTGCAATACAGCAAAAACAAATTACACAACAGACTCAACTTTTCTGAATTGTAGGCATTCATGATTAATTCAAAAATTACCCTTTTTTTGTCTGTAATTAAGAAAACAAATTTGACCCATATGTTTGGGAGGTGAGTAACAAAGTAAAGCATATCCTATGACTATAATAACTTTTCATTTCACTTTATTTTTTCCTTATTTAATTTCCCTAATCTGACTGAATGCTTTATATCATTCACATTATCTTATTTCAGAACAAATGTTAGGCACTGAATCAGTAACTCTAGAACCTTCATTTTTTAATTTTTTTTTTTTTTTAGTTGTCAATGGATCTTTTATTTTATTTATTTATATGTGGTGCTGAGTATCAAACCCAGGGCCTCATACATGCCAGGCAAGTGCTCTACCACTGAACCACAAGTCCAACCCCTAGAATCTTCATTTTTTCTTATATATTCAGATTGTTCTTTGAAGTATGAAGAAAGCTCCCATCAGTTCACAGTATTATGAAAACTCTCCAGTTGCTCAGAACATGTAACACATTGCTGAGGCTCCGATGAGTTAAAAGCATGCTATCAGACCTGGACATAGTGCTTTCCAGCTGAGAAGAGTTTCCTCTAGAGGACCTGGGCAGCCCAAGAGGAGCTGGATCTCCGATGTGATGTGTTCTCTGCCAGCAATAATCTGGCTCTGCAAGGTTTGTTGGGTGTGGCCAAAGAAGTTTGTGGGAGAGGAATTCATTTTGCAGGAGCACAAGAAGTTGGGCAGTGGTCCAAGTTGAGGCTGGAATCATCTGGCCTACCTATTCATCCCTATTCCTTCTTCACACATACTCATGCATCCATTCTTTCCTAATTGCTAATAGCTCTGCGATGGAATCCTGTCCAGCTGCAAGCCTCTCAGATGGGCGCTGATTTTTGCATCCTCATATTGCTATGGGGAAAGGCTGACTGGATTTGAAATTCATGATCATTATCACAAGAAAATTCAACATTACCTTGCTTGTACAAAAAAAGAATGACTCCTTCATTTCTCCAAATTTTCAACTATGAAAAAAATTGAGTGGTTGTTAAAAAAAAAGCATTTATATATTTTCAGTAACTTGCTATCATGTATGTAAAGTTTGAAGTGATTATCAAAAGGTCCATCAGCTTTTTCAAATATAAAGCTTTCTATAGGAAAGGTAAGTTTATGGAAACCCAACATTTTTCATTAAAAAGTAATAAATGATTTTATGTGGAATTTTATGCACAGTTAATAATCACTTCAATTATTTCCCTGCTTTATTTTTATCATATTAATATAATACAAAAAATAGTTAAAATTTTAACGAAGCTCCAAGGAGCCTTATCATTTTCTCCATGCCTTAATTCTCAAAGGTTCTGGGAAGCACCTTCCACAAGGGATTTTTAGTGATTCGCATGCATGCCAGATTCTCCCAAGTGCTGGGCATTCCGCCTTTGCTGCTGACTCGGATCCCTATGCAAATCATTTAACCTCAAAAAAATAATTCCAATTTGAAATCAGCTTCAAAAAACTCATTCCAATTTGAACATACATCTCAGGATCCCATCAAATGGGACCCTGGTGTAATGTTTCAAGCTCCACTGCATAGTGGATTGACAAAGGGGTTCCAGGGAGGTCCAGGTCCTGCAAGTTCACCCATCCTAACAACTGCCTGCGACAAATGGGTCACTCAGGTATTTTCTTCCAACAATTTCCTCTAATAACTCAGAAACTTCCTTCTTCCGACTTGCGCAGCGGCGAACTGGCTTGTCTGCGATAACCATCCATCCCAATCCGAAATCCCTTTACTATCCTCTGAGCGCGCACAGCACCAGGGTCCTCAGACTTTGAAGCGTAAGTTTACCTAGGGCGGCAGTAGCTGTGGCTGTGGCCTGTGGACTTCACGCCACTGCTTCGGACTTCTTTGTAGGTGTTCCTGGAGGCAGATGCGGCCGGTGGCCAATAGCCTATCAAGGCGGGTCTGGACTCCTTGACGGTCTCCCGGTCCCAATTCAGGTTCTGTGCCCCACGACCTGGAGGTGACCGCGAGATACCTGTAGCTCCAGAAGTCAGCGGCCATCGCCCCTCCCCCAACCCCTGCTGGTGGTGTTTATCTTTGCCTTTGCTTCTGGCTCTTTCTCTTTCACTTTTCTTTTTGCCAGAGTTGGGACTCCCCGTGGAAGGCGGCGGGGGAAAGTACAGCTGACTCGCTCGCGGCTGTCGAAGCCCCTAGCCCTGTCCTTGGTACGGTTGCGCGGGTTGCAAGGGGACCACCGGCATCCAGGTCTCCATGGAGGTACGAGCTCAGCTTCAGTGCATTGGGAAGGGAGATGGTGGTGGTTGACAGCGCTGGAATTTTCCCCGAAAGCCCACGCCCCGGGCCCCTCCCAGCTGCGGCTCAACTCACGCTTCTCCTCCACCAACCGGCGCCCCGCCCACTTGAACAAGTTTTTGGTAGCGCGACGTGCAGAGGTTTTTCCCCTTCTGACCCTTTATTTCTGTCGTGGGTTCTCCGCCCAGTACTCCTTCTTCCCGAGGAGCGCGTTTTCTCGTCCCTTTGCGCCTTGCGTGCGTCTCCCCGGTGCGCTGCACTCTTGCTGTTCCCAGTGGCCGGCCAGCGGGTGACCGCCCCGGCCCCCTGCGCTCCACCTACTCGGTGAAGGTTGGCAGAGGGTGTCTGGCTGTCCTAGCCACGCAGCGGATTCGAAGAAGACGCACCGATTCCTCCTGCACCTAATCCAGCTCCGAAAGGTCAAGAAAGGTACCGCTGCTCTCCGCTTCCTCCCTGTCACCCCAAAGCCCCTTGCGCGCCTCTCTCGCTACCTTTGCAAAATCAAATTACTCCCGTCTTTGATCGGGATACGTCTTCTAGGGAGAGAATTATGCAGGAACTGCCAGTGCTTGGCACTCAGACCTGGCACTGTGTTACCGCCAAATCTGCACAAACCTCTTGTGTCTTAGAAAAGCAGTACCTGGAATGCCAAAAACTTGCAAGAAATTAGGGAGAATGGTATTGAAATAATATCCTATTCAAGGGACTTTAAATGAATAGTCAACTAATTTTTTCAAGTTTTATTGATGCTCCATTATTACAAACATTTACAGTTCACTTGAATTTAATTTGTGCATAATTCTATGCACTTAAAATTTACTAATTTCAAAGTATGTGTCAAGCAAAGTAGTTCTTCTTGGATGCTTATAATTTCTTCAATGATGCAGATTCTTAAACAGGATGAGTCAGAAGTTAAAACTAGAAGCAAAGTGATTGTCACCAGCAATTTCCCATTAGGTATTTCTAAACTATTTTGTGATATTATGATACTGGTTAGTGGCCACTACTTGTTAGTTGTGGTCTCTCTCATCTTTTCAGTGTATGTAATGAGATCCAATTGTTGGCTGAACTCTTGTATTAGGATTATGGAATAAACAAAGCAGGATGCAGAAGCTGTAAGGTTGACCATTGTATTAAAATCAACAACACATAGTACACATTAAAATTTCAACTTCTGTTATTTTCTTATAAAGGAGTGCATTAGACATGGTAGACAGAGAGATGAGGTCCAAAGGAAGAAATACCAAGATATGTGAAGGGCTGAACACAAAAAATAGCCATTTTAATGTTTTAAAGTGACGGAAAAGCTGAAGTTTTAAAGTGTCAGAAAATTCTTAGGGTATATTAGGATTCTTCGTATCATGTCCTTATATTTCTCTTTTTCTCCTCTCAGAGGTTCATTCAGACTCATGATCTGTTTTGCAGCAGTGACAAAGAGGGGGAGGTTGGCCCTAGATTCAGAATCTCTGATAGGTAGGGAGCTTTCATAATTTTGATGTCACTGCTCTCTGCTAATTTGAAGGGGCAACTTGAGTGTTTGATTTCAAGTTCTCATTAGAATTTACCTGCAGATTGTGGATAGGTTTAAGAAAAATAATATAATACTTTCTGTTTTAATCCCTGAAATTAGTATAGCAGAATGCCATCAACTATATTAAGACATAATGTTGTCAATAAATGTGAATTTTTAAACTGCTTTGGAGGATGGAGAAAAATAATGGTTTTAAGTTTATTGAAGTGGAATCTGGACATAGAAGAGTTTAACACCAGGAGCTTCCCCATCTGGTGGGTTACAGGAAGTCTGTAAAAGGAGCCCTAGCTCGCTGGGTAGGTATAGATTTTCTTCAGGAGAATTCCCATAATTCTAAACAGCTTTTCAAATTGGGGCTTTGATCCAAAAATTTTACAAACCTTTTAGAACTTAGAGGACTGACTGTCCCCAACCCCCTGCCTTTCCCTGAGTGTTTTCTGTTCTTTTTGTTTATTGTGTAAGTACTCTTCTGAAGGTTAATTAATGATAATACAGAGTACTGTCTTCAGATCCACAAGTTGAATTTTGGGCAATAGTAGAATCAACAGCCAACACCTACTGAGTTCTTACTAATGTACCAAACGTTGTTCTAAGTAAGTGTGTTTTCTTTTGTTGTCTTTTGGCAGTACTGGAAATTGAACCAGGGCATCCAACACGATAGGCAAGTCCTCTATCACTCAGCTACATGCCCAGCCCTCTAAGTATGCTTTGTATAAATCATCCTGATATACTTTGTGGTGTAAATCATATTTTATAGCTGAAGAAATTAAAATTAAAATTAAAACAGAGTAAATAACTTTCCCAAGGTCATGGGGTTAGAAAGTGGTAGAGCTGGAACTCTAACTCAGACAGATTTAATCTATTTTGTCTCATTATCCTACATGTGGAACATCTATAAAAAAATTAAATATGGTATATAATATATAATATGATTATATAATATAAAAATATAATTATAATAGTTGTGATATAATAGTATAAATTAATGTTAATTCATATATAAGTTCTAGATTATGATTTCCAACCTATTTTAATATTTGTTGAAATATTTGCAGGATTGAATACTTGGGACTTACTGGGTTAAGAGAGCATGTATTTATTCAAGGATACTGTTATTCTCACTGAAATATTTCTTGCAGTTTGATGATGACAATCATATTTCATTTTGAGGCATTGTAATAGGGTTATAATGTACATTTTAAAGTAATGTTTATATGGCACTTATGTAATTGACATCAACACATATATATTTGACAATTTTCTTTAAAGGCAAATAATATTCATATTAGTATTTATATATGTTTGGTTCCTTGAGGAGATTTCTTTACTGGTCCCTGCATGAAAACATTTGTCCAATTCACATCAGTTTTAGCTGATAGAGACTAACAGTGGGCAAATTTGCTCTATGTATCTCTATCTACCTACTTATTTATCCATCTATCCAGGTAGAAGGCCAGGACTCATGGAGGGATCAGGATGAAAGACCTTCCTATTACATCACAGCTGGAAGTAGTAATGTTAACATTTTGGAAGCCCCCTTTGCAGAAGGCTGTATGACAGAAGAGCTATCTGTGGGAAGAAGCCAACTTCTTCATTCAGCTCCGCATTCACTCTTAAATTTACTTACCCAATGATCACAGTAACTGCATGAGGCTTTAGAGGTTGAACATTGTTTAAATGCTTGCTGTTTTCCTTTTAAGTTGATTGGAATGAAAAATTCTATAGGGCCTTTGAGAGAAAATATGCGGTTTTAGTGAGAACTAGAGTGTAATTAATAACAATTTGATGGTGTATTTCACTAATGAAATATTATCCTGTGTGTTCATATATATACACATATGCATATATGTCTATATGCTGTATGTGTGCATGCATAAACGTGTGTGTATGTGTGTATGCATGACCATATCACCTGTTAACATCTACATCTGGGGACAGATAATAAGGGCTACTTTTCACTCTGTTTCAGGAGTATATTGAACCAGGGGTAGCCCAGAAATCTTGACAGAGAGTCTGAAGTACACATTATTGTTATTAAGAGAATCATTCCAGTGATTCTAATGATTCAGTGAACCTAATGTGAATCTGGAAGTTACACAAAGGAAGTTTCAGGCATCACACTGGCATTTCATCTGCTTAGTCTCATGGAATTCTAATAATAACTGCATTTTAATCCTCATTGTACAAAAAAATCGTACTGGATGCAGAGTTTCACTTGGATTAGCACATAGCTAAGAAGACATTCTGCTGAGATTTATTTTGGTTACAAAGTTAATACTTTTTGATATCACATGTTTTCTTTTCTAGGGAAAGTCAGTTGTTCAGTGTAATGAAAACTACAATGCCTGTATCCTTGCCGTGAAATAAATGCTGGCCCTCATTGGGATGATCTAATGATACTTATTGCTTAGTTTTATGTTAAAGAATGTTCTTTTTTTTTTAAAGAAGTTACTCATTGCTGGTATTACAAATAGGAAATAAGAGGTTCTTTGAGCTCAATTCAGCTAACAATATTATTTGCACACATATTATTTACAATTATTTGTAAAATATTATTTTACATCTGAAGGCAAGGTATTTGTGTGCATGTATTTGACAGTGTTTTATCCCATGGCAGAGAGATAGGTTGCATATAATCCAAATAATAAAGGACCCAAAAGTCTGGGTGCAATACATAGTTGTGTCCTCTCCATATGCTAATGATTTTTTCAAGTCCTGATAGGTTTTGAGAAAGATCAGAGGAGAAATAGAAATTATCTGTCAAATGAAGGAATTGCAACTGAAAGTGGTCCTAGAAGAAGAAACTACAATGATTATCAGATTGATGAGGGAGGAAGTTATCATAGTGACACAAAAAATGCCCAGAGAAAGCCTTGATCTCTTATAACACTGAATTATACTTCTCCTTAATGGGCATTTTACATATGTGTCTTCTAATTGAAATTTGAGAAATGAAGTAACCTTTGCACACTGAGTGATGATCTCTAAAATTTTCAAGTAATTATTCTTAAATTGAACATTTCTTGGATTTTATAATATATTTTCCACTTTTTCTCTTTACTTCCCTACAATAAAAATAAGTATATAAATTGAATCTTAAGTTTTTTAGCTAAAGAATTTTATTGTTAAAATGTATTTTTGGTTATGTTATTTTAGTTGTTATGAGTAGACAATTAACCAAAATAATCCTTTAACTTTTTAAAAGCAATGATTAAGCATAAAACTAAAGCTATATTGGAAATGTGAGTGATAGATGTAGATATGATTGATACCATTTATTTGACTTAAAAAGCTTTCTCTTATGTCAGTTCTTCAAGTTGCCCCTTCTTTATTTGGCACCTTAGCAAGGCAAGCCTCATGGTGAATTCTGCATGGGGAAGGGATATGTCTTTCACAACGTGGAAGAATGCTAACTATGAAAGGGGAAGTGAGAAAGGAGAACTTGCTAGAAATCTGCTTGCCTCAGGTCCGTGAGGCATGGCGTTGATAGTACAGGAGTCCCAAGTAAGCAGTGGGTATGGGATTTGGTTCCTTTGGTGCTCCATACCCACACACCCCTGGGAAAATGCAGAACACCCCAGGGGTGTGTATTCTTCAGTTGGGAGACCTCTGATCTAGTTCAGCCTTATCCCCAGAATGCTCCCCTTGGCTTCTGGATTGCCATGGCTTACTGCACGTAAAGCTAAGTATTCAGGGGAGGGTGGGCAGAGGTAAAGAACCTAGTGGGATTTCTGTGGAGTCTCCTCCCTGGCTGGCAGTGGGAAATAGTTCCAGCAGGGCTGTGATCACTTCTGCATCCTCATCTCCTCTTGCAGCTTCAGCTCCAGGCATGCTGCTTCTGTCTTCTACACATCCTTGCCTCTCTGTGCCAGCCTTCATGGGTCCTGCACAAAATCCCTATCATCTGTAGTGTTTGCGTCCTCATCCTCTGCCCAGGCAGAATTATTTCCTTCCTTTTATCAATTTATTTGGTGCTGTCTGTATTCCCCTATAATAATTTTTTATGTCTGTAAATTCATTTTGCTATGAGTCTGATTCTGTACTTGCATTTTGAATTAAAAAGGATCTGTGTGCCTTGCAGAGGACTGGTCACATGGATGATTTGTACTGATTTCAGTGAGAGTCAATTGAATCATTCAAAAGTTGAACAGCTAAGCAAACGAATGTGAAGGAGGGGAAAGGCACAGTGATATAGCAAAAACAGCGCTGGACCAATGTCATACTAACAGTATTTTAGGAAAATTAGCTTGAGGTAGAATTTATTGAAGAAAAAGGCAATTTAGAAATCAGGAAACCCAATAGAAATCCAACCAGTTAATCTGAGTGTGTGGTCTCATTCCCATTATCTATTCTAATACTTCTTTCTCTCCATCATTTGTTTTCTCTCTAATGGGTCTTTCCCCTTACCATATCATCATGCTAAAATTTCTTCTATTTAAGCAAAAAATAGCCTTGTGTTATTTTCCTTGTTTTTTTCTCCTTCCACCTGGATGTTGTGCCCACATTTTACAGGAGAACTTTCAAAGCTCACCATATTCTGTATATTCAAGATTTGTTTTTTCTCATTGTCTTAAACCAGCCAGGTTATCATCCCTACTGGTGCACTGAAAATGCATTTGTCAAGGACTCCAAGAACCTCCATGTTTTTAAATCTTCTGGTTGGTTCTTGGTTCTCCTCCTCTGTGCTCTTTCAGCAGGACATGAGGGTTCTTCCATAAACTTCCAAGCACTATTCTCTCTTTATTTTCCTTTTATCTCACCAGTAGCCATTTCACTCTCTTTTGCTGGCTTCTAATTTCCCTAGCCTGGAAGTACCAGCATTTGAGGGCTCAGCCCTTGGGCCTTTTCTCTATCTATATTCACTCCTTTGGTGATCTCATCTGGTCTCATGGCGTTAATGCCTTTGTATACTGATGAGTCATAAATTTATGTCTCCAGACATGACCTCTCCCCTGAACTCCAGACTCATAACCAAAGTCTCTCCAAGATCTCAATTCAATGTCTAATCTTCTGACCTTCCTCCCCAGTCTGCCTCTCCCACCATCTTTCCATATTACTTAATGTGTTAGTTAGCTTTTTCCCTGATGCAACTAAAAGATCAGATCAGAAAAATTATAGGAGAGGAAAAGTTTATTTAGGACTCACAGTTTCAGAGGTCTCAGTCCATAGACAGCAGGGGCTCAAGTGAGGCAGAACATCATGGTGGAAGAGTGGGCAGAGGGAAGCAGGTCACATGATGATCAGGAAGCAAAGAGGGACTCCACTTTCCAGATACAAAATATATACTCCATAGCCACACCCCCAGTGCCCACCTCCTCCAGCCACACCCTCCCTGCCTTCAGTTACCACTGAAGGGGATTAATTCTCTGATTGGATTAAGACCTTCACAGCCCAATCATTTCTTCTCTGAACCTTCTTGCATTGTCTAACACATGTGGGGGACACCTCACATCCAAGTCATAACAATCCCATTTTTTAAAATGCATAGACAGTAAGTCAATGATCAATCAATCAATCAATCTGGGAGTTGTCCAGAACTTCTCTTTTACTCGTACCCCCATTGAATCTGCCACCAAATCATTTAGCTGTGCTTTTGAAATATACCCCACCATTGACCTCTTCTCACCACTGTCCTTGCTGCCCCCTGGAGTCAAGCCAAGATCATTTCTCACAGTGTAAATGCAAGAGTTGGTCTCTCCACTGCTACACTTGCCTCTCTCACCCCCACTCCAGCCTGTTCTCAGCACAGAAGCCATGTTTTAGTTCAATGGCCCCACCTTGAAAATGATTACCACTACAAGATGAAAATGGAATTTAACAGTCGAGAACTCAGTGGCTTAAAAACCTCATTCATCTGTTATTATCACGATTTGGCCATCTGGGCTACCTTCAGCTAGTTGACTCTTCTTGGGCTGTTCGGGTTAAACATCCAAGAACGCTTCTTCATTCTCATATCCGTCACCTCAGCTAGAACATCTGGAAAGCTAAAGACTGGCCAGGCATTGGCCCCCTCTGTTTGACCTCTCCAGATAGCTATCTAGCATTTGCAATTGAGTAGCCTGCTTCCTGTCCTTAGAGAGTTAGAAACCTTTTGTATACTTCTTTTAGTTTAGCTGTTGGTGTATTGTTTCTCGCTTTTAAATTTATATCTCTTATCTCTTTAAAACCTTGAGGACTTCCTTTGAATTTGCTTGAGGTTGATTTCATTTGATGATATATATGTTTAAAACCTCAAAACTCTAGAGACTGGCTCCTCTTTACTTTTTCTGCGAGTAAGAATGCTATAGAAGAAGCCCTTAAAATTTTTAGGAGCCCTATCTGACAAGATCTAAGGCAACATTTTAAAACTTCCTAAAGTCTTAATGAAGGCCCTTCCTGCCACATACCTAATTTATCTTCAACCTGAAAGCACACTGGAATCCTTGGATTTGACCTTTGTCCCATGACGACTTCTCTGAGTATCTTTTGCTGCCTAGAAAGGCAAGAATAAGTTTTATTTTCTCAGCTAGCAAATCTTGGATTGAACTATTTCCTCTAAATTCTGCTTGAACACTGAGTTATATTTCTCTTCCTGTACTTACTCATGGTAAGCTAAATGAAACCTATTGGCATTTTCAGAAGCACATTTTTTTTTCTTTTCTATGATTATAGGCCACAGTGCTGCCAACATCTTGTCACACTGTGACATGAGTTGTCCTCTCTCCAGCCTCTAATGACAGTTTCCTTGCTGCCTGTCTAGCCCTTAGTGACAATGTGCTTGCTTCTCTTCAGGTGCCCACCCACCACCTGGTCTCATATCAGTTTCAGGGACAGTTATTAATTGTCATGTGTTAAACTACCCCCCAAACCTACTGGTGTATGATGAGAACCATTTCATTTTCTCAAAGTAAAAAGTTGGACAAGACAGTGGTGAAGGTTTTGATTTATTCCACAATGTCTGTTGGTCTCAGCAGTTAAGACTCAGTGGACATTGGTTCATATACATGGGGACTCAAGTCTGGCTGTTGACTAGGTTTCCTGGTTATCCTCCATGTGATTTTCCACGTGGCTGAATTAAACTTCCTCATAGCACGAAAATCTCAGGGCTGTCAGACTTCTTGCATAGCATTCAATTTCTGCAAGAGAGAAAGCGAGAACTGCAAGCTGTTAACACCTGGGAGTTGAATTTCACACGCTACCACATTTGTCTCACCATCCCCTGTTCAAGGGAAGAGGACAGAGGTTCCACCTTTTGATGGGCAGCATGTCATTCATGCTGGAATGCATGAATGTGAGTGTGAATGCTTCCCACATTCACAGTGGGAAGGCATTAATTTATGGTAGCTATTTTTGGAGATTATCTGCTAAAATGTGATCCTGTTAAAGTATTAACAGTCTTACCTCCATCCCTTTATTCAGAACCCTCCATTGCCTTCTCATCGCCAATAAAAGCCAAATTCTGTTCCCATGATTGGTATGTCCCCAAGTGATTTGCATCCATCATCTCATCCATTTCTCTTTCCCTAGCACCACTGATTCAGCCACCCTGATGGCTTTTTCTATTCATCAGCCATAATATTATGTTCTTGCATTTGGAGTCTTTGAACTTGATCTTCCTTCTGCCTAGAATGCTCATTTCTCAGATATGACCCACTCCTCTCACCTCCTTCAAGGCTTGGCTCTAATATCTCCTTTGCAATGAAGCTTTTCCTGACTGGTGAACTTCAAATTGAACTCCCATCAACACTCCCCTCAATGCTTCTCCAAACACCTGTCACTATCATGTTACCATGGTGAAAACTCTTACCTCCTGGTACTCCACACAATTTTGGGAGAGAGGTTGGAAAGGAAGTAGCTTTATTTAAAACCAGTTTTGAGGAAGACACAGGAGAACTTTCTGTCTCAAATCTCTACCATACCTGGGGATCAGGGGCACCAAAAGCTTTCAGAAGACAAGGGGAGGTACAGTGGAACAAAAGTCAGGAAAAAGAGTTTGACTAGATTTGACTCCAGGTAAGTTTCCTGTGATAACATAGCTATTAGGAAATCCTCTCCAACATGTTCTGTATTGTCTGGATCAGGAAGGGAAATGAGCTTTCCTGAGGGCCTAATTTGGCCCAGGCTGTTGATAGAATCCTCATATTTATTATTAGGAGGAAGAGTTTTTAGAACTGAAACAAACATAGAAAACAAAATCAGAGCTGTTTACTATTGCATGCCAGTTTTATTACAGAGTTGATAATTTTGTAATTGCAAAGTAAATGCTTCAATAAATGAAAGGAAATTGAAACAAGGCACACCCGATTCTCTAAATTCCTTCAAATGGAAGTCCTTTCATTTTCTTAATTCCATTTACCAAGTATTTTGGGGAAAAAAAATCACAGTTATTTCAGTAGTACAAAAATGAAGAGGGAGGTTATATAAAACTGGAAGTATTTCTAGCATGTAGTTTAGTTAGTGTCTCTTCTTGTAAGAATTCTAGGTAATAAATATGTGGCCCTAAAAGCATTATGATGTCACTTCAGAATTTTCCATGACCCTAAATCAGAGTTAAAAACAAAGAATTCTGTATTTTGTATGTTTAGATTCTACTCCTGAAAAGTAAGATCCTAGTTTTTTTTTGTTTTTTTTTTGTTTTTTTTTTGTTTTGTTTTGTTTTTTTATGCCCAGGACCACTAAAATTTGAGACATGTTTTGCTGATGGCTTATTTGACTTGATATTAGGGCATTTATCTTAGAAAGCCTGAGCTCTCTTAATTCAAGCCTTGCTATTCTTAGCCGCTGCCATTTATAAGCATGGCTTCCAGGCCATGGAAGGCTCACAGTGAACAAGAAGTTCCCCTACATAGTAGTAGACATTCACTGATCACTTTCTCTCTACATGCTCTCTGCTAAATGCTGGGTGGGATAAAAAGTGGCAGCCATGATAATCTCCAGGAATTTATTATCTAGTGGAGCCATTAATATCCGTATGGAAAGAGTTGCATAGCCTGTGTGTTGAAGCACCGTAGGTGTTCCAAGTGTACCGTGTTTGCTTTCATGGCTGGATGCTGGGCCATGCTGCCTCATAGGGAGCACACTCTTCATCCAAGGCATCTTCCTCCTGGCTCTTTTTAGCTGGTGCAATGGTCTCCAACAATGCTTTCTCTGCAAATATTTCCCTAAACCTCCAAGACTGGGTTAGGTATCTTCTGCTTTTAACTTCATTCAGCAAATATTTTCATAGTAAACATTTACTATCCTTAGTACCAAGAACTTTCACATATTTAACCTTCCCAACTCACAAAGGACTTTCTCCCTACTTTCCAGATGAATGAAGCACCAAGAGTTGAGGTGACTTGCCCGGTTTGACATCTAGAACTGAGTCTGAAGTGGTGTCTGTCTCTATGTCCTGCATTCTTCACAGGGAGGATACTACCTCACTGGAACAATGAAAGATTAATAAGAGGAGATTCAGTTATCATTATTTGTAGGTGAAAGTCATACAAATAACCAAGGTTTTCAGACAGAAGAGCAAGAAAATCAGTGGCACTTTGCAATACTAGATAAAATATTAGGACTGGGGGCATAGCTCAGTGGTAGAGTGCTTGCCTAGCATATGGGAGAAGCCCTGGGTTTGATTTCCAGCACTGAAAGAAAAAAATAGAATTAAAAATAAAATATTAGTTAGTATAATATTAGTAAAACAAATATACCATGTAACCTCCCCTAGGAACACATGCAACTACAGTAAAATACTTATTATATGGATAGTTCAACATCAGAAAATTTATCAGTTTAGTCTTGTGATATAGTAAAAAATAATATCAAAGTGTTAGAAGAATAATAATAGTGGGATCTTCCAAAAGTGGATAAAGTCTATGACATGTATCTAGTGAACACCAAATTCAATTCAGAAGCTTGAAAAACATTTTCTTTAATTTTGGGAGATGAGGAGGATGCCAGGATTGGAACAATATTCAATTAGAGTACTGAAGACAAAGAGATGATGATAACAGCACATTTTTATTAAGCATTTAACTGTGTGCTAAGCAGGAAAATAAGCCTGAGTCCTAATAACCTTAGCCACCAGAGACAACACCGTGAATCTTCCATCTTCCCACTCCTCCAGGGAAGAAGGATAAGAGTTGAATCACAGTGAGTGAGTGTGAAAAGAGTTGTTCAGAGCAGTTGCAGGTGGAATGTGTTTTTCTGACCCAAAAGCAGCTATTTGGAAATCAGTGGTGGGGAGCCACTTGAGTTATAGCTGTGTTTTGCTGGTGGTAGTGATGATGTAGAATAGTTAGCTCTCAGCTATGAGATGAAAAAAGCTTAAAATTCACTAATAACTGCCTTTTAGATATGATCAATACATATGAATTGCAAGCCCCAAACATTGCAATTTGGGTTGTAGGAATATATTAGACCCATTCTGAAATTGAACTTAATATAGAGAAGTGGCATAATGCATACGTATTTTTGGTGCTTCTGTTAACTGAATGAATTCCTAGGGAAGAATTAAAGTGGGGATCCAAAACACAAATGGCGGCCCAAAGCACATTGTTAAAATTTTACCTCCTTGTGTGAAACATCCAGGCAATTCATTTAATTTCTTCACTGTTGTTATTTTTTTTTCTCTTCTGCAAAATTAAGATAATTAGACCAGAGAAATTTCACCTGGGTTGTTCATCCATCCTCAGTGGTTCCAAGGATGTGCATAACATGGATGAACTCAGTATATTCTAAGATTATCAACTGTAGGTTTGTAGATGTTGCTTAGGCACTGGATCAGACTTTAGTCACCTCCAATTCAATCTCATATTAAAGATAAGGAAATGGGTTTAGAGACATGAGGTACCTCATGTATGGTCACATTTAAAGGCAGAACCAGGAGCAGGAGAGAGAATCTCTCTTCTTATGTGTTGTGGAAAAGTGCTATGCTTCACACAGGGCCACCATTTTTTCTATCTGTTCACCATTCCATTATTACAATTTTCAGTATTGTAATTCATGTAACATTGAGACTCCCTGGCAGAATTTGAAATCTTGCTAATCTTCACCAGAATAGACCTAAAGCCTAAGAAGTTGCAAATGACATTCTCTTTATAGCAATAGCTTGGAAACTACGAATTAAATACTATTTAGTGAAGTCAGTGAAGGAGGAAAAGTACTGAAACTAAGTTTCCTATCATGGGAACAGACGTTCTGTGTGCTCTATCTAGATGAGTATACACAGCCCTGGTGGAGAGGAAAGAACTACAGTGTGGAAAAGGGTGGACTAGTTCTCTTAACTAGCCTTGTCAATCACACTAGAGCTCAGGAGTTCAAACTGTGTGCCAACTGCCAAATAAACTTTATTAAGAGAGACAGCCTACTACTTAGCAGTTTTATGAGCTCTACTGCTTGGCTAGGAGACTTGAGAAGTTTAGTTTGTCAGGAAGGAGCCCAGGAACTAGTGCTTTAGAAATAAGATATTTGTGACTACAGCACATTTTTGGCTGTTCTGTTGTTCCAGAGATCCAATGTTCAGTATAAACCACTTGATAGATTTCATAAAACGCCAAGTACTTGGAATGGGAAATATCAGAGGTCTAATTGTCAAAAATAATTAAAGGTTGGAAGAACGGCTGCCAGCACTAGTCAGACTGCCTGAAGACAGGGTAGGATTATGTCATCTCAAGTGCATCTGTGTCTAATCAAAGATCAACCTTGCTGTAAATAATTTTATTTAGTTGTAAGTGTTTTTCTTGACATTTGTGGTAATTGCACTTCTTTGCTGCTATACGGGATTAGCGAGAGGCAACAGAAATGTTTGGATCCAGTTATTCACCAGGAGGAGATGTGCTGTACCATTAAACTGCTGTTTTCATTGATAGGTTATTATCAGAAGGTAATAGGAAATGTGCATCATTGCAGATTGTCCTCTGGTATTTCCTGCTACAGCAGATGATGTATGTCTTCTGTGGCTGCACTGAGTGGTCATGTAGAGATTGGTGTCATTATGGTTGTTATAAATCACAGCATGTATTTTAATAGTTAAACAATTATCTATAGTGGCAGGACTAGAAAATTGTTAGGTAATGATTGACTGATTTTGATGGTGAAGAATAATTTTTTTATGGATCTTTTGATATAAATGCCTAAAGAATCCAGAAATCTTTTTAAGTGCATACCTGGGAACTTCTTGTTTTTCTTTTTAGGCTCATTTATCTTTAACTGAAAATGCATGAAGTTCAGAAACCCATCAAAATAGCTTTCCATATGTATTTATAGAGTTTAAGATTATGATATATATATATATATATACATAAAATAATAATTTCTACCATAAGCAGATAAGGTATAGAAGGAATAAGGAGGCCAAAACTAGCCACTACTAAATTCAGGCCTACCTACTTTTTTGTTGCTGGAAACTACAAGTAAACAAGGTTTGGCTTGGTCTTTGGAATGAAAGGAAAACACTTTCTTATTCCTCAAGATCTAAAGCTATCAGGTTTCTTTCCCTTCTCTTTCTTTCCTTTTGTTTTAGTCAGCTTTTTCACCACTGTGACAAAAAGACCTGACAAGAACAATTTTAGAGGAAGAAGAGTTCATCTGAGGACTCACAGTTTCTGAAGTCTCAGTCCATAGACAGCTGGCTCCATTCCTGGGGACCCTAGGTGAGGCAAAATATCATAGTAGGAGAGTGTAGAAGAGGAAAACAGCTCAAGACATTGCACCAGAAAGGAGAGAGAGAGAGAGAGAGAGAGAGAGAGAGAGAGAGAGAGAGAGAGAGATCCTTCAACAAGGACAAAATAAAAACCCCAAAGGCACACCCCCAGGGATTCACCTCCTCTAGCCACAACCCACCTGCCTACAGTTCCCATCCAACTAATCCCTATCAGGGGATTAATGCACTGATTAGGTTAAGGCTCCCATAACCTAATCATTTCACCTCTAAACTTTCTTGCATTATCTCACACATGAGCTTTAGGGGGACACCTAATATCTAAACCATATACCTTCTATTTGATATTATTCCTTTATCATAGTTCTCCAGTCATTGCTCTTTCACCATTGTGGTTTTTATGTTCTTCAAAATTAAGCTCACATTTACCAACTATTCTACAGTTCACCTTCACCTTGACTGCCCCAGGAAATTCCTGAATTTCCAATTTTGGAAATTGGACAGCCTTCATATTTTAAAATCCTATCCAGTGGTATGCCTTTCCAATGAGAATGAAACCATTACAACTAAAGGTATAAAAATGTTCTTAGTTTTTGACATGATACAGAACTTGCATCAGAATATCAGTCAACCACATCACTAACACTGATGTTTTAGTCTACTATGTTTTAGTCTACTGATGTTTTCCTTATAGCAAGACTTTCCTGAGGAAGGAATCAATGTGAGCTTTATTCATTGCAAACTGACAGCATTTCTGGGGAGGGACTCAGCTATGAGCTGTCAGCTGGTAATAGCACTGAACTAGACTACACAGATGTTAATGGCTGCTTTTTCTCCTGCCAGTACTGTGGATGGGTGGAGTAGCCCAAGTGTGAGGATGCTGCTTCTGGTGTATGGTGAGGTGCTACACTCACAAGAGGGATAATTGCTCATAAAGACTTCATTTTTTAAGTGCTCACTGGGTTTTAAGGTTTGTTCTATGAAGTTTGCATGAATGAACTTAGTTAAACTTCACAAAGATTCTGTGATATGGGTAATTCCATTTTCCCAATCTATAGATGCAAGAACTGAGGTCCTGAGACAACAACCTGCCCTGAATGTTACTGCTAGTAAGTGGTTAAGTCAAGTTTCAAACCCAGGTTTGTCTGAAACCAAGTTCTGTCCTACACTTCTCCAACAGAACTTTCTGCAGTAATGAAAATGACATTTTCTATCCCTCTCTGTCCAACATGGTGGCCACTAAGTAAATGTGGCATTTTAGCACTTAAAATGGCTGGACTGAAGAAGTGATTTTCTACTTTTAGTTTATTTTAGTTAATGATTTTCTACTTTTACTTTATTTTAGTTAGTTTACTTTTAAATTTAAAAGCTCCATAAATTTAAAAGTTTACTTTTAAATTTAAAAGCTCCAAGTGGTTACTGCTTGTTAAAACAGCTCTGGGTATTTTTTAAATATCAAAGACTATAGGCCAATAATAGAAAAGCCAGGTCAGAAAAATGTATTTATAGGAGATGCTATTCTTTATCCATTTCTAGAATTTGTTTCAAAAAAAAAAAAAAAAAAAAACAGCTGTCTTAAATCTGTTGCTGTATTAGAAGCATAGAATTTTATTTCTTTAAAAAGTTACTTTGTTCAGACACTTTCAGACTCTGGGCATTCTAAATGGATAAGTTATGGTTTCTATCTTTATGGAGCTCATAGTTTTAGTAACTTCATAAATGATGTCATTAATTTTTTTCAGTCTTTTCATATACAATTAGACAAAGTATTTAAATCTCTAATGTCTTAATACTTTGTCATGTTTTGCTGTTACTTTTTAATGTTATATTTTGAATATATCAGTTGATATAAATTCCCATGTTCTGAACTTCAAAATATATGAATTACTTTCAAAATCCCTTCTATAGATGCAAACAGGGTTATCATTTTCTAGTATATGCTTTTGCAAATACTTTTGTTCACATGGAGAAAATGCACATATATATTTACTTCTTCCCTTTATTATAAAAATATATGCTGTTGAAGAAACTTGTTATTTCCACTTAACATATACTGTGGAGATATTCATAGCAGTATTTAAATAACTTCTCATTTATTTATATGAATATATACTGTTATAATGTATCATAATTTATTTAAGCAACAGCTTACTGATAAAAACTTAGAATGTTTCCTCTATTTTGCTATTCTAGGAAATGTTTACATGAGTAACTTCAGTGATTAGATTTGAAAGTCATCTTGAGAGGACTGCATTCATGTTCCCAGAGCATATTCTAGAGAACATAAGTCTCATAAAATGTTGAATATTAGAAAAAATTCTGTGACTAAGGAACTGGGTGACTTTAGCTGTTTGTTGGTGGTTCATCATTCACATTGTCAAATTAAAAGAAGTTCTGTAACAATCTGTTTTGATTTGATACAGGTACATCCCAATCTTACATTTTCTCAAAGACTGAATACACTAATTTTGTAGGTTGGGTTTTCTAGGGAGCAGATGCTGGGATAGAGAGGTGCACTTTACACGCACTCTGCATGCAGTGCCTGTTCTCAACTCCTAATGGAAGCAGGGGCAGGTAGAAACAAGGTAGGCAGAGGAGGATGTTGAATTGTGATGCAGTTGTGGTAGAGGGTTCAGCAGATCCTGTGAAGAAGGCTGTGTAGCTAGGAAGGCCCATCACACGTGGTCCAACTCTAGGGAAGAAGATCAGGTTCTTTCAGGGGGAGCATCATGAGCTTGTACTAGATAGCTTCTTCCATGACAGCATTTCTGGGGAGGGACTCAGCTATGAGCTGTCAGCTGGAAAAATGAGATCCTCCTTGTTTACTACAACTCTGAATAGCATCTTCACATTTTTTAAGTGAATGCTTATCAGTTCCTATAAGGTCTTATTGATCAGAGAAAATCACTTGGTCTCTTTGGAAACTAGTTTCTTGCTCTCTGAAATATGAATGTTGAACTGAAAGTTTCTTGAAACATCTAACATTCTTCTTTTCTAGTTCCATTTAAAAATGTACTAATTACATTCCAAGGTGAGAGATAAGTTTTTCCAAATATGTGCTTGGCCACACAAAGGTCAACTATGAGGATAGGCCAACCTTAGGCTTTCATGTTACTGCTGTTCAGTTAGAGGCAGAGTGCATTTATATAGAGCTTTCAAGGGGATGCCACTTAACTTTGGGAAGCCTCTTAGGGGAAAATCACGGCCTAAGAGCTGTGTATTAAACATTTTTTGTCACTGTCACCAAAATACTTGGCACAAAAAAAATATTGGAGGAGGAAAGATTTATTTGGGATCATGGTTTTCAAAGTTTCAGTCTATGGTCTTCTGGCTCCTGTATGGAAACATCATGGTGGAAGGGCAAGAGAGAAAACTGCTCAGCTCATTGAGAGAGAGAGAGAGAGAGAGAGAGAGAGAGAGAGAGAAAGGGAAAGAGTGAGAGGGTACACAGAAGGGGATAGGGACAAGAAATACCTTTCCAGGGCACATCCCTGATGACCTGCTTCCTCCAAGTAGACCCCACCCCCTAAAATTTCCACCACTTCCCATAATGCCATCAAATTACTAATCCATTAGTGGATCAATCCACCAATGAAGTCGAAGTCCTCATGATTCAATCACTTTCCAAAAGCCTCACTTCTGAGTATTGCTGCATTGAGAAAAGAGCCATCAACACCTGCACCATATTCAAAACATAGCAAGCTGAGTTAGAGGGGTACTTTTGTTTTTTAAATATTTTCGTTACCAGTTACTAGGTATTCACGAAGTAGCTAGCCCGCCATCTTCCTACAAATATTATCTCATATTATTAATAATTGAGAAATCAGACTGCAGTTAGAAGAGAGATCACTGTGTGCCTGCTCCTTTTGTATATATAAATAACATTCCCTTCATATTCACTGGATCATTCTGGGAAATCTTTATCCCATACACTGCTCCCCCTTATGTTTCAGCATGAACCCAAATGAAACCTGTTTTGGATGCTTTTATTTTGTCTATTCATGATTTCTATCTTGAGTTGAGCAGGCTGAGATGATTGCATTAAGATCTGGTGACGTAAAGGGCTGCTAGCCCTAAGAACACCTAGGAGCCAGAATGAAAGAACTACTGGGAGCTCTGACTTCTGAAGGCAGGTGGGAGAGCTGCTAACACTATTAGCTGAGAGCTGCTGGCACATAAAGCTCAGAGATACTAACACTAAGGTAGCTGCACTTCATCTTTTTTGAGTGAATTGAGCCAAAGAAATCTCAACTGCTTAGTAACAAGGATAGTTGTGTTGTCATCTGTCTGCTAATTACAGACTTTTTGCACTGTTGTGCCCTGCATGGATGTTCTTCAGATTGGAGTGGAGGCAATGGAATTGACTACAGTGTGGGTAGAAACATCTGGAGCAGTACAGGGCAGAGGCATCTGGAGCATTCCTGGCAAAAGTGAAGGTGTTTGAAAGCGATTATGACAGTCATGGGCAGTTGCCATGGCAATCACAAAAGCAGTGGTGGCTAGAACAAGTCTTTTGTAACAGGTAAAATTGTCATGATGATAGCTTGACAGCCAGTGGCAGTCAAATCAGTGACCTTTATGACAGTTGTAGGAGAAGTGATGGAATCAATGATTGCCCTGGCAACTGCAGAAGTGGTGGCCCTGTAGTACCAGCTGAGGCTCCTAGTGGGGCTACAGGAATGGCAGCAACAGTGAGCACAACTCAGCTGGGCATGGGACTGCCAGGATGACAGCAGCAGTCCCCATCCAGCCTGATGTCATCCTAGCTGGATTGGCCATCTGGCTGTAGCAGCTGGGTATAGCGGGGACATGATGGATATCTGTTGATCAGCCAGACACAATGGTGCCCATTCCTACCAGCCCCAAGCAGCTTTGGCTATTTGAAATGAACAGAAAAATAGGAAAGTATCCCTTTGAGACCAGTTGGGTCTTCCTATACTGTCTCATCCTGAGCTGATGTGGTGTCCAACCAGGCGATAAAATACCAGTTTGTATAACAAATTACCATCAAATGCGTGGTTTATACAAGCAACAGTAATGTGTTTCTTGGTTCTGGATACTGGGAAGTCCAGCAATAAGTTGCCAGCTCATTTGGTTTCTGGTGAGGACTCTCTTCCTGACTTTCAGATGGCTGCTTTCTTGCAATGTCCTCACATCAGACAGATGGAAAGAGAGAGAGAAAACAAAGAGAAGGAGGAGGAAAAGAGGAGGTTGGAGGAAGGAGGAGGAGGAGGAGGAGGAGGAGGAGGAGGAGGAGGAGGAGGAGAAACAGAAGCAGTAGCAAACTAGCTCTTGGTGTCTCTTCTGATAAAAGCACTATTCCCTAAGGGTCCCCCCTTCCTGACCTCTTTACATCACAAATACTATCTCATCGGGGTTAGCACTTCAACCTATGAATTTTGGGGGATGGGGTGGAGCCACATTTCAGTCCATGGCAGTTCTTGCGCATAGGCCTGTACTTCCTAACACTTCCCATCATGTCCCTGAGTGGAGATTCCAGTAGTTACCCCTGCTTCTCCTTCCTGATACTTTAGTTTTCTATATGTGGATCAGAGATAAGTCTTGGAGGGGGTTGGTGATGGAAATTAGTAGAAGGAGGAGATGTTTTCCTGCCTCTGAATTAGTGTAGAACAGATGTCTGACCCCAGACTCTCTTTATAATTTTGGATAACTTTATTTGTCCCTAACATTTAATTCTAGTCATCAATTTTAGGGCAAGAGTAAAGCCATTTCAAATCCTATTGAAATTCTATTCCTCCTCCAGGAATTCTGAGCCAGTTCAGGCTGCATTCCTTTGCTAGACTAAAACTATTCATTCAGGCCAGACCAAGTGTCACTTTTTTGCTGAAATCTTTCCAAGTCCCTCATCTTCCTCACCCCCATGGAATCAGTGGCCTCACACACTGGCTTTACAAGGGACTTTCTTCATTCTCCTTTCAAAACATTCAGAGCATTTTTCAGTTGTTTGCAGGTTTTTCTCCACTAATTGCTGAGATTCTTAAGGATTAAAACCCATTATTAGAGCACCTAGCAAAGGTCCTTAGATATAGTAAGTTTTGGAGTAAATATTTCTTAAATGAATAATTTGAAAAAATTCTAGCTTGCAGATAAGCATAAAGAATAGCTAAATTTGGATTCACAATTATATTAAACATTTACTACCTCAGTAGTGATCAGAACTAAGACTGTTTAAAATGAATTTATTATTACTATTATTATAAATATTCTTTATATCATAGGCCACACTGAAATTTGGCTGTTTCTTAGTTTAGTTTATAAAATAGAAGTTATTCCTCTTTACTTTTTTAAGTGGAATAAGTTGAAATGCCATTTTTAAAAATAGGAGGCATACTATTTTAAGGTTTTCTAATAGTATTTTGTTAAATCACATGTACTTTGAAGCATGATGTTATACATAAGTGTTTTAATGTTAAAATCTGAATGGAGACTTCTACTTCATCATTAGAATAGATGCTTAAAACTATATTCAATATCTTCCTTAGACTTAGTAACATGACATGAAGCCCACACATAGATTTGACATGACATTTTCTCTGTGCCATTTTGTGGTGGACTGAGAACATTTTACTAGAAAACTGTGAAGCATTATAGTTTCTAATCAACATGGACTTGAGTTAAATTATGGGGAACTCTCAAGACTTCAGGAAAGATTCACCCAGAAAATTCAGATTTAACTTTGAAGCCTTCTCTATGCAAGTCTTCAAGTCTTTTATAGCCTAATCAAGAACATAGTAAACCATTAACCTGAGGAGAAGAGGATTATCCAGTACCTAATTTTTGATCTTTTTATTCCAACCTTTGACTTCCACAGAATCCATCCCAATGTGTGGCCATCTGGCTCTGTGAAGCAATGTCTCATGCTGTTCCATGTTGGTGATGTCCCACAGAGCACAGAAGTCCATGCCAGCAGAGAGCCAGGCTACAGGAAGTCATGTAAGCAAAGTTTTAAAAACTGTATTGTGCAACTAAGACACTTTTATGTAATTAATAAAAGTAAGGTGGGGCAAACTTGGTAATGTCATGCATAATCACAATTTCTTTAAACTGAGCACCTTGGTTGTAAAAGAAAATGCCACTTTTCATAGACGGTTTAAAGCATTTTCTGAGGACTGAGAATTTGCACATAAGAGAAGTAGGCAGTTTTTTTTTCTGCAAGAACTTAGATAGGGAATGTTTTCGGCTTTCTATTCTAAATGATCGGTTACTAGCCTACTCCACCCTATCACTGGAAAGTAGCCATAGACATGGGTGTGTTGGTCAGTTCCAACAGAACTTTATTTAAAAACACAAGTAGTGGGTGCATTTTAGTAAGCTTTTTGTCTCTGCAGCCAAAATACTGATAACAAACAATTTAGAGAAGAAAAGTTTTTTGGGGTTCATGTTGCAGAAGTTGGGTCTCTGGGTTGGCCAATTCCACAGCTCTGGGTCTGAGATGAAGCAGAACATCATGGTAGAATTGTGAGGCAGAGTTAAGGAGCTCAGGACATAGCAGCCAGGAAGCAGAGAGAGCTCCACTAATCAGGGACAAAGAAATAAACTCCAAAGGCATGCTCTCAGTGACCTACCACCTCTAGCCACAACCTACCTGCCCACAGTTACCACCCAGTTAGTCCATACTAGTTGAATAATCCACTTAATTAGGTTAAGACTGTTAACACTTAATTAATACTTAAGTAGGTTAAGGCTCTCATAACCTAATCATTCTATCTCTGAATATTTTTGCATTGTCCCATACATAAGTTTTTGGGGGACACCTCATATCTAAACCATAACAGGATGAGATTTGATCTGTGGATTGTGTTTTGCCAATCCTGGGTACATAAGATGATGAGATTCTACAGCTCACTTTCTACTATTTTACTACTATGCTTTTGAAGAAATGGAGTGCTTCAAATTACCTAATAACGTAATTCCATTTTCCAACTTCTTAGTGTACTAATTGAAGGAAATCAGAGACTGATATAGATGAAATTGTTTAATGACTAACTGAAATTTTTGAAAAATATTTAAAAATAATGTAAATCAAGTCCAGTCTCAAGAACTAAATAAAATAAAGCCACAGAAATGGAAATTCAAGCCCCTGGCTTCTTGTTGCTAAGTCCATACCTGTCTCTTTTAAAAATTGTTTTATTGATTCTTTTTAGTTATATATAACATTAGGATTCATTTTGACATAATTATAAAAGCACAGAATATACTTTGCTCTGATTCAGTCCCTAGTGTTATTCCTTTCCCTTCCCTCCTCTGTTCCTCTGTTCTTTTTACTTTGTTACAATTGCTGTGTAATTCCTCAAAACAAATTTGTGTATTGTGTATATAGTGCAGAAGAAAAGGGGGTTTACATAAAATGAAACTCTTTACAAGAATGCTTAGTCATTTTTGGTGTCAGAAAATAAGAACATAAAAAGTGAAAGAAAAAGTGTGAAGAATACATCCTTTGGCAATAATTACCTATAAACTAATGATTACCCCTTAATTTCATAGACTTCCTTGAAACTACTGTTTAGTAAGAATTTTGTTAAGAATTTCCCCGAACTCAAGAACCAATTTACTAGGGGCTTTTAGATGTATACATATTAGGGTTAATGCACTGAAGGCTCCAAGAGGGTACGGGAGGGCATTTTGATGGTTAGAGTATAGAACTTGGGACATTTTTAGAAGTAGCAATATGGCTTTGAATTATCTTGTTGCTATGAGACATTGATGAAAACAACTAGTCATTATTTTTTAAAAATTCCATTATGATAAATTTGGGGACAAATAAACTATAGTAGGGGAGTTTTCTTTAAATCAGATCATGGTTGAAAAATGCAAGAAATTCCAAGAGGAATCTCCCTTATTACCTCAGTAGAAAATGAGAATTTGAATCATAAGACAAATCTCATGTGCTTCCTGGTTTTCTTTTTTATGCATTCTGATTCCTCAATTTTTCCTTCAGCTTCCTTTGTTGGTATCCTTAAAAACAGGCATTTCAATTGACTGCTTGTGGTGTCTAGTCTAATTCCTGTCTAATGAGGGAGGACTGAAAATTTAGGATAGGTAGAGAGACTTCAAAGATCTTTCAGTTCGCATCCTGAAAGCAGACAATCAAGTGCAACTTACTCCTTAGTGACCCTTGCTAGTACTGTGACTGGACCCAGGAAAGCACAATTGGAACTGGATGTTCCCCCCAAAGCAGCTTTTATTTTGGAAAATCAGTTGAAAAGCATGGAAGGTGCCATGGTAAAGAAACCTTAGACATAATGACATTTATATTAACTGAATCTCACCTGCAGTGTGTATCATGATCTTCACTTTTTACATTCTGAGAATAAATATGTTTATAAATAAGAATTTGGATATATGGTAAGTTCATAAGGGTCTTATCTCTACATGCTTTCACACAAAGCCCTCCTTATTTATTTTACCTATAACTGCAACTTATAGGCTTGGGTAGTCATCAGGCACTGCCTTTAACTCAATTTGGTTTAAACTCTTAATAGTATTTCTTCCTATTTTTCTGATTATCAAAGTCATACATGCTCATTATAGTAAGAGCAAAAATGTGTAAGGGGAAAAATCTCACTACTTTTGTAATTACTAGGGGGGTAACTAACTGATTACATGATTCTTTCCAGTGTTATTTTTTTCAACAATATAGAAAAAGATTGTGTCTTTGTTTAATAGCACATAACATTTATCTGTGGTGTTAGATAAGTAAATATTATTTCAATGCATATATAATAATCCAAGCTAAAATGTATCACAACCCATCATTAATTTCCCTAATTTTAGTTATTAAAAGTAACATGCTAGTGAATGTATATTTGGATGTATCTTTGTCCGTAATTCTGACAATTTTATTAGGAAAGTTCCTTAGAGTTCTCCAGTGAAACAGAACCAATGGAACATATAATTACAAACGGGGATTTATTAGATTGTCTCACATGATCAGGGGATCTAAAATGTCCCTTGATGCTGTCTTCAGGCTGGAGAGCCAGGGAAACTGGGAGCTGCTCAGTCTAAAAAACCGGAAGCCTCAAAACAAGAGAGGCCAACTATGCAGCCCCAGGGCTAGCTCAAGGTCTGAAAGCCCCTGGAAAGCTTTGGTGCAATTGTGTATTCAAAGACTGAAGACCCTGGAGTTCCATGTTAATAGGCAGCAGCAGCAGCAGAAAACCCCACTTGATTGGGAAGGGAAAGCTGAGCATCCTCCAGTGGTCCACTTCTGCCTTTGCTCTGCATACACCTCCAGCTTATTGGGTGGTACTTCCCACATTCAGGGAGGGTGTTCCCCCATCAGTTCACTGATCTTCTCCAGAATCACTGTAAGAGTCACACCCAGAAGTGTGCTTTGCCAATTTTCTAGCATCTCCTCAGTTCAGTCAAGCAGATGACCAAAATTAAGCATGAAAGAAGGGAATCAAGATGTTCAAAGTTAGAAATATGTTAAAGATGCTCAACACATATTCCAGAGAGCATGTACAAATTTACACTTTGTCATTTCTGAGTCCTGGTGACCTGTCTCCTCATCAATCCTAACATTTAATGATCCTTTGTGGTTCCATAAGGAATAGGGTAATAGTTTATGCCACATGTAAATATTTTGGAAACCTTACAGAAAACAAGGGCATTTGGATTAAAGGGGAGACTCACAAACTAATGTACAGCAAAATCCAGGGACATTGAAATACCATAAAACCCAAAATATCATTTACAGGTTAAACAACTAATACCAGTCAAATTTGTGCACGAAACCCTGCTGGAATAGCGGGGGAGGATGGGAATTTGGAAGGAACCTATTGATGTCAGTGCTCATCAGTAGATAAATACTGCAAGAAAGAAAAGGACCTACTCTGTGAGAACTAACCCTGAACAGAAATCATTGCTGGGAGAAAGAGAAAAAGACATTCTTGCATCTGCAGGTGGTAGATCTCACAAAGCACACTTTTGCAAAGGAGAAAAATGCATTGGTGGGACGGGGCTATAGCCTGTGGTGGCAGCTTCCTGTGATGACACTGGAGGAGATCAGAATGATACATATGACACCTTTCTCTAAGTGTCAGTGAACTTCACAGTGTGCATCCTGACAGTCCGTCAGATACCTGCCTGCAGTGTGGATGTCTTGCCTGAGGTTTCCTCCTCACATGGAAATGTGCACAAGTTGACAGCCTGCGTGTCTCAGCTGTGACCAAGGAAATGGAGATGTCAGCAGAATGTTCTTCCCCTTTCCTCTGCCTGAGTGACTCCTTATGGTGCAAACTGTGTAGTTCTGTGCACTTAGAAATGGTCAGCTCTGCAGCACTTCCCCGTAGGGGCTTTTCTCTGGTATCCTGATATTTTTCCCATGTTCACTTCCTCCCGCTTTCCTGGAATTGCCCTCCTTACAGAAATCCTTCTGTGTCTAATGATGATGTCATACTTTTATTGTTTTTCTGATTTCCCTTGGAATTTCTTCTCAGGCCACAGATTATTTTAAAATATGTTGCTTCATTTTCAAGCTCTTGAACATTCCTTAAATATCTTCTGTGTTTACTGATATCACAGCCAGAATTTCAGTCCCATTAATTTTTAATGTCCTGCATGATGGCCCAACATATGCTTAATTTTGGCAAATGTTCCAAGAGGACTTGAAAAAAGTGTGAATTTTGACATTGTTGGGTATAAGGTTCCATATAACACCAGATAGATCAAGTTTATTAATCTTTTTTCAGATCTGCTTTATCCTTGTTAAACTCTCTCTCTCTCTCTCTCTCTCTGTGTGTGTGTGTGTGTGTGTGTGTGTGTTTTAAAGATTTAAAAAAAAAACACCCAAAATGATGGATTTGCTTTATTCCCTTTTCTTTAGTTCTATTAATTTTAACTTAGTCAATGCAAAGTTATGATTTTAGGAGGCTATAGATTTTGGATTGTGATATCCCCCTGTGTGTTAGTCAGCTTTGCATCACTATGAAAAAAGATCTGAGATAAACAGCCTAAAGGAGGAAACTTGCACTTTGGCTTACAGTGCACAGGTTTCAGTCCCTGGTTGTTGCCCAGTTGCTTTGTGCTGCATTGAAACAGAATATCACTGGGGTTTGGAGCCCAAGATGGAGCAAAGATGCATCCTTCCTGGTGGTTGGGAAGTGACAAAGACAGAGAGAGGGAGTAAGGGGTGAGGAGTCCCAATATTCTCTTGAAGGGCATGCCACCATGATTACTTCCTCCAATTAGGCTGTACCATGTTTCCACAACCTCCCATAGCACCATGAGCTGGGGAGCAAGCCTTCAACATATAATATCCAAACCATAACACCCTAGGAGATCAGCCTCTTCCTGGTTTTGAAATGTCACCCCATGCCCCGTCTGCCTTTCTAATAAGGCTACTTGACTTGAAGTCTACTTTGGTCTAAATATAGCTACCCCAGCTTGTTTGCAATTTATGTTCATCCTCCTTTCTTTGTTTTATGTTGCAGGCCTGTCTCTTATAAACAGCACATAGCTGGCTGTAGATTATGTTTTTGTCGTTAGTCCAAATTGGCAATCTTAATATTTTACAGTGTTTAGTTCTTTTTCATTTGTATAATTACTTATATAGTTGTGTTTATCTGACCATTTTTTCTGTTTGACTCACCCCTTTATGGAACTTTTTCCTTTCTTGCCTTTATTCAGATTAATCAACTTTTTAATTTCTCCTTTATTTCTACTAATCTATTAATTAATAGATTAATGCTATTTTATTCTATTACTTTATATGTTAGAACATACATCTTTTTTAGTTTGTATATCAGACATTAGTTTTTACTAAGATATGACAGCATACATTCTTGAATACTGCATTTTATCTAGTGGTTATTTTAATAAGAAGTAATTGCAGTGTGACTTAAAGCCTTCTAGAAACATACAAGCTTCAAATTATTTTCATGAAGTGAAAATACCTTTGATACTTAAGCTTCATCGAAATTTCACAAGAAAATAATTGTCATCAGTATATAATTAGCAGAAATAATCTAGGAACTTGTTGAAGGAGTAATATATAATGGAAAAGTAGGGTTCATTTTAGGAATGAAAGATTGTTAACTGTTAAATTAATTATCAAATTAATGAATCTAAGAAGAAAAATCACATTAATCTTTATAGATGCTGAATGTTCAGTTGAGCAAATTCAGCAGTCATTGTGGATGTTTAAACAAATAAGGACAACTCAATAAAATAAGAGTTAAAGATTTTATGACCATGACAAACTGCTCACCCACATGCCTGCTCGTAAACACATGCTGGCACGCACACGTATGTGCACAGATACACACACACACACAACCTCATTGCAGAGATAGAATCATAATTAATGGCAAAAAGCAGAGGTATAGCTGCCATTCTTGCTCAAATACCAATGAGCAAAAGATGTACAACCCTACTGGTGATGCTGTACTACATTTCCAACAAAGCATGCAGTAAAAAAATTTGAGTTCTAAAACAAACAGGTGGAAGTAAAACTATCATGTTTTGATGACTAAATATTTAGAAACTCCAAAGAATCTACCCAAACATTTCTAAACATTACTCAATTTTAGGATCTAAGATATGAATCAATCAACAAACAAATCTGACTCATAAAAAAAAAAAAAAAAACCTTTGGTTGGGAGGCGGGTGAACTAGTCTGGGGAATTATTCAAAATAAAAAAAGATTAACTGGAAGGAAATTCAAAATGAGAATGACAGAATGGGGAGAGATATCACCAAGTGTTTTCTTTTTAGTGTAACAAGAGCTTTTAGAAATAGTTGGATGGGAGTTTAGGGAGTGTATTGCTATAGGGCCATGGGTAAAGAACACAGAGGACATTCTGTATAAAAAGAATACATTTCTGGGTGCGGTGGCACATGCCTGTAAGCCCAGCAGCTCGGGAGGGTGAGGCAGGAGAATCACAAGTTCAAAGCCAGCCTCAACAAAAGCGAGGCACTAAGCAAGTCAGTGAGACCCTGTCTGTAAATGAAATATAAAAAGGGCTGGGGATGTGGGTCAGTGAAAAAGCACCTCTGGATTCAATCCCGAGTATAAAAAAAAAGATATTCAACTCCACATAAAATGCTAGTTGTTATTTAATTTTGTTTAAGAAGTGAAGGAATATAAGTGTCTATTGCTAGAGTTGCTTGTATTTTATAAGGGACTTTTGAGGAAGCACAGGAAGTAATATAAATGGTTACCTGGAGAGGCCAGGGTGGAGGAGGATAGAGCAGACAGTTCAAGAACTGAAATTTCCATAAATACTTTTTCAATCATGTGAATATGCTACCTTTGCAGAAAAAAAAAGTAAAATGCAAATTTGTAATTATTTTCACACATTTATAAAGTGAGAGATTACATTGTTTCTGATTACTATAAAGTTCAAATCCAACGAGTGTTCATTTGCTGTTTGTAGTTTCACACCTTGAAATTATCTATTAAAGTTCTTTATGTTTAGAGATTTTTTTATTCATGTTAAATTTTATAATTCTTTAATGTATTAAGGAGCCAATATATTTTAACATTTTTTTTTACTTTTTAAAATTCATTTATCTTATCTTTTCATTATATATTAACTTATAAACTTATTTTTATTTTGTCAAACCTATTGCTTTTCTTTATTTGGTTTTTGAAAAATACTACTTTTTATTACTATTCAGATGTCAGATAAATATTTACTTGCTTTTTTCTGGATGTTTTTATTTTTTAAAAAGTCAGAATTTATTTGTCATAGATGTGGAGTAAGAATATGATTTTCTCTTAAAGAGCTAACATATTTTCTTGGAAACTGTTAAATAATAACTCACCTGTTTCAAGCTGCAAGAGTTATAATGTTACACTAAGTCACTTATCAGTACCTCTGTATTGATAAACCAAACCTATTTTCATTTTTTGGTACATTTAACATCTACTATGTCTAGTTCCTCTCTGTTCTTTTTTCTATTTTAAAATTATTTTCACTCATAGATTTTTTCCAACTGAGCTTAAAGATCATAGTTTCAATTTCATTTCCTATGTCAACTCTCATATGTCAATTTAGATTCCAATTTCATTTCTTATGAAATAATTTGAAATAAATGCATTTGTAATATTCAGTGTTTCTTTTAGGAATCAATTTTGCTTCTCAAATTGCTTCTTTGTCTTTTCAATCTTGTTTTATTGATTTCCTTATATAGTACCAGAACATTCCTTATCATATTCCTTCCTGAGCATTGTGCAGTTCTGTGGCTAAGGTGGATTAGATATTTTCCCCTACATATTGCTGAGATCAGGAATGATTTAGATAAAATTTATTAATTATTCAGTTTTCATCCATTATTTGTTTTGCCCCAAATCATCTCATAAAACTTAATATTTTAGTTCTTATGGTATCTCAGGTAATTTGTCTAGCTTTGTTAATTGCATAATTGTGGAATTAAAGATCATTTTGTTTTCCTCTCTTAACTAGTTATAACTGTCATCTCTTCCTTTTCTCCTTTATTTGTCAAAGATTAGGTACCAGGGTATCTTATCCTTACTCCTAAGTACAGTGAGAATACTTGTAGTGATTTGCTAGTTGCTTTGAAGTTGTTCAGAATTATCATGCTATTTCTTTTATTGATAATTATTAGGTTTTTTTTTTTTTTAAGAATGTGTACTGAATTTTGTCAAATGCCTTGTTGGAGGATAAAGATTGAGCTGAGTAGACATGGAGCCCAGCTCCACCACTTGCTAGCAAGGTTATCTCAACAGCGGGTTGTCTATAATTTGCAAAATGGAGATGATCTTTCTATCTCCCTCACAGGGGTCCTATGAATGTCATAGGACCTGTAGCCCTTAATAGGGTTCACATGGCAGTTAGAGTATAATAGGCACTCACTCAGTAAGCATCTGTCATCTATTGAGGTGGTGGTATGATTTTTCCACAGGGCAACTTACAATGAAGAATTTGAGCAGGTCAAACTGGAATCCCAGCAGTGGCTCATCTTAAGAACATACATCTGTCTACCTCATTTTTGAACACTATGATGTAATTCACCAGATTGGTTCTCACTCTCATTTGCTACTCACCTTTAAGAAAAGGATGTGTTTGCTTTGTCTATCAGCAAGATTAAGAAACATATCTGCCTTCTGCTTTGGAGAGCTCTGTTTATTCACTTGTAGGAAGGAAGGGTGGAGTTGAATCAAATACTAATTTTTGAAACACTTGTCTTTTAGTTCGCTTATAATGGTTGATATGTGGGTGTGTTTTTGTCCTGGTATCCTAATACACATAATACTGAGAAAGTTTCAAAGCACTGGAAAGGTTAGTCATGTGTGGATGGCCCCATAAACATGAACTTCAACACCATCTACCATTAGTGAGTCTCTTTGCCTAAGTTATTTCTCTTATTTTAATTTTCTGTTATAACAGGCTATTTTAGTATTCTGTGAAAACCTAACCTGATATTGTTAACATTTTTTACGGGACATTAAGTTTTGTCTACTGTCACAGTTAATAAGGCTCATTTTGCTGAAAATGTGATTTGGGTACTGAAAAGTATGCAGCCCATACAATTTCATTTTATTAGTATATATTTTACAATTGTAGTTAAACCACCTTCTAATTTTGTTAACATGCATTAAATGGCTGATTGTGTAATAGAGATAATTGTACCACCTATGCCAAAAATATATGCTTACTTTTGGGGGAGATGTTTTCCTTAGAATGGAGGGACTTATGAGAGAAAGATACTGTGGTCCCCCCATGCCGTAGTCTAGCTGCCCAGACCATGCTAGTGGGCAATCTCTGACAAGACAGGGGCAACTTCTCTTATGCCTTCTTGCCATTGCTGCTCCAGGGTAAACCTTGAGTCCCTCTTCAGCAGTCTTCCATGTTTCTTGTGGGTTTGGCAGAAACTTCTGGATTCCTTCCACAGAGATTTGGATGTGCTCACTCGATCCTTCTCTGCCTGCTGAAACCTCGCCTCTGTTACTCTGTCATGTCTGGCTGCTCCGTGAGTGGGATTACCCTCCCAGTTGGTATCCCACAGGAATTTTGGTCATGAGCAGTACTCAGCTCCCCTTTGAATGCACTCTAAGCCCTTGTTCCCTGGAGGCTGCTCTGGAAGGGGAAGTTGGTCCACGCCTCTTCTTCTACTTCTGTTTTTCTTTGCCTTCCCACCCTCCTGACTGAGGTGTCAGCTTGCATCACATCCTTCTCTTGAGGGTAACCTCCTGTTCAGCTTCTGCTGACAGATGGTGTTTCCCCTCTCTACTACAGAATCCAGAAACCAGATCTAATCAAGTTTCATTTTCAAGACTGGAGGTTTGGGAATCCTGGGCAGTAGGAATTTTTCAAAGAAGAGGTGGTACTGGTTGAATTCTGAAAGGAACATGGTACAGTGAGTGGTGAGTGGCAAAAACATGAATGCAAGCCAGACTGCCTGGTTTCTTATTCTGAGGCTGTCACTTACTAGCTGTGTAACTTGAGGTAAGTTATGCAATTGCTTTGTTCCTTAGATTTGTCATCTTTAAAATGATGACGATAACAGTACCTTCCTTACAAAGTTGCTGTAAAACAAAAATTAGTCACTCACACATAAATAGCTGAGAATAAAAAACAACAATACTCAGCACTTGCTGGTAGTCAGCTACTTCTGGTTATTTATTTATTTAAGTACCAGGAATTGAATCCAAGGCCATTTAATCACTGAGCCACATCCCAGACCTTTTAATTTTTAATTTAGAGACAAGGTCTTGCTGAACTGTTTAGGGCTTCCCTAAGTTGCTGAGGCCAAGCTTGTGATCCTCCTGCCTCAACCTCCTGAGCCCTGGCATTCCAGGTGTGCCGTCACCACACCCAGCTAGTATTAAAAGTAAAAAGTTATCTTTCTTTTCTCTATTTGAAGATGCAGAACTTGAGTAGACTATGGCAAGTTTGTTGCTAACTGAAGAGAAATAGGTGACTTCCTATTGGAAAGTAAATGAAAAATAGATCTAGAAATGCAGGTGCCTTTAAGGAGGGCTTTGAGAATGCCGTAGAATTTAGGCAGACCATAATAAGCAACAGGAAGATTGAAAATCATTAACATTTGAGTAACTGTATAACAAAAGTAGTTTCTTGATTCACATTAGGAGCCAACACAGTATAATCAAAACCTGAAATAGAGATGGTAGTTACAGGAATTCAGCCTGGAGGTGATGCAGGCTGGGACTGTGCCATTGCAGATAGTGATGGTGACAAAGGAAACCACAGAGAGTTGTCAGTGATCAGAGAGGGTGTCTGGACAAGGCTGCTTCTGAACATGGGAATAGAAAAGGACATAGTCAGCACTTGCTGTTAGTTAGCTGTTAGGGAGAAATACCCATGCACTTTTGCATTCTAGAAGTGATCTGTGTTGAGTGTACAGAAGGAGAAACTGAATTTGAGTGTACTTTTATGACACAGCATAGATATGCATTATTAAAATTAAATATTGCTTATTTACATAACTATTGAAATTAAAAAATTTGTCCAGAAATAGATTTTATAAATCATGACCCACTTCTTGTGAGCCCAGGAATTCTAGCAACTAGATATAAAAGTAGGTTCAATAAAATTAATGAGGATTTTTTTTAAATGTTTGTTAGAATTTAACATAATATTGCAGAAAATTCCTAATTTTATAATTCTGTGAAAATTAATGCAAAATAATGTTTAGTTACTGGGTATCACAGAGACAAAAAGTAATATCTTTGGTTTATGAGATTGTCATGATATTTGATAGAATGAAATAGCTCATAAGGATTGTAGCAAACTCCTCTTGGATCAAGGAAATGGGATACTTATTCTCTAACTATGGGATTGAAGGATAGTCTGTTCTTCTAAAATTGACCAAAACATATGGCTTATAATTGAAATAAAAAGTTTGAGTTCTATAATTCTGTCCAAGTTAATAAAAATCAAGGGTGTGATTTGAAGAAACCTCTTAAACTAGCCATAATTAATGAATGAGTCCATTTGTTCTTTTAATTCAACTACATCACTAGAGAGTAAAAGTATATTTTCCAACAGCATTTTACTGATTGCAAATTTAACCAACGTATTTTCAGAATATATCCGGAAATTATTTTGTTTTGTTTAAGATGATTTCTGTAAAATGTTACTTTCAGATAGATGCAGAAGTTCAGGTTGTTGAAAGTAGTTTTAGATTCAACACTATGTCCAGGTACTTAAATACCTGAAATGTTGGAGAAAAACATTGACAAATCATATTTTTCCTAAAAATATATTTTAATATATAAATGGGAATATAACATATTTAAAGAAATGCAAGTGAAAATAACTGAAACAAGTGTCATGGATGACCTGGGTATGGGGGGTGGGTTGTGTGTATATCACTGTTGTCTTCAATATTTAAAACATCAGAGGAAGAAGCAGATTCATTCATCCATCTGTCTTTCCATCCATCCATCCATACACACATCCATACATACATCCTTCCATTCAATCTTCTTTTCTTTTAAAAATAACCTTCTAGCCAAGTACAGTGTCACATGCCCATAATCCCAGTGGCTCAGGAGGCTAAAGCAGGAGGATCGCAAGTTCAAAGCCAGCCTGAGCAATGACAAAGCACTACACAACTGAGTGAGACCCTATCTCTAAATAAAAAATGCAAAATAGGGCTGGGGATCTGGCTCAGTGGTTGAGTGCCCCAGAGTTCAGTCCCCCATACCAAAACAAATAAATAAGCTTCTCTATCTAGTCATTATGCATGTAAGAGAAACAAAGACGACTAGAGAAGCTTCTACACTAGTGCAGAGGATCCCAAGGTCATGAATGTACTTATTAGCTGTAAACCAATCAGATTTTTTTCCTTCCTCTGGAACTCTGGATAATGATACCTGTCTCAGAAGGTTATTCCCACTGGAAGAATGAGATTGTGAAAAACACTGATAGATGCTATAGAAGATAGATGACTTTATATTATAGACAGAGGGATTTCTTGATGAGAGGTTATGAGCTCATATTTTTAGAATCTTTAGATTTAATATATATAATGAATTAGTTATGTATTGCTTTGTAAAAACCAAAAAATGCAGTATTTAGCAGCTGAAAATCACAACATTTATTATTTGTCATGATTTTGTTGGTTGACTGATTTGGGGGCTCACTGGAAATCTCTTCACTCTTCTGCCTGGGGCCTTGGGGGTTGGCGGTGGCCTGAGTTATGCAGCATGCAGTTAGGCCCTTCATTCAGTAGTCCAGCTGGATTTTCAAAACTTTCAAAGATGGAGCAACCAGAATGGCAGGGTCTCTGAGGTCCTAGCCTTGGAGCTCACACACTCCTTTCACCACATCCCCCTGATCAGAGCTAGTTCTAGGGACAGGGCCACAGAGATTCAAGAAGAGGAGAAGGAGACAGAGTGGAAAAGTCAGAGTACCAAAGGACACAGCAGCAGCAGATGGGAGGGATTGTAACCATCTTAGTTAATAATCTATATATATATATAAATAAATACATACATATATATATATATATATATATATATATATATATGAGAGAGAGAGAGCGCTCAAGGCTTAATTTCCCATTTGATAAAATGTAAATAATTTATTTTTCTATTTCAGTAATCCCAGCTAGCAAATAATAGCATGAAAGGAGATAAACTTTAAGTCCTCCTACAGTTCATGCTAATGGTTTGTGATTAAAAGACTTGGGCAACTGCTGCTCACCGGAGTGTCACAAGGGTGTGCCTAGGAGAAAATCTAAAAGTTTGGGAGCACTGGAGTCTTGTTACTTGATCAGTACACTATCTTCGGTGTTTTAGCAATAAGAGGTCAATTCTACTGTCAACTGCTCTCACATCTGTGACAAGAAGATAAACATTTTAGTTCAGTTTTTCTCTAATTTCCATGCATAAACAAAGATTAGAGATCCTAGAGTTGGGGGTAGGGAATGGTTTAGTTTTTTTTTTTTTAATTTAATAGTTTTGATGTTATTTCTAACTAGTTAATCTTACTTTTTTTTTTGGTATTGAGGATTGAACCCAGGGGCACATAAGCACTGAACCACATCCGTAGCCCACTTTTTATTTATTTTTTATTGTAAGATAGGGCCTCCCTAAGTTGCTCACGGCCTCACTAGGTTTCTGAGGCTGGCTTTGAATTTGGGTCCTCCTGCCTCAGCCTCCTGAACCGCTGGGATTATAGGCATGTGCCACCGTACCTGGCATAATCTTACTTTTTAAGCACCTCACAACAGAAAATTATTCTATTTCATTGATTAATCTTTGCTGTTTTATAGTGTCACTGACTTTATTTAGCACAATCTCTAGAGGGTGTATGTAATAAAAAACACAAACATGTCCATTTCGCTTAAAGCACGATTTCAAAGATTTTAGAAATAGCAAGAATTCTATATTTAAAAAAAATCACTGTGATGAGATTGTACTGTAGACTTTAAATGTAAAAGAGCTGTGATAATGAAGAAATAAGCCAGCTTGTAGCCAGTTATGTATGTCGATCATAGTCTCCAGTTATAGGGAATGCCTTTCAAGCCCTTTGGACATGTTGCCTGCTGAATTGGGAACCCTCCTGACCCCTGTCAATAAATGTCTTCTTGTCCTAAAAGGTCCCAGATCCATTGTCACCTCCTCCAGGAAGTCTGCTCTAGCATGTTTTTTTGGTTTTTTTTGTTTTTTTTTGAGCCCTATTTTGTATTTTATTTAGAGACGGAGTCTCACTGAGTTGCTTAGGGCCTCGCTAAGTTGCTGAGGCTAACTTTGGACTCGCGATCCTCCTGCCTCAGCCTCCCAAGTGCTGGGATTACAGGTCTGCTCTAGCATGTTTTCACAGGACTCTCCTCAAACACTCCCCATTGAGGTGCAATTCCTGAGGGCTTGTCTGTCTTCCTCACCAGTGAGCTCCGGGAGGGTTGGCCTGTCACTGACTCCATTCCTGGTTGTATCATTTGCCAGCACAACCGTGAGAGCATTGCTGTGGGGACTGATGTTAAATGAACTGGTAGTATATTGCAGTAAAATTCCCCTCTTTCCTTTATGCATGCTTCAATAGAAGCCCTCTTTTCTGAATTAAGACCCATGGTTCTGCCATTGAAAGAGGAAAAGCTTACAGTGGCCTTTCTTTGTATGCATCAGATGAAACCTTCTGCTTTAGAAATCTCCTATATGAAAACCAGGATCCACAGATCTCTCGTTAGATTGTAACTATATGATCAAATATATGATTTTTCCTGACGTACTCTGTATATTCTGTGGTTCTCCAGCACATTGCTATGGGAATCCTGATCACCCCCATCAAACAGCTCAATTGAGCCTTTAGTATCCGACCTCCCCACCAGATTTTCTGCTTCAGCCATATCTTTCTGCTTCCTACGGCCTTTTCCTTTCACCCTCTAAACAATCCCATTGTCCACTATCCTCAGAGCTTCCCATCTGCCTCTTCTACCACACGTGAGAGCCATTGCATCATTACCATTTCATGATGTATGTCGGCTCGTGTTCTGTAATCCATGTCCCTTTCCCTCCTTTTGCTCATTTATCTCATATGTATAAAACTTTGTTCATCCCAACAGGGGATCAGAGATTTCATCATGTAGCTTATTCCCTCCAAAGACAGACATTCTAGGCTCTTGTCTTGTTCTTAATATTCCAACATAGTTAATAATCTGCCTTTTGATTTTGACCTGTATTTATCCTCTTTCATAACTAGGAGTTATTTCAACCTGCCAAACAATGCAAGCAGATTGAACATTCACAGACATTTCATCTTTCTTTTCTGGCTCCTGAAATGTATAGAGGTTCACTGAGGTCCATCTCAGAGCTGTAGAGCTTTCAGAAAACCTCTTCAGTCAATCTTTACCATAATAGTGAACCTCAACCTGGAGCACTTACGACTTCGGTTGACTTACTAGTATCCCAGTGCTTCTTAAGGAGATCTAGATTTTTTTTATGTTCAACTAAAGCATAGCACAATAGGAATACAAATTACAGATGATTTTCAATTGAGCTTTGTTGAGTCATTTTATTATTTGGGGGGATCTTATGTGAAATTTTATTTCAACTCACCCAAACCTATAAATCAACTTAGAGTATAGGGACACCTAGGATAAATAATACACAAATAATTTTTCAAAAGGCTTCGGAAAGATTGACGTGTCAGAAACTCTGACGTTTCATAAAATCAGATGTTTAAATGTACAGTAAGCGCATCTTAGTCTATTATGTCTGATTGTCCTACATATCCAATGTCTGTAGAAACTTGAGCAATTTTATAGGTGTCCTATAAAATTTTATAGGGTTGTACAAGTATTCTACATATAGGACAATCAGACAATGGGTTAAATTCTTACCATATGCTAAATTCTGTGCCAGACACATTGCACACCTAATCTCATTACTCCTCATTACAGTTGTTTATTATTTGTATTATTATTTCTGTCTTTGAGCAGCTCTGCAAGTTAAACAAATTGCCCTACATTGTCTTCTATTGCTATTGATGATAAGAAATGATCATCAACTCAGAGGCTTGAAATGAACACCATTGACTTTATTGAGCTTTTGTATATCAGAAGTTCAGGATGTTCTGTTCCAGGTCCCACAAGTTAGAAATCAAGGTGTCGGCTGGGCTGAGCACATACATGGAGACGAAATAGAATCCACTTCCAGGCTCATTTGAGTTGTTGGAAAAGTCAGTTCCTGTGGCTATCGGTTTCCTTGCTGGGTATCTAGCACCAAGAAGTTCTCATTGCCCCTAGAAGCTGTCCATATTGTGTTTCACATTCTTCCCTCAAATCTTCAAAGCATCAATGGCAAGTCTCATGTTCTTATGATTTGTGTCTCTTTGGCTTCTCCTTCTTCCACCAGCCAGAAGTTCTGTGCTTTTAAGAACTTATGAGGTTAGATGAGGTTCTCCTTTCCTTAAAAGCCTCCCTACTTAAGGTCAATCGCACTGTGTAACAAAATCACAGGTGTGAAAGCTCATCACTTGCATACTGAGGGAAGAGATGCTTTGGGAAGAAGCAGAGTTCTGCTTACCATAAGTAATTAGCAGAGCTGGAAGACAAACCTGCTTTGGGTCAAACCCCAGAACTTTATTCCTATACCACACTCATCAGAGGGACTGATTTTATCTCTGGGCATTATGGAAACCAGCCAGATTGCTCTATAGCCAAACAGAGTTAGTCCCACATACTGCTATAAAAAGTACTGCCTCAGAGGGTTCCAGGACAAGTTTTGCACATGCTGGTCCCATAAAACAGGAGATCCAGATGGTCAAGAATTGCATAAATTAGGTTTTGTTATGCTCTACATATTTCTGTGATTAGCGCTTGTGTTTGTTGGTCTGCCCTAGTTTATTACAAGCTTTGATTGCTGCTTTGTAGTTTATCTCCTGTCTTGAGAACACACTTTTAAAACTTAGTTAATTAAGAGTCATGCTCAGATTTCTTTTGGAAATTGGAGTGCAATTATAGTTTTTCTAATTTAAATCCTTTTCAGAAGTAATTGAGTCAAGTGACCGTATTCCCATAAGCAAGGTGCTTAAGGGAACAGCAGAAGATACAAAGTTAATAAAGAAAAATCACATCCTTGATCACCCAGAGCTACTGGGTGATCATTTCACTAAGGACCACATGAAATTTCATGAAAAAAATAATAATTTGGTGCACATAGGGATAAAGAAAGGCGTTTAATTTGTTGGTCTAAATAACATAAACAAATATATGGCACACATTTCCTAGCCTGTTGGATATAATACTTTTTGAGAGAACCATTGATCTCTTTGTTGACAGCTTTTGAATCTTGTAAGTTTGTCCCCATTTGGATAATGACAGAGATTTGCTTTATCCCAGAAAGATCTCATTGACTAAATCCAGGTCGGGTAAATTAAGAGCAGCAAGACTTTTATGTGAAGCAAAGTCCAGTCCTAGTCCTCTTGAGAGCAAAGTAATGGCAATAATTATCTTTGGGTCTTATTGTCCACATTTATATAAATGAGCAGTTCCCAAACTCTGTTATTTTAAATTGTATTTGCTATGATACACTGTGATGGAATCCAAGTTGCTAGAACCATTTAATTAATTTTGTGTGACTACTAAAAAATTTGTTTTCTGGGTTTTATAAAGACATGAAAAAGTTTTACAGATAAGTGTGTGAGAACATTTTTGTAAAACTGATAGGCATGTGCATGGGGCTTGGTGTGCCCGATCAAGACATAGAATTGTTTTTCCTTCTCCAGGCAGTTAAATCCTTTCTTCTTATAAAACGCTTGTCTCCTCAAATATGTGTTTCTTTTTTATTGTTAACTGAAATACATTTTATTTTGACTATTATTTTGTCACAATTTATTCATGAGCGCACTTACTTTAAATGAGATGTGAGGTCAAATAACAAAATATTAAAAAAACAGACATGTGCAGTTTATGGTCAATGTGGGTACCCATTGTCTTGGCAAAGTTGATTTTGCCTTTTTCTGTGAAATATATTGTGTGAAACACTGGTGGTGTCATTTTGATGAGTTCTTCCACAAATTGATGGCTTGGTTTTGACAAGCCAAAGCATCCACGTGATGTTTTAAAGCATTGAAGAAAATTAAATGAACAGTAAAATTAGAAATGGGGTCGAGCTGTAATTTGTCTCCCTGGAAGGGAGGATATTATAGGCAACATGCACATAGGGAAAGATTTCCCTGGTAATAAAGTTTGGAAAAATAGCAACCAAAACAGAACAAAACTGTTCATGTTGTCATTCGGTATGTAGAAAATAAAAAAGAGTTTTCACTACGCAAGAACCTATGCTGCTATATATTTGCAATGATGCCTTCGTGCAAGGGGAAACAGCTGTTTATCTGTTTTTCTTTGGGTTTTATTTTCTTTCTCCATTGCCATTCTGTCACTACGTGGCTTCATAAAGCTGTGGGATTCTGTGAGGGAAACTACTGAGTCCATGTGCTTTGGAAGCCAATGTGTTGATTTTCTAGCTCGATAGCAATGTTTTATTATAGCTGGAGGGAACACGTGCCTCTGTGTGTTAGAGGCAGGGAGGCAAATGCCACCAATACCATGTCCAGAAGTGAGCCGTCTCCTGGGTTTTATGTGCTTCATTCTACTGAATGAATATTGTTTTCCTTTTTTTTTTTTTTTTAATATCAGAGACTTGTCAGATGGTTCCATTCCTGTCAAACACTTGATAGAAAGCCTGGTTGTAAAGCTTCCTTCATGGGGATGGCTTTATATCTTGACTATAAAGTCAAATAAAATTTGATCAGAAATTGTCTTTATGAGTTGCCATCCTGTGCGTGTGAAAAACCCAGAACCTGAGTGTTGGTTTTAACTCAGAGCAGCGTTTTCCTTGAGTACTTAGAGATGTCCTTTGTCTTCCTGCAGAAACACTCTCCACCAACTTCCCACCAGAAGCTCCCCAGGAACATTTGACCCTTGCGTGCTGAACTCTAGGCTTTGAATGTCTTCTTTGGGTATTTGCAATGCCAAAGACGAAATGCTATTTAGGTTCAGTCATTTACCCCAGGTGTAGCTCCTAAGTAGTGTGTCAATGAATATTTGCTGTCAATTTCAGGGATATTTCTATGTAATGAACATGCTTTACTGCCAGTTCTTCCTTATTAAAATCTTTGGCTCTCCCCTTCCATTCTATGGCCATGTCACTCTACCTTTGTATTCTCACCAGTGGAAATCTATGATATTTAGTTGAGAATACACACCTGTATTCTCCCTGTAGTGACATACTAGTGGTTCTGCTTTACTTTAAGCTGAGTCTGAGAGAATGCTTGTCCTCCACTATGGAGATGGTCCCTTCTCCCCCAGAACATCTTTGGACTCTTGCTCTGAATTTTTACATTCCATGCACTGTGAAACAGAATTCCTTTCTGTTTTTCTGATGAGTTGATGTGATGGTTAATCTTGACTTTCAGCTTGATTGTATTGAGAGATGCCTGGGAACAGCATGCTCCTGCATGTCTGTGAGGGTGTTTCCAGAGGTGATTAGCAGGTGGGCAGCACTGTGCAATAGGCTGGAGGCCTGGACTGTACAAAAGCAGGAGGAGGAAGAAACTCATGCATGCAGGCTCAATGCTTCCTGGGCAGGTGCATCTATCACTGATCCCATTGCCTGTGCGTCAGACTCCATCTTCTTCAGCCCTTCAACATGGGCTCCCACTGGTGACTCTCCAGAGACTTTCAGGCCTTCAGTCTCAGACTTGGGCTTCATCACTGATTTCTCTTGTTCTGAGGTTTCCAACTTCTTAGACTGAGCAGCTACTGATTTCTGTGGCTGTCCAACCTGCAGACAGCCACTGTGGGAATATCCGGTCTCTGATATTGTAAGCTAATCTAATAAACATATATATATATATATATATATATATATATATATATATATATATTCAAATATATATATTCAAATACACACACACACACACACACACACACACACACATATATATGGAGAGAGAGAGAGAGAGAGAAACCTGAGTACTACAAATTTTGGTATCAGAAGTGATTCTAGACAGAGTTGTAAAGATGAATTTCCTTAACTGGTTTTGTTGGTTTCTGGAGTTAGCTCTCTAGGTGGGTTAGATCTAAAGCTGTTAAACAGTCTCTTTCTGAGAGCCCAGAGGATGCTGGTATTGAATGGCATGAACTCTTAGAAGTGATATGCAAAGTGAATGCATTTAATACTCCTAATTGACCACTCGTGAGCGGCAAGGAGTTCAGTGGCTCTATACATGACACTTTTGAATACTTCTGGAAAACTAGAAATATAATGATGTTGGCTGGTTACTCCTGGCATCACTGGACAGAGTAACAAAGGAAAGAATGAGCTCAGAGATTCAGTTTCCCCCTTCGGATGTGCATAAACAACCTAAAGGCTGCTCAGAGTGCCCTGCAGGAGAATCTTCTCTCCTGAAGCCATAGGGCTGAAGTTGCAGAAAATCAAATACCAGCTCTAATCCTGCAGTTGGCTGAATAACAATGCAAGTTTAACTCTCAGTCTCAAGGGGTCTCTGCAGTTAAAATGTGGCACTGGCTGGAAAAGAATGGGATCCTGTCAACTGGGATGAAGATGAGTGGGAGGATCCTGAAGAGGCTGGGGACACTGGAATTCTACATTCTGATGGGTTTATTTTGAGAGAAAAAGTGGTCTTACCACCCTTAGCAGCAGTGGCATCCCCATCCCCACTCCCTGTGGTATTGGCCTTTTCACCTCTCTGAGGGAAATAATCCTGCATTGCCTGTGGAAACAGTAAGGACCTTCCAAGATGCAGCTGCCAAACAAGACAATGCTGATATCCTCAGGATCTGCCCTTATCACCCGACTTTTTACTCTAAACCTGTAACTAGATGCAAGTCTAGGTAGACCCCTAGAAGTGAGGTACACAGTGTTACCCACAAGTACCCACCATGCCCCAAAGAAACTTCTTGACTTTTTGAATTCATACCAGCAAAATACTGGAGGAACATGTATGGTAATGGATTTTAAAGGGATGGGAATATGGTAGAAGGAACAAAATTATACCAGGCTGAATTTATTGATATGAGCCCAATAAGCAATGATTCTGGATTTAGTTGCAGCTCATGGAGTTAGAAAAGGTGTTGATAGTTTATTAGATTGGGTGACTGACTGAAACATGGGTGAAAAGATGTCATATTGAATGAGCTGGAGATACCCCGATAACCCTCTATTACTTTCAATGACAGGATTCAACAGTTCAGAGAGATTAAAATTTTTTGTACTGGATTTTCCATGTACATCATTCTCCTCCATACTGGGTGGGTTCAGAAGACGTGTCCTTCTGACATGTCTGACAATACTTTAACAAACATCCTTGAAGGGTTCTGTCATTGCTCTTCTTTTTACACTGGAACTTGCCAGGGGAGCTGGAACCACTCAATTGGGAAACTCAATTGCGATGGGTATAACTGGATCCTAGAGTAGTAGGGGCCAAGTGGCAGCACTCAACTGTCAAAGGCAAGGTGGGAATACTTACAATAATGGAGAGCAGAGGTGAAGCAATGAACAGAATGGTCTGACTCATGGAGATCAATGGTGCTGTAGTGTTGTCTAATTAATCATAGTGTTTCCAAGAAGTGAAATAGATAGGAAACATACTAAATTCTTACTTGATCTGTAGAAACAGAAAAATGAGTGAAAACAGGCAAATGAATGAAAGTATACATTGATAACAGAGACTCACAGCTCCCCTGCTGCTTCCCAGACTTGATGTGTTTCACAGACTTGACCCAGAAATCCTTAAATGAAGGGAGGCCAGGTCCCCTCGAGGAAGGATCCTGGTCAACATCGTAAAGCTTTACTGTTACTCTTTCTCCCATCTTCCTCAAAGAGACCTGTCACATTTTACCAGGACAACTGTACATTGGGGAAAAGGCAATAATCAGGCCTTCTGGGGATTCCTGGACACTGACTCTGAATTGGCATTGATTCCAGGAATCCAAAATGTCTTTGTGACCTTCCAGTGAAATAGGGGCTTATGGTGGTCAATGAATCAATAAAGTTTTGGCCAAGCTCCGATTCCCAGTGAGTTCATTGGGTTCCTGAACTTATTGTGTGGTTAATTGTCCAGTCTAAGAATGCACAATTGGGTTAGATATACTTAGTCCTTGGTAGAATCCCCGCATTGGTCTCCTAAGCTGTAGAGTGAGGTATACTATAGTGAGAAAGGCCAAATAGCTGCCATTAGAGCTGCCTCTGCCTGGGAAAATAGTAAATATCACATTCTTGGAGGGATCACAGATATCAGTGCCACCATCTAGGACTTTAAGGATGCAGGGGAGATAGTTCCCAGCACATGCCCACTTAACACTACTATTTGGTCTGTGCACAAGATGAATGAATCTTGGAGAATGACAGTTAATATTGTAAGCTTGATCAGGCAGTGACTCCAAATTCAGTCTCTACACTAGATGTGGTTTCTTTGAGCAGACTACCACATCTCTTGGTACCTGGCATGCAGCTATTGATCTGGCAAGTGCTTTTTCTCCATCGTTATCCATAAGGCTCACCAGAAGCCATTTGCCTTCTGCTGGCAAGACTAGCAATACACCTTTAGTGTCCTTCCTCAGGACTCTTCAGCTGTACTTGTTCAGAGACCTTGATCACCTTCTCTTCCATATGGTATCTCACTGGTCTATTACATTGATGGCATTATGTTGGTAGGACCAAGTGAGTGACAGGTAACAATGACACTGGACTAGTTGGTGAAACAATTGTGAGTCAGAGGATGGAAAATAAATTCCCCTAAATTCCAAGGACCTTCTACCTCAGTAAAATTCCTTGGAGTCCTGCAGTATGGAGCCTGCTGAGATATACCTTCCAAGGCAAAGGATAAGCCATCATATCTCACACCCGCTACAACCAAAAAGAAGCACAACACCCTGGGCCTATTTGGATTTTGGAGGGAGTACACTCCTTTCTTAGACGTGTTACTCTAGCCCATCTACCAAGAGACTTGAGAGGCTGCTAGTTTGAGTGAGTCCCAGAATGGGAGGAGGCTCTGGAATAGGTGCAGGCTGCTCTGCAGGCTGTTCTGGCTCTTACCAATATGATCCAGCAAATCAAGTGATACTTGAGGTGTCAGTGACAGAAAGGGGTGTTGTGTGGGAGAAGCCCCTGGCACTTGGCTGGCAGCAGTGAATGCCTCGAATGTGTAAGAGAGACCTAGATTCATGCATGCCTGACAGGAAAACCTGTAGGAAGGAGCTTTCCGCTGCAACAGGCCAGTGGAGCTGACCACTTCCCCATAATTAGCATACCTGTTGCCAGGGTAACCTTAGGGGGTCCAGATTGGACCCCGAGTAAAGACACAATTAGATATTAGTGGAAACGTGATTGGACGTGGTACAATCCTTACTTTGCATACCTGGATGTTACCTGATTGGGCACCGTTCCGAACCCTGATTAGCATGAGTGCAAACAAGTAATAAACTGTAATTATCTACTTAAGGACGAAACATTCCCTAAATAAATGAACTAACAAAGAGCTCGCAACTCAACTGTTTGTTCACCAGTTCCGGGTGCCTGGCACTGGCACTGCGCCCTTACCCCCACGACTGAGTGAAGCCGAGGTAAACGTACTTCAGTGTTGTATGGAGCGTTTTGTAGACCCCCATGAGTAAATAACAGAGGTGGCCCTTTGGAATTTGGACCAAGGCTCTGCTGTCATCTGCAGAAAAAATACTTTCCTCTTTCAGAGACAACTCAACTGTGCTATAGAGGAAACTGAATATTTGACCGAGTTATCATATGACCTCACCTGCCCATCATGAACTGGGGGTTATCTGACCCACCAAGCCATAAAGGTGGATGTGTGCAGCAGCGATCCATCTTCAAATGGAAATGGTACATATGTGATAGGGCTGAGATCAGGTCCTGAAGGCTCAAGTAAGTTGCATGAAGAAGTGGCCCAAATGTCCATGGTTCTTAGTCCTGCTAAATACCTCTGTCTCCCTTCCTGAACCTGTGACTTCATGGGGTGTACCTATGAGTGGTTCACAGAGGAAGAGAAGACTAGGGCCTGGTTTAAGGGCGTTTCTGCTTGATATGTACTACTATCCCAAAGTGGCCAGATGAAGCACTACAGCCCCTTTCTGGGACATCCCTGAAAGACAGTGATGAAGGAAAATCTTCACAATATGCAGAACTTCAGGCAATGAACTTTGTTGTACATTTCATTTGGAAGTAAAAATGGTCAAATGTGCTGCTACTATATATTGATGCATAGATGGTAGCCAGGGATTTGGCTGGATATTCAGGGATTTGGAAGTAACACAATTGGAAAATTAGTGACAGAAAGACATTTGGGGAAGAGGCATGTGGTTGGACCTCTCCAAATAGGTGAAATACGTGAAGATATTTGTGAACCATGTAATTTCTCAGCAATAGGTGATTTCAACAGAGAAGAACCTTAATAACTAAGCAGATAGGATAGCCAAGTCTGTGGATAGCAAACTCTTCCCCCAGTCATGGCACCCCTCCCTGTTATTGCCCAATGGTCTTATTAGCCCAGTGGACATGATGGCATGGAGGCTGTACTTGGGCTCAGCAACATGGACTTCCACCTATGTCGAATGCAATGGCTATGGCCACTGCTGAGTGCCCTGTTGGCCAGCAACAGAGACCAGCACTCAGCCAGCAATCAGGTTACTGTTGATTACAGTGGACTGCCTCCATCATGGAAGGGATAGGACTCTGTCCTTACTGGAGTAGACACTTACTCTGCATATAGATTTGCTTCCCCTGCATGAAATGCTTCAAAGCCACTGGAGTTGGTCTTACAGAAGGCCTAATCCACCATCATCTTTTTCCATACAGCATTGCTTCTGGCCAAGAAAGTCTCCTGATAGCCAAAGAAAGACAGCAGTGGGCTTGTGCTCATAGGATTCACAGGTCTTACCATGATCCCCACCATCCTAAAGCAGCTGATTTGATAGACTGGTGGAATAGCCTTTTGAGACTGCAGTAGCAGTGCCAGAGAGGTGGCAACATCTTCCAGGACTGGGGCAAAGTTCCCCAGAAGGCTGCATATGCTCTTGTTGTGCCCCGCGGCTCGGGACCCCCAAGAAGACCACCAGAGACCATGGTCAATGCAAGGAACAAAGAGTCATTTATTAGCAAGCTCGAGCTTGGTCCTCCGAGCACTCGGTAACTGGTAATGCTAAGAGGCCCCTAGCTCAAATTTAGCAGGGTTTTTATAATAAAATACAAACAGGTTAAAGGGGGTTCACAGTGCTATTTTTGAATGGTTAACATGAAAAATCACATATGAAGCATTTTATTTTAAGTTTTGGGTCAGCCTGACGTCTAGGCGAAGAGTGGTTAGCCACCCGGCTTTGCAGGATAGACAAAATAAGGAGTGGGAACATTCTGCAGTTCTTCTAAAAACTGAGGGCAGTTTGGGAAGGACTTATGTTTACATAAGTGTTTGCATTTTCCACCTTTCACTCTGAGTTAGCATCACTATATGGTTCTCTTTCTTCTGTGGCTAGAATTCACAGGTCCAAGAATTAAGGGGTGGAATATGGTTATAGTTCACTCACCATTACCTCTAGTGACCCACTAGCACAATTTCTTTTTTTATTTTATTTTATTCTTTTATTTTATTTTATTTTATTTTATTTTTTTATTTTATTTTATTTTATTTTATTTTATTTTTGCTTCCTGTCCGCATAACCTTATGCTCTGCTAAACTAGAAGTCTTAGTTTTAGAAGAGGAATACTTCTGCCAGGAGGTGCAAGAATGATTCCATTTAACAAGAAGAAAAGACTTCCCCTGGACACTGAGTTCTTCAGGACTCTGTGTCAACAGGCTAATAAGGGAGAAAGTTAAGGTTATTGACCCAGATTACCAAGGGGAAATTGTACTATCACTCCACAGTGGAGGTAAGAAAGAGTAAGCCTGGGTGCAGGAAATCCCTCAGGGCCTCTTTTAGTAATACCATGTCCTGTCATTAAGGTCAATGGGAAACTACAACAGCCCAATCCAGTCAGGATGACACATGGTCTAGACCTTTCAGGAATGAAGGTGTGGGCCACCTTTCTCGTGAAGAGATAGGATTGTAGAAGAAGGTAGCTGCAAAACTGCTATGGCCATGTGGCCAGTGACAGACACAAGGACTGTAGTTGTCATGAGTATTTCTTTTCTATTTTAGTAAGAATATGTGCACAGAAACACTTATGTTAAATGTATATCTTTGTTTCTTGCTCTTATTCCTTTATTGGGTAACATAATATAGATTTAATATCAGTGCCTACATGTTGTTAAGTATTCATTCTAGTATTTAAGTTGTGGAATGTCAAGAGAAGAGTAAACGTCACTCAAAAACTTTGCCTCCTATAGTGGGGAAGGAATTAGTGCACTTTCAGTGGTAGATAGAAATGTCATTATGCAAAAGAATGACATCATGTTAGGTGGAATTATGATCTTGTTTTTGTGTTTATTTGGAGATTAAGTATGATTTATAGAGACAAGGGTGACCTATGGTTAATTTTGGTTCTCAACTTCACGACATCGAGAGAGCCTTGGAAATAATAAACCATGCCCCTAGGTGTGCCTGTGAGGATGTTTCCAGAGATGATTGGCTGGTGGGTGGCACCATCCTATAGACTGGAGGCCTGGATGGAGCAGAAGGAGGAGGAAGCCTACCAGTGCCTACAAGCTGTATTCTTACTGAGCAGGTGCATCTATTGCTGTTGCCCTTACCCATGGACATCAGACTCATCTTCAGCCTTTCCACATGGACTCATACCACTGACGCTCCAGGGGTTTCCACATCTTCAGTTTCAGACTGGGGCCACATCATGGGTCTCTCTTGTTCTGAGGCTTCCAGCTTTTTGTTCTAAACAGCTACTGATTTCTCTGGCTCTCTCAACTGCAGATGGCCACTGTGGAACTATCTAGCCTCTGGTCACATAAGCCTATTACCAATCTAATAAATCCCCTTTTATAATTTTATATATGTAACATAACATATATTCTAACAATTCTGTTCCTCTAGAAAATGCTGATAGAATCAGCATGTTTAATTACCCCAAATAAAAAGAAGGGGGAGAAGACATTTTTTTAAAGGGTAAAAGAAATCATAGCAATCTTCTGCTTTGCTTGGAAACAGGTTGCTCAGTGTCCAAAGTGAATCTAACCTACGTAAGAATTTCGTCATATTTTCATTTAAAAATAAATAAATAAAAAGGCAAGTGGCAGCTCAGACAGGCTAGTTACTGGTACCTTCCTTCCTTATGGTAGTCCATATATTGAAACGCTATAAGCAGGAAAAGAATTTTCTTTCATCTTCTTTCCTGCTAATATTTTTTGCTTGATATAAACATCTAGTTCTAGCATGATAATGGGTACCCGAGGGAATTAAAGTGAAATAACAAGATTTTTAGCATATTTTTCATTGCCATATAATTTATGTTTCATATATTTCTACTGGAAACTGAGAAAACATTTTTTTTCCCTAAGATAATTGCTCTGCATAGTCTTTCTACCCTAAGGAAAGACATCCTTTTTAGCTAGTAATGAAAGTATCTTGTTAGGTGCTCATGTGGTGTCCTTTGGCTTGACTAAGGGTGCTGCACTGCATAAAGCTTGTTCTGTCCATTGGTTGTGTGTTACTCCCTGAATTAAATGACTCATTTTGTTGCTCCTGAGACCAGGAATCATTATTCTCTTTGGGGAATTTACTGATTGTAGACTTCAGTTTAACTCACAAACTTTTGAAATTATGTCTGCTAAGAAGTGGTTTTTTCCTAGACAGTAGTTCAACTTTTTAAAGAGTTGGCATTACAAAGAGCACATGAACTGGTGGTGTACTGGAAGTTGAAGACTAATCACGGAAGACTTTTTGTTCTTGTGGTGTTCCTTTCCCCATCAGAAGCAGTTCTTACTGAGCTGTGTTTTCTCATGAACATTTGTTAACAACAGAACAAATTTAACTATTATCTTCACATGTAAATGATTAATACACTAACATCCACCTTTGTTCTCTACCTACATACTTCTTCTCTCTTCTTAATTTATTCATAAATAAAATTAATTTTATCAAGTAGTATAAACTACCAACTTGCCTTTTTTTTTTTTTAACTTTATGTTAGGGTCTTACTGGGTTACTGAAACTGACCTTGAATTTGGAATCCTCCAGCCTAGGCCTCCTGGTAACTGGGATTGAAGGCATGTGTCACCACACCTGGTACCATACCCTATCAATTTTTTGATCAAAACTACCTAAAATATTAAGTTCTTACTAGAACATATCTATCAGAAAGTCACTTCTATTTATTTCCAAAGGTCCATGACATATATACATAATATATACATTTACTTTGAGAAATAAATAATATGTATGAGGGAAGGAATTTTGTTCCTTTTGTTTCCTACAGTGGCACATAGAGAGTGGAAAGTTAACATTGTAAAGGTTCGGAAAGCTGAGAGGACAATGTGGTCATAATAGAAGAAATTGTTAGCAATGATAAAGTGGCATCAGTGTCTTCCCTTGGTTGTTCTACTAACTTTACTGTGGGAACCTGGAACAAATCATCTAATAACTTCAGGTTGACTTTTTTCTTGTCCATTAACAATCAGCCCTCCATATGAATGGGTTCCACATCTATGATTTAACCAACAATAGACCAAAAATATTTGGAAAAAATTTTGTCTTTCCTGAACATGTATAAACTTTTTTGGGGGTTATTATTTCCTAAACAAATAGTATAGTTATTTACATAGCATTTACACTGTATTATGTATTACAAGTAATCTAGAGATGATTGAAGGTATTCTGGAGCACGTGTGTAGGTCATGTAAGTGATATAGCATTTTGTATTAAAGACTTGAGTGTCTACAGGTGTTGGTATCCATGGTGGGCTACAGTTCTCAAATTTGCTTTCTCATTTAGTTATTAGAATAATGGTTTAAAATGGAGAAGGTAAAGTTAAAGGAGCAAAAGAGACATTTGGGTGGGAAAGAGGATGGTACCCACTTAATGCGGGCAATATTTTTTTTTTTTCTATGGTGAGAGTATATACCATGAATGGATTTCTAGTAACATTCAGCTTTAGGAGGCAGACCAAAATGCCAAAATAGTATAAATAACTGATAAAACAGATCTTTTTAAAACTTCATTTATGGCAGTATCAGCAACAAGTAGAGTCTGTTTTGATCAGTTTTTTCACCATTGTAACTAGAGACCCAACCAGAACAATGATAGAGGAGAAAACATTTATTTGGGTGCTCACAATTTCAGATGTCTCAGTCCATAGGCAGCTGGCTCCATTCCTCAGGGCCTGAGGTGAGGCAGAGCATCATGGTAGAAATGTGGTAGAGGGAAATAGCTCACATGATAATCAAGAAGTGGAGAGATTCTGTTCTCCAGATACAAAACATATACCCCAAAGCCAGGCCCCCAGTGACCCACCTCCTCCAGCCAAACCCTGACCACCTTCAGTTGCCAGTTAATCCCATCAGAGGATTAATTCCCTGATTAGGTTAAAGCTCTCTTAACCCAATCATTTCTCCTCTGAACCTTCTTGCGTTGTCTCACACATGAGCTTTTGGGGGACACCTCACATCCAAACCCTTACAGCGTCACTGACCAAATGGAAGCCTCTGTTGGACATACATATTGAAGAGGCTGAAAGATTTCAAGCCAGGATCTTGACTAATTATCATCCAATTCTTTACCTACAGAGTTCATAATTAACATGTAAGCTTGGCATGCAATCAACTATAAATTTTTATTCTTCATGAATTGATAATTTCTCCTTTCTTGTAAAAAGAATGATCATGAGCAGCCAGGATTCACAAAGAAATTCATTCAAGTAGAAAGACAACTTAGAAGATTAGAGTCATAGTTTCCTGAGAGGTGAACATCTGGTCTGAGTTTTTATACTAGCTGATACATAGTCATTTTCTCTTCAATTATTCATTTAATTCCTGACTAATTCCTGTCAACTACAATTGTAAGATATCATCACTAAGAATCTAAAGTGGTTTCTCATTGCATAGCAAATCAAATCAGATTCCTCAATTCATCTTTGAAGGTCACAGTACTAGTTATGTGCATTTCCTTTGTCTTCCTTCAATGCCCTTCAGCCAGTGGCATCTTGTAGGTTTTCTCATATCATTTATGCTGGTCTTTACTAGCTTGGGATAACCTGCTTTCTATTCAAGTTTTATCCAGTCTTCAAAATTAGCCTCAATTTCCACATAAACTGAAACCCTTCTCTATTTGTAGCAGCATTTATTAAATATTATTTATTACCCATTTATCCATGTAGTCACAATCATACAACAAATATATACTGAGTTCCTTCTGTTATATAGGTACTGTCTTCTCCTAACCATAAACTTTTATGCAAGTGTAGTCATAATCAATTAGTATGCTGAGTTTGTATTTGAATGATTTTTTTATCTCCACTATAAAAATGTGCTCACAGTGGCAATGATTATGTCATTAAAAAAAAAAAAAGATAAGACCAGTATAAAAGTATAGACAAGAGCAGGCCTGGAGGTATGAGGCTGGCCCTGTGTCTTTGCTTGGCTACTTGGAAGAGGCCTGAGCACCTCACAAGCAAAGGAAGATCCAGGTTGGTGAGGCCTCAAGCACTTACTGTGTCCAGACTCCTGAAGAAAAAGAAAACCCGGTGTGGTGACACCCCGCCTGTATTTCCAGCTACTTGGGAGGCTGTGGCAGGAGGATCCACATTTAAGGCCAGCCTGGGCACTTAGGGAGACCCTACTTCTAAATAAATTAGTGAATTAATAAATAAATAAAAGGGACTGGGGATGTAGCTCAATGGTGGAGCACACCTGAGTTCAGTCCTCAGTACTGCAAAAGAATCCCAATAGGACTGCAAAATTAGTTATTGGGACACTTTTTAGGTATCTCTTCAGAGTGGGAAAAGAAATCACAAATTATAGGTATTAGAAAACTGAAAAATACCACACTCATAACAAAACATTATCATGACTGAGTTTCAGACTCATTTATAATACTTCCTTTCCTACAGATTTTTAGATACTCAAATTTCCTCTTTCAAATGTTTATGGATTTTAATATTTGCCATAAAAATAATATAAAGAAAAACCGTTCCTTTTCTGTAGCACAGTGAATTGAGATCTGTTTGTTTGTTTGTTTGGTGGTGGAGGTGGTTTAGGAAGTATTCATTCACCTCCATAATGCATGACCAGAAACATCACATACCTAACTTGCTCTGGGGCTTCTTGCTCAAGGAGTGCCTGTTTGGAGGGAAGCCATGAAGAAATCCAGCTTCTGGGTCTCCCTGGGCTTGGTCTCAGCCAGGCAGTGCCTACTGGCTGACTCCTTGACTCTCCATCCTCACCCTTCTGGGCAGGTCTTGCAGTGACAGATGAACAGAAGAACCTGAGAAATGGTGACCTCAAAGCCTTGTCTTTATATTTTTAAGATTACAAGTCAGGTCTAGCTTCTCTCCAAGTTCTACTGGGGTGACTGTCATTGGCGTGTAGGTAGATTGAAGAAAATACTGGCATCTCCTTGCCAATAGTACCTGCTGCAAACCCAGAATGACTTTAGGAGCAAGAAGATGAACACCAGGTTGGGGCCACTCTCCCTGCCTCCCTCACAGGACCAGGGCTCTGGTTTCTCACCACAAGAGGTACAGGAGAGAGGAGCCAAAGCTTCAGCTTCAGTTTCATGATAAATCTGCCTTGTTGATAAGAGTTCAGTAAGTTAACACTCTCCTTTATTGTTTTGCTCTTTCCTTGCTGAATAGTTTTTCAGTCAGTCCCTAGGAATCTTGCAGTAAATACCTTTTTTGATCTTGCGAATGTTTTTCTTTTCAGGAAAAATTCTCTCTTTATTCCAAACGGAGTAGGATTCCAGGTAACCCAACCTTTCCCAAAGTGCACTGTGAGATGAGTGAACAAATTTATGTAGAATGCTTCATGATCAAATTAAGATCAAATCATATTGAGATAAAAAGGCCACATTTCCTTCCTCCTTAAATGTCACTTGTATATTGGCATTCTGTGGCCATTATCCCCTTCAAGAATGAAGAATCTGTTAGAACAATCCTGGGGACTGCTGCTTGCTTGTTCCCAGCTGACAACTCTAGAGTTTCTCTAGGACAAACTCTTCTTGCCCAAGGTCACACCCACGCCCTGGGGGCATCCTTTGCCCAGTGTTTTGGGTGTGAGTGAGGGCTGGGGTGTTTCTAAAGTCTTTGGCTCCCATTCTCCAAGCTTGGTACAACTCTTGGGCTCCATCCCGGCCTCAGAGCCCCATGAGGCCAGTTGATGACTTCATTTCTCTCCCCTCTGCCCAGCTGAACTGTCTTCCTTCTCCCGCACAGATATCCTCAAGATATATCCCCATAGAGTTCACGCACATAAAACAGTCTCAGACTCCTGAAAAAACATCAGTTTCTTAAGAAACACAATCTTTTTAATCATAGCTTTCCTGAGGATGAGGGCAAAGATCCTTTAGAATATGCGACCCAGTTTCAGAAATATCTAAATTGAAAACAACATGTTTCTTACCTTCAAGGAAACGAGCTCTCGGAGACCATGAGAATTCTGTAATTGCCTGCTGCATGATCATGTTAGCTGTGACCAACAACCTGAAGCAATTAGAAGCCGTTTGCTAAACCATTATCTAAAGAAAGGTTACAGATTGTTGTTCTCTCCTTTCCTTGCTGCCGTTTTCTCTTCACATGCTCTCCTGGCTTGATCTCTTCTGAACTCATGGTTCTGGGCCACTGCATTACATCCGCAGTCCTGCCCTGAGTTCTGATTTACATATTCATCTGTTTGCCAGAATCTTTTCTTCGACATCCTTCTGACCTCCCAGATGTAACATGTCCAACACCAAGTAAGTCACCTTTCCCTCAGGCCAGTCTTGCTTCCCAGGATCAATCAGTGGCACCGCTACCCTGATACTCGAGGCCATAACATCTTAGTCACACTAGACTCTTCCCCTTGCTCACCCCGCATAGCCACACAGCCAAGATCTGCCAATTGTCCTAGGAAGAATTACCCCAGCCAGTCCTCTCTTTTCAATTATTTGTGTTGTTTCTGGTGCTGGGAATTGAACCCAGGGCCTTGTGCATGCTAAGCTCATGCTCCACCACTGAGCTCCACCTCCACCCTCAAGCCTTATCACCTCTTCCTCTGTTTTTATTCTACAATAATATTGCTCATTTCCCAGCCCTTGGTCTTGCTTCCTTTAAACATACCCTGTGCATAGCGGTCAAGACAATCTGTTCAAATGCAAATCTAATCCTGCCTGGCAAACTTGGGTTAGCCAAGGCCCTCCATGACTGACTCCCATTTCTCATGTACCTTGCCACTCCACTCCCTTTCTCCAGCTTGATGTGCGAGGCAAGTGGCACTGCTCAGGTCTCCCTGTGTACTACTGATTTTGTACTTTAGCCAATTATTTTCCATGCCTCTCTTGCCTCTCCCTGGAAAGCCTGTTTCTCCTTTCTTGGCCTGACTATGATCATCCTCTAAGGAAACTTACGTTTTTCATCCCTGGGATATTTTATTTCAACCTCTAATACGATAATGAAAGCATTGTTACATTTCTAAAGGACAGGAACTATAAAGATCTGCCTTTGTAGACCTAGTGCCTGCCGCACGCACATGGTACTCAATAAATATCTGCTGCACAGAACTAAGACCAGTAGATTCCAGGATCCTTTTGCATTTCCTGATTCATTTCTTACTTGTTATATTATCAATATCCCTGTGAACAGTTTATAATTCATACAGGAAATATTTATTGAGCCACTTATGTGAATGTTACCTCTAGATAGTAGAATACAAAAATAAATTAGCATTAAATAATTTCAACACATGCTATGTCTCTCAAACAAATAAGAAAATTTCATTTGTCACTCCAAAAAAATTAATGAGCACGTACTGTGTTCCAAACACTATTCTGGAAGGAAGGAAATTCTGTGGGGAGAAGAGTCAGAGGTAGTACACATGGACTATTTCAGAATATTTTTTCTTATATAGAGAATGGACAACTTAGGGAGTCCTTAGAAGTAGTTGTGAAAACAAGAGTTTTCTAACAAGAGCTGAGAGAAATAATAGTATATGGGTATTACTGAGATAGGCCGCATTGCTTTTTGTCTGCCATCTCTCTATCTACCTACCTGTCTACTCTGCTTTTTTCCACAGCCCACCACTACACCTTCTGTTAGATTGCTCAAGTTTTCTTCACCTTTTCTTCCTTTTTTATGAGTTTGGAAATTGTTCTTTCCATAGTTAGATTTTCTCTTGATGTTTGCAATTAGTCAACATAAATATGTTTCAAATACCCAAATAAAATAATAATCATAGCGTCACTTGCTTCTTCTTCCTTTTTCCACATCATATCCACGATTTTCCTTCTATATTGCTATTTGAATGTACATGGTTAAATCAGGAACTGACTTGGGGTTGAAGTTGGAATGACTATGAAGGGGTGTAAGGGACTTTCCGTGATTACAGGTGTGGTCTATACCATGACGGTGGTGCTGATTTCATGAGAACATGAGATCGTTGGAACTCTGCATATGATGTGTTTAAAATGTATATATTGTATTGTCTTGAAGTGGCACCCTGATAAACTTGACTTAAAAATGTGGGCAAGGATGTTAGAGAGAATAAGAATAATTAACAGTCTGCAGAGATTGGTGATTTCATATTATTGAAATTACTGCAATTCAGTATTCTAGTTCAATATTATCATTATTGATTTATAATCACATAATGTAGCAGGTATGATTTCAGGTTTTTGTAATTTTTAGAGGTTACAGATCATGAAATTATAATAGTATTATTTTTTTTCCACAAATATTTAGTCAATTGGAATTTGAAATTAGCAAAACGTATGTTGGAGAGAGATGAAGTGTGTTGGGAAGTTAGTATGCTACTTGGGACAGCATTGCAGGGACCGGGCACCCCTGGTGTAAGGAACCAAGCTCAACTAAGAAGCTAATGGTTGTGAGAATGAGCCCAATGTAATTAAATCCAAAAATTATGTAATATATGCTATTCCTATCATGCTTTTAGGTATTTTATACACTTATGTATGAAACAGTATTTTTTAAAAGAAGAAGCATTGTAACTAGTCACTTATTTCTGTTGTTTTGCTGAAATTGTGTGATTTATAGGCCTATAATAGTATGTTTATGTTGCTAAAACAAAACACCTGAAGCTGAATGCTGCTAAAGAAAAGAGGTTTATTTAGCTCATTGGTTTGGAGGCTGGAAGTTCTAGATTAGGTGGCCCCATCAGTTTGGCATTTGGCTAGGGCCTCGTGGTAGGTGGCATCACAACAGCACGGTACACTAAAGAAGAGGCGATCACATGATGAGACTGTTAGCCCAAGGGATTCAGTAATCCAGCTTGCTCTTTTATAACAATTCACTCTCACAGAAACAGCTGGGGTCCTTGAGAGCTACTTCAACCCTTCCAATTTCAACCAGGCACAATTTCAACCACTTAACCACATCCCACAGGCCCCACCTCTTAAATGTTAGACCACTTCTTGATACTGTCACATAGAGAACCAAGCTCCCAACTCCTGAACATTTGAGGGACAATTCAGACCATAGCAAGGCCCTTGGATATGCTTGGAACATTGTAGAATAGTTAAATACCCACTTCAGGTCTTGCATTTGTATGAATGAATTTTTGAAAATTTAGCAGTAGCTCCTGGTAATGTAGTTTATAATGATTTATGTTTTAGCCTTCATGTTGTACTTAGAGTGTGTTTGAGGAAGTCTCTTATTTGAAAGAAGCAATTACTGTAAAAAAAAAAAATTCCAGTACAATTAATGACACTTAAAAACAATTACTTTCTCAACTGTATTCAAATTAGGGCTGATGAAGGGATGCATAGGGTTCGGGGATCATCAACAAGTGGACTTTGACTAACAGGTGATGGGTAGATCCAGGAACCCAATCACCCACTTTGACACATGAAGTTGTATAGGATGACAGTCCACCCCATTCATTCATGTGTTATCTCCGGCTGTTTTCACTGTAGTGTCTTATCAAATAATTATGAGAAAGACCACGAGATTGGTAAAGGATATTGATTATCTGGCCCTTTATTGAAAACGATTACCACTTTCTGTTTTTTAAAACACTAATGGTTTGCCCAATCCAAAAAACTCAGTTGTTTTGTTTTTTTAACCCCCACAGGGATTACATCCACTCACAAAAAAAACACATGTGGTTTTAGGAGAATCAGTGATCCACGGAATGATAGTATGTGGTTGGTTCAATATCTCGAAAGCTGCCAGGTTTGTTGCTTTCAACCCAGAAAGCTACGTCTGTTCTTTTGCCAGATGCCAGTCAAAACCGTAACGTGTTCCCTTTCAGCTACACTTGCTTTCTGTTATGATTTTGTTGTCAGAGGCTTCTGAGGACATTTCCTACTAAATTCCGTCATGCTTGGGAGCTGCCTTCAACTGTGGAGCATTCTGGCTAACGCACTTAGTCTTTTCCTTATGCCAGAAGGAGGTAGCTGGGCAGGGCAGTGAGGATCACTGCTATAAAAGCTCAGGATGGAAGGTCCCATTGTCTGTTACAGCAGCTTCCCGAGGCCTCACTAAACATTGCATCACTCTTAGCATTCGTTATTCAATCCCAAGTCAAACAGTGTTGTTTTTTAAAAAAATGTAGAATTTGGGATTCTATAACTAGAAAGAATGTAGAGAATCTAAGAGGATTTGGATGAAATATCAAAAATAATTATAAAATAGTGTAAGAAATGTTGAACACTAAAATATTGTAGACAGTGTGATTTTGAAATGAGAACAGTAAGAACAGCAATTTTGTTGTTTTAAATAAATCAATTGATGGATCATCTAGATCATATGTAAAGAAAATTATATTTAATACATTCTCGTGGAAAAATATTCTATCAAGTATACCCTCATAATATCTTGTTTAATACCTTGATAAATGGCTATTTTTCCTTTTAAGATTAATGCCTTATAGACTTTAACATAATCATTTTATATTTTGGAAATATCTTGAAGTGTAAGAATTTAACTATTTGATTTATGAATATTTATCTCAGGGGATGTGGCAGATTTTGATTTTTTTGTGGATGAGATCAATAAATATGTATTATTTTATATATTTTACAGGACAATAATAAATTGTTCATATTCTGCTTTTTTATTTTAAGTATTTTAATGGAATGGAAGTGAATATATTTTGAATCTTTGCATTCTTCACATACCTTAAATTATAAAAAAGAAAAATAGAATTTTGTACATAAGAAATTCTCAAATGATGTTTCAATTAGCAATGATTTATTTTAAAGACCGAACACATCTGTTCAGTGTCTATGGGCTTAGCTCCTGCCGTTGGAAATTGGATTGTCAGAGAGTGGTCATACACATCTAAGTATTTCCATGCATCTACTTTTCACTAATATGGTTTCAGAAAATTTCAATTCAGAGACATAGTATAATAAAAATGTCTTGCTCTTTGTGATAAGATGAACCTGGTGTTACATCTGGCTGTCACACACTGGCTGTGGGGCTGGGGCAGCTTACCCAAATGCTGCTTACCCTTCCCCACGGGACTGTCATGAGGATTAAATCTGGTACATATAGCAGGGAATATCCATTTTAAAAGTAGGACCTCAGTAAACATCAGTTCCTTCGTTTTCTTTTCAAAACGTCTCCTTGTGACTTTAATGGATTGTCCTTTACCCGGAATTATATTGTAGGAGGTGTTCTGGATGGATGGCTGCTGGAAACCCACTGCCATAGCGGGGTCTTCTTCAATACCTGAGGACTTACTCTGGCATTGAGTAATGAGAATTTCGGTAAGAAAAAAATAGATGAACATAGCATGTGGACTTTTCTTTCAAAGGTCATTTGAATCTCAGACACTTCATAACAAGTTATACGATTATTTGCTAAAGACCTTGGGATGTCACAGATATCTATTCACATAGGATTGTCTTTATTTTGAAAATAAATTAAATGGAGTTTTAAAAACAAGATTAACAATTTTGCTTGACTCTTCATGTCACTGTAAATGCACTATTTCACTCATTCCACTCTGTTTTGTTCTTTAAACGTCTGTCTATGCAGTAAATTGTGCAGTCTTGGAGGGCAAGGTCTGAGAATAATTCATCTCTTCCGTGGAGACTAAATGAAGCACAGAACTATAAAAGCTTTGAAAACACAAAAGAGTCAGGCAAAAGTATTGAAACTCTGGGAATGTCTGAGATAAATGATTTTCCTAAATCACCAAGAAAAATTATTATGTAGAGGCTCTCAGAATGAAATAAAATGCCTTTAGTTGATTCCATTTTTATGTGCTTTTTTCCAAGTGATATTAACTTGTTATTAATTTTCAAATTGTTGCAAGAAATTAATATACAACTAGTATATCTGTTATTAATGCATGTTGTTAATCTGTGTTGCATAAAATATGTTGGTCTGTTCAAAAGGAAAGAAGAATGAGAGGACTTGAACAATAATAGAAAAAAAATAACTGATGAATTGGTATATAAATATACTACCAAATATGTAAACTGTTAAATTATTATCAGAAATGTACATCCAGAGAAATACCTATTAAAGACTTTTGAGCATAGAGATAGATTTGGAGGTGGGGAATAAAGAAAAAAAATAAATTCTGGTTTCATTATTTGATAAAGAATGTTAATTATGAAATGATGATGACTTTATATTTTTGAGTCTAGAAATAAGATAAAATTTATTTTACACTCTTTTCAACTAAAAATATTTTACCATCTTGTCTTTGATTTTATTTTTCAGAAACCACATTTGAGAATTACTTCCATCCAGTGCTACGTGTGTTTACTTCTCAATAGTCATTTTTTAACTGAGGCTGGCATTCGCGTCTTCATTTTGGGGTAATTTTATCTTTAGGTATCATAATCATCATGTCAAGGGCCATGACTATTGTCCTTAATGTCTTCCCCATGAAACTGGTCCCCAGCAAAATGGCCAGTTTGCTCTTATCTCTAGGAACTGAGAATTTGGGGTATGATGGGGCAGACTATAGTGATTCAGAGGAGGCTGGGTGAACAGCCAACTGCACATTTCTCTATTCTCCTAAGATTCCACATGAGTATTGCCCCCAAATAAATTGGACCTCTCCACTTTCAACTGCACTTGAAAGTGTCCCATTCCTTGCTGCGTGCTTATCACAGCAGTAAAAAGTAGGTATTTAGAATTCCTCATGTTGCTTTTCATTTGTCCCTAACACGACTTCTCCTATCCTTTGATCACTATCCTAGGTCAGCTTACAATGGTTCTTTCTTTTTTTACACCTTTTGCTTTTTCTCCTACTAAATGAGCATTATCTTTCCGTGTCTATTAACTGTTTTCTTCTCTCTTAGATGCAGCTAATACACTGTACCCAGTTGGCCCCCAGCACCCAAACTATTATTGTCTAATCTGATCCCACATCACTTTTCCTCTACCAATGCCTTCATGGTATGGGGAACCATAGATTTGTTCAGGTAAATCTTCCTCATAAGCTAGATTAGCAATGATTGTCATGCTTCTGTCCAAGATCCATCAGAGAAGGACTGTTTTTCCTGAAGCTTTAGCAATTGTTCCACAGTTACTTTGTCAGTATCTTTCATCTGGATATTAAATTTTGATTTTTATCAAAGTTTCTCAGTATATGATCATTTAGCCCAGATCAGGCTTAAGTTTACAATGTGCATGGAGGAAACTGCATGTGAGCAGCATGGAACTGAACACACTGGAAAGAACATTTACTGTCACGGTTGTTATGTGAAAATGGTTGTTGGCTATTTTAAGATTTTTATCTGCTTAGTAAGCTCATGGAAACTCTACCTAAAGAAAATGAGAAGTCTCATCAAAAAGATGTACCCAATTTGTGTACAATGAATCAAAATGCAGTCTGTAAATATAAAAAATAATTTTAAAAAAAGAAGACTAGTGGTTCATTCAAAAACAGTTATTAAGCATAGCCACACATCTTGCCTTGTTTCTGCTTCATCAATTAGACTTTCCTTTAACCCTTGAGGTTGGCCAGTCCTGGAATTGACTAGAATGTCAAGGTGCACTCTGTGTTCAGTGCTTCTGTTCATCTGCAAGACTATTGAATGCACAGAGACCAGGATAACACTGACCTTCACACTGGTCAGAATAAAAACATTTTGATTGCTCTGTTACTTTTAGTATTTAGCAAGACAGTATTGTATCATTCATAGTGCTTTGCTCTGTTTTTTCTTCTTTTTTCTTTTCCCCAGCTGTATCAGTGCAGGTATTCCTAAAACAGAAGCCAACTGGCATGATGTAATAAGTGATTTGAAAAAAATTGAAAATCTTATTCAAGTGAGTACTAATTTCTTCCATGAATAGCTCATATAACTGCTATGGTGTATGTTTCTCCTTATGTTTTTCTGTTAACCTTAAAGAAGTGTCACTTTAAAACCATAATATTTTTGTGGAAATTTATGAGCCTTTTAAAGTCTCAAAATACATCTTTTCCTTATTGTTTTTGGGTTCCACTTATCTTTAAAGTTTAATTTATAAGTGGCCTTCCTGAAGAGTTCTAATTTCCACAGTCAGACTCCCTTCTTCTATCTAGAGAAATCAGGTATCTTGGTAGCACCTGCAGGGGACACAGGTGGACCTGACCCCAGGGAAGGATGTCTTGTCTGTAGACTAAAGACCCCCATCAAAGTTCCACCTAGAGATACCAGATGGCCTAGCAGAAGCAGCAGGTAATGATGAGCAGTGTCCCCATGCAAAACTTCAGTCTGGAGCGGTATACTTCATCCCAGAGGACTGTGGGCATCCCACCATCTGCCTAAGAAGTCGGGCAGCTTGGCCTAGAGAATTTCCTGCTACCCCAGTAGGTGACACCAAAAAGATCCTTGGGAGCCCAACAGTAGCACCAAAAAGATCCTGAAAACTTCGCTGCAATTGGAATCACAGCACACAGAATTAGGTCAGAACTTGCCAAATCAGAAGAAGCTGACAGCATTTTAAAATAGATTTAAACAGGACCAGGGTCTCTTAACATAATAGCCACAATGCCACAATACCAAGGAAAATCACTTTACCAAGAAGAGGAACATCACATTCAAGATGGACCAGATGTTGGAATTATCTGACATGGATTAGAAAGCAGCCATTATAAACATGATTCAAAAAGCAATTACAAATATCCTTGAAACAAATAAAAATTATAGAAAGCCTTAGCAAATAAGTAGAAAATGTAAAAGGAACCAATTGGAAATTATAAAACCGAAAACTGTGATAACTGAAACAGAACAAACTGGAAAGGCTCATTAGCAGAATGTTTATGACAGAGGAAAGACAGTTAACCTGAAGGTAGAATACTAGAGATAAAAGGGGGCAGGGAGGTTCAGGGACCTTGGGGCCAAAAAATCCAGCATTCCTATTATTGGTTTCATAGAAGAAAAGGAGAGATTCCACCAAGCAAAAGGTGGAGTTGATATGAAAACTCAGGCTATCTATGCTGTCTGTAAGAAGCTTCTTCAAGTGTGAGGACAAAGGCAGCTTGAAATTACAGATGAGAAGAAAACATACCATACTGTACTGGGTCGAATAGTGATGTGTGGGAGGAAGATGGGTTTGACACTAAAAGAATAGCAGGAAGATCTTTAGGGTGATGGTGATAATTTTGAATCTTAACTGTGGTATGGTTATGTGAATCTATGAGATAAAATCACATATAACTGCACTCACATGTATGCATACACATTATTGCTCATAAAACTGGTGAAATCTAACAGGTAGGTGGATGATGTCATTATCAATTCCATGGTGGTAATATTGTATGATGGTTATGCAAGATATTACCACTGGGGGAATCTTGGTGAAGGGTACACAGGATTCCTCTGTTTTCTCTCATAGTTGCATGTGAATCTGAAATTATTCCAAACTTTAAAGAAGTGATTTAAAGAGCTTAATTTATTGTTTTTAGTAAATTGCTCTCATAACATCTAAATCAGGGCATTGTTTTTCATGTTATCTAATTTTGTTTCCTTTCAGTCTATACATATTGATGCTACTTTGTATACGGAGAGTGATGTCCATGTGAGTAGTTTTTTTTTTTTCTTCAAAATTGCTATTTTTCTAGTTTTCAAATAGCAAAGAAACATTTTCAACACTGAAATGTGTGTAGCTTCTAAATCTAACTTCAATGTGTGCTTAAAATATATGCTATGTCCTTACAGCTATGGATTTTATAAGTGATTGTTGAGGTTGTGGGACTTGGGGACAAAGAGCTACATAAATGTTATTTTTATAATGGTGCCAAATCAAAATACAAAAAAAGAAACAGCCTTTTACATCAATGTCAAACAAAATACGTTGTATGTTTTTGTGATGCGGTTAAATCACGATGCTAGAGTCAATTTAACTGATTCAATTTAAAAGTATCCACCACGTCAGTTATTTCTAAGCTGTCATGTATCACCATCTCAAATCGCATTTTGTACACACTGCTTAGGGGCATTCGTGTTCTGTATTTTGCATGGATCTTTACATATGTCAGAAAAGCATTCTAAGTATTCCTTATGAGAGAATATAAACATAATCCATAAAACTTTACCAGAATTCAAAAATGATGAACTAGTTTCATTAATACACTGACATTGCCTGGGGCTGGTAGGATTTTGGTTTCGCTGTTCATCTTTCCTCCCTGGATTATCACTAAAACCAAGAAATGAATTCCCATTTTCACATCATGGAAAACAAATTCTGTGTTGTGTGTGTTCAAAACAGAGTCCTCTCTGTTATTCTTCAATTAGAATTCGCTGAAATAGGTTTTCCTCTTCATGAGCATTGGAAAGAAGCTGTAGCCAAAAAGCAGGAAAAACAGATGTCCATCAAACACTTGGGTAGTGCTGCCGCACAGGGAAATTGTCACCCTCCCTTGACTTCAGCATGTTTTCTGTTTTTCTTTGCATTTATTTTTTTCCTAAGCAAAAAGCAGTCAGTGAGCCACCAACACTCAGCATCCTGAGGTTCCTTTTTTTGCAAGAGAATGTTGCAACTTGTGGACTGCAGGAAAACTCTGAGGTTGAAATTTAGATTTAAACTGACTCAACCACTTCTTACCTGTGTAACATTAGAAGTCACTTAACATTTCTAACCTCAGTTTTAGTATTGCTTACATGTTATAGGGCCTACCTTTCAGTCATGAGCAGCTGCCTTGGGGGTTAAGGAATATTGTCAAGGCTGGCACATGGGTGGTCAATTTATTCATCCATTCAGTGATCATTTAATAAGTGATTGCAGGGACACAGGTATTGTGCCAGGCATTGGGAACCTGAAGTCTAATAGGTCATGGTCAAATTCTCATTTATTATTTATTTATTTATTTTGTGGTGCTGGGGATTGAATCAGGGCCTTGTGCTTGCGAGGCAAACGCTCTACCAACTGAGCTATATCCCCAGCCCCATCATTTAATAATTTTTTTTTCTTTTAAGTTTAGGTTTGTGTTAAGTAACTGTTGTGGAAAGTATACTTTGTGGTACTTGTGGGGTCCCTTTTCAATTTGTCCAACCTTTGAGTAAGCACTACTCCTGCTTAGTTTTTCTCATAAATTTCTTGGAGTGCCTTCTGCTTCTGGAACTTTGGAAACTGTGGGAATAGTATGGTTAGCAGCTTCCACTATTTAAAATGTAAACATAGGTCTGATTCCAAAATTCTCACTGATTCATTATCAGTACTGAGGTTTAGAAAGTCTAGGACCAGTGTTATCCCCCTTTCCATGAGGGAAACATGCTCAGTGACACAACACAGCTGAATTCATCCATGTTTTCTAGTCTTAAGTTTGTTCTCCTGTACAATAGCACCATCCTTGTTGGTTGTAATTGGTTTTGGTTTTGATTTCAAAACCAAAAAAAAAAAAAAAATTAAGCTGCTTCCTATGTAAAATCTTTTCTGGGTATTGTATGTCTTTATAAAATATTTGGCTTCATTTGTCAAATATTGTCTTTATAAAATATTTGGCTTCTTTGATGTCAAAAAGACATCATTGTGAAAATCAATAATGTTTTTTTTTTTTTTTTTTCAAAATGGCTCTTTGTAACTCTTATTTCTAGCCCAGTTGCAAAGTAACAGCGATGAAGTGCTTTCTTCTGGAGCTTGGAGTCATTTCACATGAATCTAGAAATGTGGACATTAATGAAACAGTAAAAAACCTGATCATCCTAGCAAACAGCAGTTTATCTTCTAATGGGGTGAGTTATCCAATAGTTGTACAGCACTCCATCTGATGTTTTTGGCTTGATTGCAAGAAGTCATTAGTAGACAAGCAGATCTTTCTCAGCAGCACTCCAGAGAAAGAATTCATTTCTAGTGGAGTGGCATCCAAAAGTGGTACCACCCATAGCATACACACGGTCCTCAACTGTTCGTTGATTGATTTGATAAACAGACATGTGCTGAATGATGACTGCCAGGCAGTGTGCTTCAGTGCTAAGTCACAGTGGTGAGCCAAACAGGTGCATTAGATAGACATTAATCTAATTACATAATTACATGTCTAACATCAGTAACAGTAACTCACTGGGGTTCTACTGTGTGCCAGACACTGTTCTTAAAGTTTTGAATTGATAATTCATTTAATCCTCAAAATAAATTTGTGAGATCACTATCCTTATATCTTTTTTTAGTTTAGTGAACCTCATTTCTAGTTGAAAGGTGAAGAAACTGGAGTATTGGGAGCTTAAATCATTACTTCAGTTCATGCAGCTAATAAATGGGAAGCCAGAATTCTACCCAAGCAAAGTTACTCCAGAGTCTGTACCCTTATGCTGGAAAAGGATAATAATAATTAATGATTGGAGTATAGTTTGGGATGTGCCAGGCAAAATAAGCAATAGAGGGTTCCAGGAGAACCGATGCTGTGTATCCATGGTAGATGGGGGAACCCGCTGTGCAGAGTACTGAAGACAAAGAACACTCATGGAAAATGCAAGGTAACAGAAAGGAGTTTTATAAACAGAACGTATAGTAAAATTAGGCCATTTGATAATTCTTTATGGCCTTTAAGATACAGTTTGGAAAACGCCCATGACCTCTACTCTTAAGGAAGAAGAAATAGAACTCAACCAGTCAACAAGTAAATGAGTAAAAAGTCAATTATTTATTAATTCCAGTGGCAATAAAGAAGGCAAGTAAAGGGAACAGGGGCTCTAACTTAGAGAAGGTTTACCTAAGATGATCTGTGACAATGATGTGAAGGAATGAGCCTTTGGCTTTTCTGGGGGAAGTATGTTCAGGCAGAGGCAACTGAAAGACCAGTGATCCTGAGCTAGTGTAGCTAGAGACCTTGACTTTTCCCTAAAAATGCCACACTGCTTAGGCTTTTGGCTTAAATGTCACCTACTTGCAGTGCAAGTTCTTCCCCATTTTAGCACTCTCCTCCCCCTTCTGCATATGTTCCACTTCCGGATATATCATGCACTTTATTGAATGATTATTGCCCATTTCTTTCCCCTCAGAATGTCAGCTTCTAAGGGTCAGGCATTTTTATCAGTGTTCTATTCCAGTTTCCAGAATAATGGCTCACAGGTGCTCAGCACTCAGGATATTTGCAAACACAAGTTATGGTGGTTAAAATACTCCCATAATATGTTATCTCCACCTTGTGAGTGGAAAGAGTGAATCACACGACAGATTACGCATGCCAGTATCAGCGTTGAACAGTTTAAAGTGTATGTAGACAGTCATGCCCCTCAGGACATAGTGTGGAATGTGCGTACTGGATGCAGTGGGCAGGTCTGCACAATCAAAAGATCTGAATGTGAAGATTTTCTATTGAATATGTCAACAGAGCTGGTTCACTTAATATCTGTGCCTTCCTCTCTGACATGATTATTTTCAGGATCAAACAGAACAGTAGTATATGCAATCAACAGTGCTTGGCATATGGTATGTGCTTGATAAATATTGGAGAATCTGAATTCCAAGTGCTTAATGGACATAAAATCTAATTCTAATTTTTGCTGGCACAGCCTTCGTGGTTGGTTCAGATGATCTCTAAAATGATTGCTGCATTTGGAATATTCTAGTTATTCATGACACTGTGTTTGGATTACAACATTGTGCAGGATTCACCTATGTGGATTAATTCAACCAATAAGGATGGAGTGATTATCATGTGCCAGGCCCTATGCTTAATTCTGGAGAAGCAAAAATGAGTGGCCTTGCATCCTGGGAAAGCTTAGAGTCTAATAGTTGAAAAGGGGATAAAACTCCATAAAGTGAAGGTAAAATGTGAGGTGGACATGAGAGAGGTTGGAACAAGGAGTTCTGAGAGACAGGACATGGAGCAGAGCCCCAGGGAGCTCAGGGGTTCAGAAAAGCCATCCTAAAGGAGACAGCAGCTGAATATCTCTTAGGTGTGCATGGCAGTGGCTAAAATAGAAAAAACCTAACAGATAGAAAAACAGAGGCAGAGAGGCATCCAATAGCATGTTGTGGGCCTGGGAAGGATCTTCAGGGCTCCTTAATATTCTCAGAGCATAACATTTGAAGCAGTGGGGAAAGATGAAGGGAATAGGAACAGTTCGCGGAGGGCCTGTAGAGGATGCAGGGGGGCAAAGAGCACTACAGTAGTGTTAGGAGGAGATGATAAGAAACCATTGACTCTAAGCAGGAAGTCTCCTAGTCATGGCTTATTTTTTTCAATGACCTTAATCCATTATAGGAAAAATAAGCTATATCATAAAAGTCCCAATTCTCTTTTCTCATCGTTAGTTCTTTCTTCTATGATATCAATTTGTCAAAGCTCTCATGTCTCAGACTTCACCATATAGTTCAAATAATGTGATATTCCAAGAGAGAAGTATATTAGACTCACCAATTCCTTCTTATTATTTGGCAGAACGTAACAGAATCTGGATGCAAAGAATGTGAGGAACTGGAGGAAAAAAGTATTACAGAATTTCTGCAGAGTTTTGTACATATTGTACAAATGTTCATCAACCCTCCTTGATCCCAATCGATCCTCGTCAGTGTTTCTATTATTAGCAGACATCTTCCCCCATGTTTGGAAGCACAAAAAAAAATGCATTTCAAGTGTGCTGCCAAAAGAAGATGTTCTGGCAAGAAGAAGATCAGGATCTTGGATCACGTGAACTCCTAGAAATGAAGGCAGAAAAATGTCAGTTACAAAGTTAACTATGCACTTTTCTCGGACTTATTTTGTTCATTTATTTTTAATTTATTATTGAAATTGTACATATTTGTAATATAATGTAAAATTGTGAATAAAACTGTGTAATTTTCATCCACTGAAATTGCACTGATATTTTACCTCCTATAGGAAAACCAGGGAGCATTTGTTTAAAGGTTGTAGTCTAATTATATAACATAGCAGGGTCTTTCCAATGCCGCAGATGGGCTGGCGTGCATGTGTGGAACCACTCACTACTGGCTTCTATTCACTGTACCACCCAGAGGAGGAATTGGCTACCAACAAGAAGAAGAACTACGTAGGAACCCTGTGCTCTGTGCTGTAATTTAGTTATTGATATATACAGCTCTTGTTATTAAAGAAAGACATTTCAATGCCTGGCATATAGTATGTACCATTAAATCTTAGATGATGGTAGCAATAACACACTTTCACTGAAAGGCAGAACAGTGTACAGAAAACTAATGGTTTCAACGATGTTTATAGTCATGCTTTCCCAAGTAGAGGTATTTTATGTACACATTCTTTTTATCATGTTTGTAGAATTAAAAAACTGCTGATTTGTAAGAGTGTGTTTTGGGACAGAAAATAATGGTTTGTAATTTTCTATTTATATTTTTGCTATAATTTTTTCTGCATTTTACTATGTAAAATTAGCAAGTTCTCTGGCTTTTCCATTGGTGGAAAGTATTAAAAATGCACCATTTTTAATTCTAAGTTTCCAATCTAATCCTTAGACAAGGGTTGGTCCCCCACCCAAAGTTCATTGGGATTAGGATAAGGAAAAATCATACCAGCTATATTCCCAGTAATATTTTGTACTGGTCATTAGCCCATTTTGGACATACACACATATAGTGGGTATAAAATTTGGAATTTCCCAGTGCTCAAAATTAGAATTATTCTCACATTAGCTACTTAATCTGAATCAATTCCATTAATCTTAGGAAACTCAGGGTATTAGTCTGCAATTTCTAAAGAAACTCAGCATAAGAAACAAAGCAATCATCTACAACAGTCTAAATTTTATTTTTCATGCTTTATACTCTTAACAAAATCAATCTTTCATTTGTATTCAAAAATCTGCCCTTTGGGGCTTTCCACCCTGATTTGCTGCCCAGTGTCATCTGCCTAGAGGATCCTGTGTTTATTTGGCCCACTGCCCTAAATGCTGAAAACATTTGCCACACACCATATATAATAAAGTACAAAATCATGCATCTAATCTCAATTAGTAAAAGTAAGGCTAATACAAATTAGATTTACAGTTCTAAGTCACATTGGTGAATTATGTTCTTGCATTTTCTTAATTGTAGGCAAAGAAAAGATATATATGAGAAAAAGTTATCTCTAAACTCTCTTTGGCAATAAACAGAAAGGACTGGAAGATAGGAGACATACAATCACAGCAGAACCAGTGCATAATTAGGGTGTCAGGAGAATTAAAAAAATCCAGTTACTTGTATATAATCCTATTCTTTGTTGTAGAAACGGAATCAAGGGGATTATTTTGCTGCTGCTGTTTTAGCTGGAAAGAGGGGCTTGTATGTTTTGATGTGTACTGTTTATGGTCATCAAATTCAGTAATTCATAACATCAAACCAAAATATACAGTGTAAAATCAAATAATGTGATTGTTCCCTCCTCTCTGCCCCCATCCAACACAGAAATATTAGAGAATGCATTATTATATTTCTTCTGCTATATCAAGCTTAGCATAGCTCTCTGTATACACAGGTACCTTACGATTAACAGTATATGCCATCTATTGAAATAATCATGTGGTTCTTGACTTTAAGTCTGTTGATGTGGTGAATTACGTGTATTGATTTCCGGATGTTGAACCAACCTTGCATCCCTGGGATGAAACTCACTTGATCATGGTGCACTATCTTTTTAATATGCTTTTGTATGTGATTCGCTAAAATTTTTTTAAGCATTTTTGCATCTATGTTCATTAGAGATATGGGTCTGAAATTTTCTTTCCTTGACGTGTCCTTCTCTGATTTTGGTATCAGGGTGATATTAGCTTCATAGAATGAGTTTGGAAGGGTTCCCTTCTCCTCTATTTCGTGAAATACTTTGAGGAGTATTGGAATGAGCTCTTCTTTGAAGGTCTTGTAGGCTGTGAATCCATCTGGTCCTGGACTTTTCTTTGTTGGTAGGCTTTTGATGACTTCCTCTATTTCATTGCTTGAAATTGATCTATTTAAGCTGTGTATGTCCTCCAGATTCAGTTTGGGTGGCTCATATGCCTCTAGGAACCTGTTGATATCTTCCAGGTTTTCTAGAAAGCATTTGATAAAATACAGCACCCATTCATGCTCAAAAGACTAGAAAAAGTAGGGATAGTGGGGACATTCCTTAACATTGTAAAGGCTATCTATGCTAAGCCCACAACTAACATCATTCTAAATGGAGAAAAATTGAAAGCATTTCCCCTGAGAACTGGAACAAGGCAGGGATGCCCTCTTTCGCCACTACTACTCAACATTGTTCTTGAAACTCTAGCCAGAGCAATTAGACAGACCAAAGAAATTAGAGGAATACCAATAGGAAGAAATCAAACTATCCCTATTTGCTGATGACATGATTCTCTATTTAGAAGACCCTAAGAACTCCACCAGAAAACTTCTGGAACTCATAAATGAATTCAGTAAAGTAGCAGGATATAAAATTAATGCTCATAAATCTAATGCATTTTTATTCGTAAGTGATGCATCGTCTGAGAGAGAAATTAGGAAAACTACCCCATTCACATTAACCTCAAAAAATATAAAATATTTGGGAATCAATCTAACAAAAGAAGTGAAAGACCTCTACACTGAGAACTACAGAACACTAAAGAAAGAAGTTAAAGAGCATCTGAGAAGATGGAAAGATCTCCCATGTTCTTGGATAGGCAGAATTAATATTGTCAAAATGGCCATACTTCCAAAAATGCTATACAAATTCAGTGCAATTCCAATTAAAATTCCAATGATGGACCTCATAGAAATAGAGCAAGCAATCATGAAATTCATTTGGAGGAATAAGAGACCCAGAATTGCTAAAGCAATCCTTAGCAAGAAGAGCAAAGCAGAGGGTTTCACAATACCAGACCTTCAACTATACTACAGAGCAATAGTAACAAAAACAGCATGGTATTGGTACCAAAATAGACAGGTAGATCAATGGTACAGAATAGAGGA
>JAJEJO010005164.1:81868-121949 GCA_020662805.1 Glaucomys volans | reverse complement strand
AAAGAAAGAAAGAAAGAAAGAAAGAAAGAAAGAAAGAAAGAAAGAAAACCTGAAATTTTTGTCCAAGCTCAGCTGTGTATTTTTTACACCCTACTGTCTTTTATATTTCCTTTTAAATAAGCATGGGTATAATACTCAGGATGGGAAATCATTTGTTATTCCAGAAATCAAAATAAAGTTTAAGCATGTATTTTTGTTCCCTATTTTGATATTTTTCCTTCACACAATTCTAGTGTTTGTTTGCTCTACCCAGATGGCAAATGCACCACTAAGTGTACCCAGCCTGAATTAATTATCTTTTTATAGTAGGAGAAAATCCTTTCCTTTGACAAGTAAGATGTTTGTGCCACATTTATGAATAAATAAAAGCAGCTGTTATACACAGCATTATTAATAGCATTGCTTCAAACATTTCATCTGAAAAGAAATCTGTTCTCTTTAATATATTGTAAACTCTTGGTGTCTCGGAGTTTGTTACAAAGAGTAAAAATCATAGATCCATTGTCCGCATTGTGGCATCAAAAAATGTCACACTGTCTCTGAGGTACCCAATTCAAAACAGCAAACAGGAGACAGTACACTCTTAAATTCTTATTGCCTTTGCTGGTCATTTGGCCACAATTGTTCAGTCCCCTATGTGTTCAGAGTCTGGATCAACAAAGCATCTCTCCCTATAAACAGATAGTGAGCAGACAGCCACGGGCTTCATCCAAATGGCCACAAGATGCCATTCTCAGCTTTTCAGTTGAATGGCTTTTTGAGAGGTGATATGCCATTATAGAAGAGATGTTTTGTTTGACGAAAGAGAGTGGTTTGTAAGCACAAGAGCTCTTTACCCCACAAAGAGGCCTTCTAGTGTGTGATCCGGGAAAGGTGACAGGAAGGAAAGCCCTTGTCCTCGTGATGAGATCAAGACTCCTGGGCATCTGATGGGGCTTTTGACTTCCCCCGTGTGATGGAACTTAGTTTTCCGAGAGGACACCTTTTCTCAGGAGAGCCCATTCATCCCTAAGGGTTCGCTTCCTTTCTTAATTATCTTTATTTTATTTCCAACAACAAACATAACATATGCTCAAGGGATTGAATATTTGAAAGCATGACACTGAGAACACAGAGGAAAGGTCCCAGTGAAGACTCCAAGGAAGCTCACTCTCTGTAGAGAATGTAGAGACAATAAAACTGAGAGTCTCTGCCTTTGTTACGACTATACATCAGGATTCCTAGGTGTGGGCAGTGCCTGGGTAAGGAGGCCTTCTTAAAGGAATTGTTTTGCTTTAAATTTTTTAAGCAATTGCTTAAAAATTACCATGAAAAAAAAAGTGATATGCATGTGCAATCCCATTTAGCACATTTTGTATGGATTCTTTAATGAGTATACTCTACAGAAAAGTTCATTTAGAGATCTTGGTTACATGGTTCGCCTTCAACCCCTGAAAAAGCAGTTAACTATCATTTCCACAGAGCTGATTTATTCATACCAGCTTGGTGCATGGTTGGCACTGTTTCTACTGGTCGGATCCTGCGGAGTTTTGCATTTAAAGAGATTGGAATAAACAATTACATAATACTCTGATGGTGAAGATGAGGAAACTGTTCTTGCCTCAGTTCTTGCTTCAATTTATTTTTCAATTTGTATTTAACTTTCAAAATAAGTGAAAAAAAACCCTGTAAATTTGGGGGTGTAATACTTTAGTCAATGCAAATGTTGGTTCACTCCTCAAATAATTTATTAAATAAAATTAGTATCTCTGACTTGAAATGTGTTGTTTGATTTAAAACTAAAGAAAACACGAAGAAAATAAAAGGTTACGTCAGTGATGTGATTTTGTAGCTGCATGCTAATGTGCATCTTTTGCAAATGTTTCAGTTTTACTAAAATTTACTTATTAGTCATTCACATAATTTATTTTATCAAATTGTTATTAAAGAAAGACTAAATTATTATGTAGATGTAAACAAAATAAATGGCTGTGGTTTTAGTTCTCCATAAACTTAGAAGGACTTACTGTTTTTGTACTACTTTTGTTAAACTGCAACTACTTCATAATTATTCTGAATTTTGTAAAGAAGTTTGCATGGTTAACTCATAGCAGTGTGAAACTACATTGATAATGAGTCCTTTCCTAGCAGTATGAACAGTGAAGAAGACAGAGGAAATGTTAGCAAAACTCAAAACAACAGGATTTGTTTTTTTTTTTAATAATGGAGCAGAAAATGTACTACTAAATACTAAGGAGCACTAAAGTCACTAGTAGAGACTCAGGCAAGATCAAGACTGTACTGAAGAAGGGAGAATGGAAGATAATCTATTTTGATGTCACTATTTGGACAAAATTTCCAGGTGACTGAGAGGTAATCTGGTTAGTAAAGAAGGGATCTTTTCACAATAAGCATAGGGCTACCTTCCAAATCTAAGAAGAGGGAGAAAAGCACCAATTAGATAGTCAATCCATAGTGAATTTATGGTATTTGAAATTTCCCTAAGTGATCTTGAAGTGTCTAGTTTATTCAAACGTCAAAAAAAATTTTTATTTCAGAATCCATAGTTAATAAATGACAAATTTTTGGAATATCCAAGTTTGTAGTTACCTGAATAGTTATAAAGTCATTGAATAAAGTTTTTGAACACATAGTTGAAACTGTGTCTGAACATCCCTAGGAATGAGGTATCCCTATGTCCTCTTAGAAAAACATGTTTTTCAGTATCAAAGATCTTTGCTTTTGAACTGGTATCACTTTGTTTCCTAATGAGAAAATAGCTGAGATAATTAACTTATGAAGAGAAAAGGTTTATTTTGACTCAGTTTGGGAGGTTGCAGTTGAAGATCAGACAGACTCACAATTTTTAACCTTGTGGCAAGATAGCACATCATGGTGAGAGCATGTGGCAGAGAAGAACAGCTCACCTCCTGGCCAAGAATCAAAAGAGAGAAGAAGAGACCATGATCCCAGAGGCCCCTTCAAGGGCACACCTCCAATGACATGGACCTTCAGAGGACATTTAATGTCCAAAGTAGAGCAGGACTAAAACTTCATATAACTATTGATAAGTCTATTGTGAATAAATGAATGATGGGGAATAAATGGAGAGGACAATATCATGTCCACATAGGTGACTTAAGTCAAATTTTCAGCCAGCTTCTAGGAATATATATGTAACTCAGTTTGATAGTATTTGTGCTGCTAATGGAAAAAGTACACTTTTGCTTTTGATATATATATATATGATATATATATATATCATATATATACACACACACACACATATATATATATATATTTTTTTTTTTTTTACTTTTCCAAACTTTTAATACTGGTTTTGATTTCTCCACTTTCTTCGTCATGTCTCAAAGTCATTCTTAACCTAGCATCTACACCTAATTAGATTGCCCATACATGTGATTGAGGCTTTAGTCCTCAGAAAAATAAATGTAAGTTTGTTATCACTTTGCATAATTCATTTTCAGGAGTGGGTCTGTAGTGTTCATCAGATTCTTAGAGTATTCCATAGAGCAGAAGAGTTTAAGACTGCATCTCTAGGAATTCCTAATCCTTCCTACTAAGCTAAAGGGTCAAACAGCATTGTAGCTTGTAAAACGTGAATATATATTTTTGCGTTCATCTTGGGATCTTCTTAAAATGCAGATTCTGACTGAGTAACTCCCAGGAGGCATGAGCCTATGGGTCTGGGGGGTGTCACACTTTGAGCAGTAAGAGTCTAAAACTAAGTTTTTTACCTCTGAGCTGTTCAGGGAAGCCGCAGTCATGACTGAATGGACACCACCCAGAGAGGTGAGAGCAGATTGGTCTTAGTCATCCGATTCTGGGCAAATCACTTAACCCGTCAGCGCCTATTTTCTATTGGCTAAAAAAGGCATTAGTGATATTAACTAGAAGGATTGGTGAGATTTAAATTAGATGTTCTTGGCAAAGAATAGGTTCTAAAACTCTCCTTCCCTGCCCCTTCCCTGGAACAAACTTTGATATCCTTTTACTTCAGTAGGGTGAATATTTGGGAGTTAGGATCAACATAACTCAGGGTAGTCTCAGGTTAAAAACAAGTAGAGTATTATCTAAGCCCCGAAAAATCTTAGGAAAGTTCCCTGAGTTTTAATACCTTTTGGTTTAGGTTAGATTTAGAGTTCGAGACTTACCTACCTATCAAATTCACAAATAATCTTCCAAAATTTGGTTATATGCTATGCTTTCTGGCTTACTATTGGTAGCCTTAGGGACTACATTTAGGCCAACCTGACCACCACCCCCTCTCATACCCACTCCAACTTCAACACCTATTTGCACTAGTTATTTTAACTACCACCATCTACAGCAAATCCTGCAATACTCCCAAAGTCTTTTTTTCTTCCTTGATCTTGTTTTCAAGTTATTCTGCTAGATGTTTCCTAACTCACTACAACAAAACTCCAACCCTTACCCTACTACCTCTGCTGAGTAGAACTGCTTGCCTCATTTATATTGATTATTGATTTGATGTATGACCTTGTGTACTCATCTTCTCATTTCATCCTTCTCACATTAGTCAAGAATCGAGTAGACTGCATTGCCTTACAACTCTTAGGTGTCAGGTGAGCTGGGTTGAAAGCTTTGGACTATGTCATGGTTGTTCCTTCTCCTCGTTTACTTCACCGTCCTTGCTTGCTAACAAATGATGTGTCAGGTTCTCATCATTAAGCTGCAAAGGCAAGACGATTAGGTCACTGCTTTTTATTAGCAAAGTATCAAGGTCATGGTTAACATAGAACTTCCATTAATTTGACCTACTACCAAGTTCTCATCATTAACAAAGTCTCTGAACAGATGGTAGTAAATAAATGTGGTGGGAAACATCGGTACTGATTTATAATTTTTCAGCTCTTAAAGTTTACACTGGTGGGAATAGATCACACTATTAAAAGAATAGCAAGAAAGAAAGGCTGTTGTGTTATTCTTAAAGGCTAGTAGACTCAAGGTTACCAGCCAAGCATAATTCTTGTTTAATTCTCCCATTACCACCAAATCCTGTTTATATCAGGAACACCTTTAATAGAATGTCACTTCAAATCATGAAAATACAAAGACAGGTAGTGTAATTTACTTTAACTAAAAAAGAAAAAAAAAATGATACCCTTTCCACAGGTCCCCCTGAGCTAGCAAGGGATAATATCAGGGACAATACAAGTTGCTTCTGACCTGCCCCTGGATACCAGATGCCCCATCCCCCAAAAAATGAATTTTTTTTTTTTTTTTGGCAACATCAATCTGAGTCTTTTTCTTCCTATTTATTCCTGAAGGGAATTCTGGGTGATGATCCCAGAAAAAAATGTTTTTGATCTCTGATACTATGGTTTAATTTTAGTTTCTCTGTTTAAAACACATTCAACTTGTCTTTCCAACTCCCCAGTGTCAGACTCAACTCCTGCAGCCCAGGGATGTTCTGACTTTCCCTAAGGGACGTCCATGATGTCCTTTAGTGAATCATGTAACTCCATGAGAACTCTCCAAAAACTTGCCTGCTTAGATGTCATTGAAGAAATCCGTACTAATATCTGAAATATGACACTAGACCTCATAGGTACCTCTGGTTGGCCATGGGCAGCTAGAGGCAGTGAAGTAAACAGAGGAAAAGTCACTGACTGGAACTCAATTGCAATTTTTTTCAGTACAGTAGTTCAAATCTTGTATTGATAAAGCAAGGATATAAGAGTTAACTGTGCCATTAGATAACAAAAATGAACTTGATGATTGCTCATTTGCCATATATTGGGGCAACAGAATAATCTTTGATTCCAGAAATGATTAAAGTCTCAGGAAACAATTGCTAGGATGCCTAACAGAATCTGTTGCCTGGCCAACAAATCTCTACAAGTTTACCATCTTAGGGGTTCCTTACCATTGGATAGGCTTTGCAAATGCAAGACCACAGCAGGGGAAACTGTTTGGGTCTATAATGTGTACTGTAGAACTTTGGTTGTCACAACTTTGTTTTCCATGTTTCAGAACTAAGTTGGCAAGAGCTCAAAGAGAACGGGATAGGGAATAAGGGGGTGGAATGACACTTGAAGGGCCTACTTGTTAAGGGGACTGAGGACATCCGCAGGAGGGGGGCAGGAGATGAGCCTTGCTCATTTTTCTTCACTCCCCTCAGAAATCATACCATGTTTTTGACCACCTCTTTTATTTGTTCATTCATTCATTCAGGTACTAAGGTTTGAACCCAGGAGCTCTGAACCCCTGAACCACATCCCCAGCTCTTTTTATGTTTTATTTTGAGACAGGGTCCTACTAAGTTGCTTAGCGCTTCACTAAGTGGCTGAGGCTGGCTTTGAACTCATGATCCTCCTGCCTTAGCCTTCAAGCCACTGGGATTACAGGCATGTGCCACCACCCCCAGCTTGACTGACTCTTTTATAAACTCAACTTTGTCTACTGCAGCAGCTCACAAACTTTACCATACACTCAATTCTCCTGAAGGACTCACAAAAACACACATTGCTCATTCCCACTCCCTGAATTCTGATTCAGAGGGAATGAAGAGGGAGAAGGAGCAATAATTTGCATTTATAACAACACAATGTTCTAGTCTATTATATATGTTTTGGAACACTTTGTTGACTCTATCTTCCCTATTAATATTTATCTTCCTTTTCAAAGTAGAACATCCTCTCCAAGAAAACCAATCTCTGCAAGTTAAGTAAATAGTAGAGAAAGAATTTGAACCAGTATATATCTCTAACACTGTCAGATACGTATTCTTGGGAGTGTTAGGCTTGAAGAGAGTCTGATGGAGCTGTCTCCTGAAGGAGGTGACACAATTGAAAGAGTTAGAAGTTTATCCCCAAAAGTAGGTGGAGAAGGATATCCCAATACTCTCACTCTGAGCTCTGGATTTCTCTCTATGGTCCCCACTTTTTCCTCTGGGGCCCTGTCTTCCTGCCCTGTGACCATCTCCATCATTCTCCCTCTCACGGAGGACTGGGAGAAGGCAAGCACACTGCTCAGTGCATAAATCTCTCATTTTAGGCTCATACTGGGGAAAAGTTTTTATATTCTTTTGACCTTAAGTGCTGCACAGATTGTTCTCCATTAGAGCAAGGACAAAATTACTTTCATTTCCTTCCCACCATCACTTTCCTCAAGGCCTAATAATTTGATCTTTTTGGTACAGCTGTTTCCCCATATAACTTAAAAACAAAATTGTTACTCTGGATGATTTTGCTTTAATGCCCTAGCAATCACATATGGTAAATTCAATCAAACAGAAATGATGATTGGTGTTTGAAAAGGAAGCCAAGGTTCACAGAGAGACTGGTCCTAAGCAATCTGCAGGGAAATTCTGGCATCTCACTCAATGTGAAGGCTGCTGTATCCTGGGAAGAGCTCTCTCAGAGGGCATGACCCAGATGGTACTAGTCCTCTTTGAGAGTGCCTGAGTTCTTTGTGACATTTCAGAGTTTGATGTCTTTTTTGAGGTCTGTTAGGGGTTCCATCAAATAGCTTATCCTAGCGTTTGTTATGTCAGTGGGAAAATCTTCTATAGTCACAGGTCTCATCACACCTGCCTGGTTTTCACATTTATGTGACTCCCTGGTCCTTGTAGCCACTTTACTGTGTAACCACTGAAAGGAATCCACTTACACCTCAAATTAAGAAGTCATCTTGGAAACCTAGGATTGAGAACAGAAATCCTGGCCACCAGTGCCACCTTTTCCAGAGAGATTTCTGAAGAAGATATACGTAGAAAAGATAAAAGTGGACAGAGGAACTTGTATAAACAGCTATCACCAGCCTGGTTTGAGGCCCCTTCAAACCCGGTATGGAATTGTTGTGAGCTATGCTGGATAATGCCCCAAGGTCCTCCTTGCCTTTGAAGCTGTAAGCCCGTGGGTGAATCTCAGCACCCAGCACCAAGGCAAGAAAACACTGCAATAAAAAAATAAAAGACACAAAACAAGACAAAAAACTGCAATAAAAAAAATTGAATATTTCCGTAAGACTTAAATGAAGAGGTTGGATTAGAGGAGTGGTAGCCTGGCTATCCAGCCCATGAATTCTTATGGTTGCTTATATTATCAGCTCCATGAAAGTAAGAGTCCCAAGAGAAAAGTTTGCTATTCCCTCAACACACCCACACAGACTCAGATGTCTAATCCTTTCCCCATCCCATAAACCTTCAAGCCCTTTTGAGCGCAATGGTCTAACAAAACATCTTTGAGCCTTGTGGTGCTGAGTCTTTGGCCTTGATGGTATTTCGGCATGGCTGAGAGATATGTTTGAATCCAACTTGCATAATTATAATCGGTGATCCTGGGGGACTTGTTTGGGGATAATATCTTCTTGAAATGGTAAAACAAAGTAGCAGCTTTGTGCCCCACTGCAGCGCCCAACAATGGGCTCCATAGAAAAAAATATGGAAGAACTATAAAGACATAAAATAGCTAGACAAGCAGATAAAATCATGCTTCCTCAATCCAGATTCTGAAACTTCCTGTCAAAGGGTCCCACCTTAGTTTTCCAGCTTCATCTCTCTCCATTCTCCTCAAACTCTCTCTTCCCCTAACCTCGTCAGCTATGGCAGTTTTTCCTTTTTGTAAGACAAAATTCCATTTACTCAGAAGGCTAAGTGCAAGTTGGACAGAATCTTTTACCACTGCATGATCTTTTATCATATTACTTGTCAGTGTAATCAAGTTATTTCAAGGAAGTAGTATAATTGTTTCCCCAAGTAGGCATCAAGTTTGCAGTAAATTTGTCTCAAGAGAAATCTTTTTTGTTTTGCTTCCCCAAGGCACTAGTAAATCATGCATTCATTCTACCTGTGGACGGATAGATAGATGAATGGATCTGCACAAACTTAGTTCCATTAGAAGTGGTAGTGAATAATATAGGGTCAAAAAAGGAAAAGGTGGGGTTGGGAATATAGCTCAGTTGGTAAAGTGTTTGCCTTCCAACCACAAGTCCCTGGGTTCAATCCCAGCACGGCAAAAACAAAAAAAAAAAGGAAAAGGTAAACCCAGTAACATTTACTTTAGGAGAAACCCATTTTATGGAGACTTATGATAATTCCTATTTGAAGGACCAAACTAAGCTTTTTTTGTGGGGGGAGGTACCGAGGATTGAATTCAGGGACACTCGACCACTGAGCCACATCCCCAGCCCTATTTTGTATTTTATTTAGAGACAGGGTCTCACTGAGTTGCTTCGGGCCTCACTAAGTTACTGAGGCTGGCTTTGAACTCGCGATCCTCCTGCCTCAGCTTCCCAAACTGCTGGGATAACAGGCATGTGCCATCACGCCCAGCCAAACTAAGCTTACTGAGCTGTTTGGAAGTGGCTCTTGCATAAGACAAATATTTATATCATTCCACAACTTCTGACATAGCTGTGGTCTTCATAACTGGTACAATCGATGGTTTGTTCTCTTTCATCAAACTTTCCTTAATTTATATAAACCCTGAATGTTCACGATGAAAAATTAGCTAATTCAGAGTTCAAGAAAGAAAAAAATTAAAACCATACATAGTAATATCATTTATTTAATAACTGCATAATTTTCCTGTCTTGTGCATGTGCATTTCTAAAATGAACTCATATTGTTTATGATATTTCATGTCATTGTAACTGATGTAAACCTCATTTTAACAGTGATATATCCGTGTATCATTTCAATATATTATATTTTCTAAGTTTTTTCCTATCATCGCACCTTAGTTATTTTATACCTTCCTTGTTATAAACTTTCTCTTCAATGAGTATTCCTGAAATAAATCTTTTTGCCTACTTTCATTTATCCCTTTAAGATACCAGTCTCTTAGTCAAATAATATGTACATTTAAAGGACACCTTATTGTTTTCTTCTCATATTTTTGTTTCTGCCTATGGGAAAGACTGAACATGTACTCAGCTTACACATTAAAGTGTCATCTGACCGTTCTCCATCCTTCCTCATCCTCCCATCTTCCACTATAATAGCTAGTTGAATTGATCAGAGGGCACATTAGGAGGCCTCTGTCCACTAATAGTTAAGACTTTTAAATTAGAAATCAGATTGGAGTACATTATGTCTTCCTGCTTTGTCTCAAACTTCCAGCATCCTATATTTCTGTCTGAGACTTACTAGCCATCTGTCAAGCCTCCTCTGGACTAGCTGTAATCAGCATTCTTGGATGTGATCATGACTGGGTGACAGCATTTGAAAACACAATTCTCTCTCCCTTACCTCCAGGTTTTTGCAGTTGGGTAGATAAATGGACCCAAGTTCAGATGAGGGAGTAGGAGATGAGCTGTTCTACCTAAGATTCCTCCAGGCTTAAGCCATGCCCTCAACTTTTCCAGGGAATCAGTGTTTATATGAGCAGGATAGAGGCAGGAGGGGTGTTAACCAGTGACCAATGAATGTTAAGTAATCCATGGTATTTCTCCACCATTTCTTTTGTACATTTCCTTTCTTATCAGTGAAAACTAGAAGGGTTTATGAAAATTTTTATATTCATAAAAATAATTTTATACATACACATGCATACATGCACACACATGGCTCCTACATTCGAAAAGAAATATGGGCATGCGAAGGACCGAGGGTACATTATCAAGTACACTTGTCATATTTTTAACCAAAGTTTTTAATGTCCATATAATAGCAGGCAGATCTACATAGTATTTTATTATGATTCTAGCTATTGGCATCTTGTTCAAAAGACTTTTCTCAGATCAAATTTAAATCTATGTAGTTTTCCTCCATGTAGGTTTTGGTTTCATTTTAAATTTTTTTTTAAATTTTATTTGTTCTAATTAGTTGTACATGACAGTAGAATGCATTTATATATTTTGTTAGATCATACATAAATAGAGTATAATCTCTCATTTTTCTGATTATACATATTGCAGGATCATATTGGTCATGCAGTCATATATTTTGAAATAATTTTATACCTTACTTTGGTTCAAGGTTTGAAGTAGAGGTCTCAATCATTTTCCCCATTTTATTAAGTGATTATTCTCGCACATATATTCTTAGCTCTCTTCTTGGACTCCAACTTTTTCCTTAATCTGCCTGTTACTCTTATTGTTTGAACAGACCAAGTACCTTCTGCTGGTATTAGCAATACCAATAAGCACATGCATTGAAAAATGACATTAAAGAGATAGTGGAAGTTTTGTTCAACTATGAATACACCACAGTGACTCTACATCATGTGCAACCACAAGAATGGGATCCTAATTAGAATAAGATTTAGTCCATGTATATGTAATATGTCAAAATATACTGTGATGTATATCTAAAAAGTACAAGTAAAAAAAGAGTAGGCTGTGAATAAAACTTAAAGGAAAAGTCTCACTTCACAGAATGAGAATGGTGAGTTAATTTTTTTGAAATGTTTTTATTTCAAAAAAAACAATCATACATACATGGAATGTAATTTTCTCTATTTCAGTACCTAGTACCCTTTTCAGTATGCTTTTGCCTTCTACCTATCCCATTCCTCTACTGGTCTTTCTTTTATTTATTTATTGCTTTTTATTTGGTGCTTTATATGTAGAAATAAAGATGGAATTCATTGTGGGTATACTAATATATGTACACAGCATAATGTGGTCCACTTAATTCCACAGTTCCTATCTTTCCCATCCTGCATCCCTCTCCTTCAATGCCTGTTCTCTACTCCACTGACCTCCCTTCTATTTTCATGGCATTTCCCTCTTTTTCCCCTTATTTTGCTCAAGTTTCCACATAGAAGAGAAAACATTTCATTCTTGATTTTGTGAGTCTGGTTTATTTCACTTAGCACAATGTTCTCCAAATTCATCCATTTACCAGCAAATGCTATAATTTCATTCTTCTTTATGGCAGAGTAAAACTCCATTATGTATATTTACCACATTTCCTTTCTCTAGTCTTCTTTTGATGGACACCTGAGCCAGTTCTATAACTTGGCTCTTGTGAATTGCACTGCTGTAAACATTGATGTGCCTATATCATTATCGTATGCTGATTTTTGTTCTTTGGGATAAATACCAAGAAGTGGAATAGCTGGGTCATATGATGGTTCTATTCCTAGTATTTTGAGAAATTTCCATACTGCTTTCTACAGTACTTGTGCTAATTTGCAGTTCCACCAACAATGTACAAGTATACCTTTTATTTGTATTCTTGATGCTTGCCATTCTAATAGGACTAAAATGAAATCTCAAAGTAGTTTTGATTTGCATTTTCCTGTTTGTGGGGAATGTTGAGCATATTTTAATTTGTTTATTTGCCATTTGTATTTCTTCTACTAAGAAATATCTCCTTAGTTCTTTTTCCCATTTATTGATTGATTGTGTGTGTGTGTGTGTGTGTGTGTGTGTGTGTGTTCAGTGTTTTGAGCTGTTTATATACTCTGGATATTAAATTCCCTATCTTAGGAGTAGTTGCCCAAGATTTTTTTTTCCTCATTCTTTAACCCCTTTATTCATTCTCTTAATCATTTTCCTTGCTGTGCAGAAGTTTTTTAACTGGTGCTGTCCAATATATTCATTCTTTGTTTTAGTTCCTTAGCTTTAGGGTTCTTGTTAAGGAAGTTGGTGCCTATGTCTATATGTGGGAATGTTGATCCTACTTTTTCTTCTAGCAGTTGTAAAGATTTCGGTCTAATTCTGAGCTTTTTGTTTCATTTTGAGTTGACTTTTGTTCAGGGTGAAAGATATAGATCTAGTGCTATTTGTCTGCATAGGGATATCCAAATTCCCCAGGATCATTTGTTAAAAAGGCTATCTTTTCTCCAATAAATGTTTTTGGTACCTTTTTCAAGTAGCAAATGATTCTAAGAGTGTGGCTCTATATGTCTTCTATTCTTTTCCACTGGTCTTCATGTCTGTTTTGATGCCAACGCCATGCTGTTTTTGTGACTACAGCACTGCAAAATAATTTGAGACCAGGTATTGTGATCCAATATTGTTCTTTTTTCTCAATATAGTTTTGGCTATTCTGGGTCATTGTTCTTCCAAATGAATTTTAGGACTGTTTTGTTTAATCTAGTTCTTTGAAGAAGTTCAAAAGTATTTAGATGGAGATTGCATTGAATCTGTATAATGTTTTGGTAGTAGGACCATTTTGATAATATTAATTCTGTATACCCAAGTACATGGGAAGTCTTTCCATCTTCTAAAGTCCTCTTAAATTTCTTTCTTCAGTGTTCTATAGTTCTCATTGTAGAGGTATTTCAAGTTCTTGGTTAGATTTATTTCCAATTTTTTTTTTGAGAATTTTTGGAAAGGAATAGTTTTCTTCATTTCTTTCTCAGAAGGTTCAATAGAAAAGTTGTTGATTTTTATATGTTGATCTTGTGTTCTGGTACTTAGCTGAATTTATGAACTTTTAAATCTTCTGGCAAGTTTTTTGGGTCTTCCAGACACAGGATCATATCATCAGAAAACAGACATAATTTCCTTCTTTTTTTCTGTTTATATTCCTTTAATTTCATTCTCTTGCCTGATTGCTCTGCCTAGAGTTTCAACAACTATGTTAAGTAGGACAAGTAAGAGAGGATATCCTTTTTTGTTCCTGATTTCTTTTTTTCCATTCAGTAGGATGTTGGCTTTGGATTTGTAGTGTACAGCTTTATAATGTTTAGATGAGTTCTATCTCTGGATTATCAGCAATTTTAACATGAATGGGTGCTGAGAATTTTGTTGAAGGCTTTTTCTACATCTGTTTAGATGACCATGTGAGTCTTGTCCTTAATTAAATGTGTGTGGCTAATTACATTTATTAATTTCCATTTATTGAACCAACATTGCATCCCTGGGATGAAATCTACTTGATCATGATGTACTGTCCTCTTAATATGCTTTTAAATGCAGTTTGCTAATATTGTACTAAGGATTTTTGCATTTATCTTCATCAGGAATATTGGTCTATAGTCTTCTTTCTCCATGTATCTTTGTCTAACTTTGGTATCAGAGTGATGCTGATTTTATAGAATGAATATTGAAGCTTTCTTTCCCTTTATTTTCATGGAATAGTTTAAGGATGATTGGCATTTCTTCTTCTCTAAAGATCTGGTAGAAGTTGACTGAGAATCCTTCTGGTCCTGATCTTATGTTTGTTGGAAGGCTTTAAATTTTTGCTTCAATATCATTACTTGATATTGTTCTGATTATGTTTCTTATGTCCTTAAGGTTTAATGTGAGTATATCATATGTGTGTAGAAATTTGTCAATGTCTTTTAGATTTTCTAGTTGATTGAAATATAAATTTTCAAAACAGTTTTTCATGATCCTCCAGATTTCAGAAGATTCTGTGTGATATTTCCTTTTCTATATTCAATTTTGTTGATTTGAATCTTCTCCCTCTTAGTTTGCTAAGAATTTATCAATCTTGTTTATCTTTTCAAAGAACCTACTATTTGTTATATTAATCCCTTGTATTTTTTTAAACTCAATTTTATTAATTTTGGCTCTGATTTTAATTATTTCCTATATACTACTGAATTTTGACTTAGTTTTTTCTTCCTTTTCTTTTAGATTATTTATTTTGGATCTTTCTGGGTTTTAGTGTAGGTATTGAGTGCTACAAACTTTTCTCTAGAACTACCTCCAAACTGTCCCAGAGATTTTGATATTGTATCTATTTTCTCATTTGCTTCTAAGGATTCTTTGATTTCTCCCAAATTTTCCTATGACTCATTCCTTATTTAAAAGTGTATTATTTAATCTTATGTCTTTTAATCTTATTGATTTCTAATTTATCTATTATAGTTTATAGGATCCAATGAATGCTATTTTTTATATTTGTAAGACTTATTTTGTGTCCTCAAATATATTCTATTTTAGAGAGAGTTTAATGTGTAGCTGAGAAGAAAATTAGTTTAATTGTTGATGGATGACTTTCTATAGATGTCTGTTAGGTCCTTCTGGTTAATTGTGTTTTTTAGTTCTGAAGAGTCTTTATTTAGATTATGTCTGGATGACCTATCGATTGGTGAAAGAGGTGTGTTGAAATCAATCATTAATATTGCTTTGGGTCTATTTGATTTTTTTATAGAGTAGGGTTTATTCTGTGTATGTAGGTGCATTAAGGTTTGAGATAAATATAAATATCATTATTTTCTTGTTGGATGATTCCCTTAAGTAGCATGAATTGACCTTTTTCTCTTCAGATTAATTTTGGTTTGAAGTTTACACTGACAGATATGAGAGTGGCTACTCCTGCTTGCTTTTGTTCTCTATTTGCATGGTTTATCTTTTTCCATTCTTTCACCTTCAACTTGTGAGTGTCTTTGAAAGATGAGTCTCTTTTAAACAAAAGGTGGTTGTGAATTGTGTTGAATTCTATAGTCCTAGACAGCTAGACTGCCCTTTTGGGTTTCTCTTAGTACAAGAGTGCTAAAAGACACGCCTATTTGTAGGTGGTCACTGTTAATAAGGCAGATTCCATGCCTGGAGTGGGATTTATGGGTTTAATAGTTTTGGATTCAGATGCCTGCTGCCCTGGGTAAAAGAAATATTGGCACCTTCAACAGCCTTAAGGTGCCAGCTGTCTGGAGCAAGACGAAGATATCACACAAACAGATAAGCCTCAATTAGCCTGTTCCTGCTGCTGATTTTGTTTATCTTGAACAATCCTTCCTGATAATAAATCCCTTTGATGTGTTTCCCTTTAAATAAAGAATTTGTGGGCCTTTTTCCTTTGTTAGAGAAATCAAACCCATCAAGTTTGATTCATCCACCAGGCTCCCACTTTTGAAACTACTTTTCTGAGTCTTTTGTCTTTATTTATAAATATTCCTTCAGTCCTTTAATTTTCCCAGCCAGTTCACCCTAGAATTCAGTACTGATCCCTTGCTGCCCAGGACATAGCAATAGGTCTAGGCAGAGAAATCAGTAGAAATTCTAATTGGCTTACCTTTAAATGTTACCTACCATTTTTCTCTTGAAGCTTTTAGAATTCTGTCCTTGTTCAGAATACTAGGCATGTTAATTATAAAGTGTCTTGGAAGGACCTTTCTTGATCTTGGCCATTCGAGGTTCTAAATCTCTCTTGTATTTGGATTTCCCTCTCATTCCTAAGGTTTGGAAATTTTTCTGATATTTCATTGAAAAGGTTGTGTATTTCTTTAGTTTGTATTTTGATACCTTTTTCTTTGCCAATGATTCCCACATTTGGTCTTTTAATATTGTCCCAGATTTCTTGAATATTCTGATCATGGTCGCTTGAGATCTTTTCTTTATTGTTGTCTTTATTTGCAAGATTACATACTTTGTTTTCAAGGCCTGAGGATCTGTCCTTAATGTGCTCTAATCTATTGATGATGCTTTCAACTGAATTTTAAATTTGACTCATTGAGTTTTTCTTTTCCAGAATTTGGTTATTTTTCAGAAACTCATTTTATTGAAATATTCTTTCATTTCCTGTGTATTCGTAGTTCATTCCTTAGATATTCTTTTAGTTCATTGTACATTTTAATTATCAACTTTCTAAATTCTTTTCCTGGCCTTTCCTCTATTGTTGTTTTAATAAGATCAGTCAGGTTAAGAGTAATTTGAGGTGGCTTATTCCCTTGGTTTTTCATATTGTTTGCATTGCTACCCATTTTGGGGGCTGATTATCACTTTCTCTTTTAAATAAGGAACTTTTAGTGAGCTGATTTCTCTTACTATGTATCCAAGGTTGGGCCAATGCCTTGGTGTCAATATTTTCACTCAATTTGATCATGTTGGTAGGTGCAGTCTCTAAGACCACATTGAGAGGAAATACTAATTCCCAGTAATTAGAACCACTTCAGAAAAATGCCCCATACTAATCAATCATTTTTTAAAAATAAACTTATTAACAATGTTCTCCAGCGGTCCACTAATTTGAGTGGCAAATTGGAGTAATTTTCTTGAATTGGTTGAGAAACTAGATAATAAAGGAAGTAAAATTGCTTTTAAATTATATTTGGCATTCTGGTCAGATGTTCTCCTGCTGCTTCCCTTCTGGGATGTGTAAGAATTGAGAATTAATTTTCCTGTCCACTTTTCATAGGAGGGAGCCAGTTTGCTTGTTTGTTTTTCTTGCTGAGGTTTTTTGTTTGGTTGTTTTTATTGTTTTTGTTTTTGTTTTTGAGATATAGTGCTTTCTTTCTGAGGTTTCAGCTACCACATAGGGTGTTTGTTCTCAGCTCCAACCCAAAGTGGAAAAACTTGTTAGGGGAGTCTATATGCAGAGTTTCACTGTAGGGGTTCACTCCCTTCTTGTCTAGCCAGCTCTGACCCACCCCTCTTCCCCAGAGTATGAGGTGGGAGAGAGTCATATGTATCAGCCTTTCCTGCAGCCCTTTCTAGTCTTGGGCAGGATGACTCAGGGATCACCAGATGTGGTCTGAATTTAATTGGTCTCAGTTCACCACTCCCTGAGTCAGCCAGGCTCCTTATCCCAGGCTCCTTATCCCAGAGCTCAGATCATCTGTCTCAAATGAAAGAGTTCTTTGCTCTTTTCAACTTTGAAATCCCATTTGTCAGTGCTGAATGCTGTTTTGATTCACACTTGGAGAGCTGCTACGAGAGTGCAGCTTCCTTGGTGCTACCTTATTCCATTCCTCAAAGGAATCGACATCAATTTTAACATTGATATTAAAAATAGAGTTCATTAAGAGTAAAGAAGTTGGGGTATGAAGGCAGAGGAAAGGTTGAATTGTTCAAACAGTGAAAAGAGAAAAAAGTTGAAGCTAGATAGTGCATGAAGGCTCTAAAGAGGGAGGAACTGAAAGAGTAGAAAAGAGAACAAGGTATTCTGCTAGTAGCAGGTGAAGTGAAAAGAGTAAACACAAGCAGAGCAAAGGAACACCATCACCCCAACATTAAAAAGAAAAAAAAACCCTGAAAACAAAACCAAAAAAACACCAGAAAAAAAAACAAAAAACAACAAAAAAATCACTACCTCTTAGAAAAAGAAATGAAATACAAAAAGTTAATAAAAGGAAAGGAAATAATAAAATAGAAAAGAAACCTACTGTATATGTATACACATGAACCAATTGGCAAACATGGCTAGAATAATAACTAAAAAACATTGATAATAACAAAAGAAAAAAATTTTTTTAATTAAAAATGTTTGAATTTTTTAATTGATGTAGCTGAAGTGAATATTTGCCTCCTATTCTGTCCCTATTTCTTGGATTACTCACCTCTTAGAGTAAGGGCTGGGTGATAATAAACCCAACTTCCTTTTGTGATTTGTGCCACTTTGCCTGCTGGAGTGGATTGGAAGTGTACCTGGTCAAGATGGCTTTCAGTTTCTCTGCTGGACAATACAGGGGGGTGGTACTGGAATTATTTTTATTGGGATTTTGTCCAGAGGTCTTAGACTGCTGTCCTTTCTGGTTGGAAGCAGTGCAAAGATTTATTTGGTAACTTGCAGCTGCTGGGTTGAGCTCTAAATGGAACTTTGTACTTTTGTTTGGGGTATCTATTCCAGAGCATTTAAATCCTTGCACCCCTAAGGCTGAGTAGATGTCTGTCTCAGCTGGGCAGCTATGTTTCTAGCACCTTCCTATAGTTCTACTCATAGGTCAGGGTGACAGACCTCTCTCTCTGGGTAGGTGGTACTTGTCAGGGTTCCTGTAGCTTACCCACCACTTATCATGAATTTCCAAGTCTCTGTCTACAAGTCCAATCCTGCCCACTGGATCAATTTTCTCTTGATCTTTTGAGCTGGTGAGTCCTGCTGCAGAGTTTAAATGGATTCTAGGTTGCACTCTCCTGTCTGCAATGTAATCATGTCCAACTGGTCAATTTCCTTCCCTTCCTTTTCCACTGGTTGTTCATATCACAGGGCTCAGAGCAAATTGCACTCTCCTCTTGAAACCTCCACTATTCTCTACAACAGTTTTGGGATCTTGATTTACTAGGTGTGCTTAGGTCATGCATTAAGCACTGGCTGAGACAGAGCAGAAGTATTTGCCAAGGACTTACGTTCCCATAGGAACAATATTTAGCACAAGTCACCTGAGCTGGATCTCCACCTCAGTTCTTTGCTTAGAAGCCAAGAAACACTGAGCACATTTAAGCACCAGCTCACTATGCAGTCTCTGTATCAGCCAAGTACAGACTGCCTTCCTCAGGTGTTCATGTGCCAAAATTGTCCACTGTGTCCCTTTGAGGTGACACAGCACCTTTGCTGCTGCCAAGCTCAGGTATATTTCCTTATATTCTCCATTCACTGCACCAGAACCTCTGGGTTTCTCTGAATCTCTGACAGAGAGATACTGATTTATAATGGCTTTCCTCAGACCTCCACCTCATTATGAAGCCATGTTCCTATCATTTCAATTTTAAATAGCAGAGCAAGTGGGAAGTGCCTCCTCCCTCTACTCCACCATCTTGCTGTCTCTGGTGAATCCATTTTGCAAAGCCTTTGGAAGGAGTCAGTGAATGGAAGATAACTATGTTGATAGCACTCATACAACTAATGAAGGAATGTCTCAGAGATAAGGAGATCTGGTCTCAGTTAGAGCAAGGATAAAGGAGGTCACAAGCACACACAACTAAGCTCATGTTTTTGCTCCTTGGAAAAGAGTTCCTTGATTGAAGATTGGACTTGTGCATTTCCAGGGATTGACCTGCCTCCTGAATAAGAATATGGTCAGCAATCAAAAGTGTTGGGCTCCAATAGAAGTCTTGTTCAAATGCAGAAATCATACCTGGAGGCTAACCTGTAGAAATATTAATGGGCGCTATTAATATTTCAAGGTCTATTGCAAATGTAAAGGACCTTGAGGCTCATGAATGAGAACTCCTTTGCCCTCTCTGTGTCCCAGAGGTGGGAAACAGAAGTGGGAAAAAGAGAGGTGGAAAGGAACCCAGATGGAAGTTGATAGAATTAAAACTCAAAGGCCATAGCCTGGGTGCTGTTCTCAATGCCTGTTTTACATAGATTTTGATCAATGTTTTGGGTGCTGTTTTCAACTCCTGTTTAATATGGATTTTGTCCCATGCCCTACCCAGAACCATATGCAAGCTCCTAAGCCAGCACTCCAAAATGGGATTTTCTGCTATCAGGCCCCTTCCCAAAGGATAGGAGCTCTCTCTTCTCACTCAAATAAATCCTGATCCATTTACTCTTCCTTTCCATTGTTGTCTGTGGGTTTTAGTCTTCAAATTCTATGAGCCAAGAACCAAGAAGGAAATTGTACAAACAAGGAATCAAGTCTCATTTTGGAAACTCCAGTTAGCAACCACAGCCCCAACTGCACTGAATGCTTGAGTTCTACTTGCAGTCTGCTCAGTCACTGCTCCATCAGTGGCCTCAGAAGAAAGACTCTCTGGCTTCGCGTTTGGCTTGCGTACGGGGAGAAAAGGTGCTGTCCTGAGGATGCATGATTGCAGTTCCTTGGCAATTGCAAATCTCAGTAAATTTGTTCACCTTATCGTCTTGTGAGCTTGTTGATGTCACTGTCACTGAAATTTGAGTCTTCACATGCAGTAGCAAAACAATGACTCTTAATGTCTCTCACATAGTTTTTCTCCTAGCAGAGCTAACATTTTTATATGAAAATCAGACATTCAAACTTGGACTCATGTAAACAGAACAATCTATATACAAAAAAATCCCACTTTCTCTACATCCATGCATTAGGGTCTGTTTTCACTTTTTTATGTTTATAAATGGGAAAGGGACAGGATATCTGGGACTCCCATGTAATAATGCCAAATGATTTGAAGGATGATTTAAAATAAGAACTTACAGATTTGTCCCCAAGAAAGTATACTCAAGTTAACAATGTATTAATCCATCTTAAAAACAAATTTTGAGAAAATCCCATATCACCAGGGCCACTTTCATAGCACCAACTCTAGAAGAAATCCCTCCATGTTTAAGTAAAAAATCTGTGGATTCCCAGAGAAAGAGAAGTTGGAGCCGGTAAGTAGAAACATACTATTTAATTTGCTATTTAAATCCCAAAAAGCAATCATGTGATCTAATTGATGGCAGTTTTCATGCCTCTGGCAGGAAGAGATGATAAAAATAAAGGGAATTTTATTTCAAATCCCTCCTTATTTCTTGAGATGATTTATTTCAAAGTGATGGCTCAAAAAGTATTGCTCTTCTCTCAGACATTTCTCTGAGTTCCAATAAAAGTAGAAATTGTTTTTAAAAGAAATATGATACCATTCTTTTGGTCTAAAACTTTGAGGTCGGGGAGGCATGGGGCGTCATCACAGCTGACGGTACCCCAAGACTCTAGAAAGGTCTCCCACTTATAATAAACAACTCCATCTTTTCTTCTCTCATTTTCTCCAACCCATTTATGCCCTTCCGTAACAGGGGTTCACTTGATGCTTTGACTATATCCCTTGTGACTTTGAAACTTAAATGTTTTTTCTTTTTCCCAATTCTTTCCCTGATCTCCCTGATCTTCTCTTCCCTAAACTTCTCCTCCCTGATCTTCTTGTCCCTGATCTTCTCCTTCCTGATCTCTCCTCTCTAATCTCATTCTCTCTGAATCACCTCTATAAAAGCCCCCTGTTCCTGCTGATGGGCAGAATCACAGCCTTTGGGACAGGAGTCCCATGTGTTTCTCCTTTCCTAGCAAAGCAATAAACCTTCTTTTTCCTTTTTCTCAAAACCGTGTCCTCTTCATTGGCATCAGGGACAAGGACCGAGCTTTCCGTGTGTGCCTTCTCAACCAACATTGTGACTTATAGCCCTCTCTAATGTTGCCCTTTATGGCGTTTTCACCTGTGCCGTGCATTAGAAAGAGAAGAGCATTTATTTGGAGCAATCTGTTGCTGTGATTACCCAAACTAGGAAGCTGGTATTATAAAATAAAGCATGTTTCAGCCTAATCATGAGACTTTTTTCTTCCTGCAGATGGTTTTTCCTCCCCTTACTTAAAATGAAAGCACTCATATCTCGCTAATATTCAAAATTGAGAAATTATGTTTTGGCATAAAATGTAACAAGAATAAAGATGACTTTGTATTGGTCCACAGAACCCACAAATAGAGACTATGCTGCTCTATTAAATAATGTGTCTCTTATTTTTTATGAAAATAATCTGTGTACATAATTTTTCATGAGGCAAATAATATACAAAATCTTATGACTGGAACAAAAGCAGTTCCCTGTCCCAGGCCTGAGTCCTGCTGTCAAATGATAGTCACTACCCAAAATTCTAACACATTCATCTGTTTTTTCATATTTCTAAATACTAAGCATATATTCATTTCTTTTAAAATAGTTAATTTAAATCCATTAAAGTTCCAAATTCTCAAAGTTTGTGTAATGAAACAAATTTGTCTATTGACTCTCTCCTGTGGCAGATGAGTGTGTTGTCCTCTCGTTCACCTCTGACCCCACCATTGACTCTGCCTTATTTCAATATATCCACACTACAACTTTTGTTAAAACCAATTCTCAGAGTTTGATTGCTGTGAATATGTAAATTCTGTTTACTCATGAGCCAGTAGTGTCATGAGATATAAAATCACATCAGTAATGAGGAGTGGTGTTAATGCAACTCAAAAGTCACGCTGTCTTGCTGAACATTTCTCCCAGTAGGCTGATGTTTTGAGGATATGTGGAACAAGTGATCTCATGATTAAAAGAAAGCTTTATCAATACACAAGTACCTCAAAAAGCTGCTGAAAATCCTGTCAAATGCCTTCGACGGGAGCACAGAGCTGAACATTCAGGGACATCAAACTCTACTACATGCCATACTGTGTAAATTTTGGAAAACTAAGTGCAGGGACATTTTCTTTGGTATGGAAACATTTGTTGATGGAGAAGACTACCCTGAATCATATTTTTTATTTCAATGAAGTTGATCGCCCACAAAATGAGAAAAAGATAATTTTTAAAAAATCATGATTATTTTAAACCCACTAAAAACCTAAAGTCTCAAAGTAACATGATGAATTGAAATGTGAAACATGCAGAATCCTCTTCGGAGAGGTGGAAACAATGGAACTTTCTTTTTATATTTGATAGAATAGCAGGAGAAGAGGAAGCTGTCATAGAGTAAGAAAAAATATAGTGAACTTGCAAGGATTTTTAAAGAGTGAATAGCTCAGTTAAAAATTTAGAAACTCTGAGGATCCCAAGCACAGGGGGATTCTAGACTCTCTGCCAGCCTTCTAACCTGGGTCTTCACTGAACACTCTAGAAATATCGCTGGAAAGGCCTGAGAAGTAAGAGAATTTTCTAAGGTGCAACTTCTCCTAGCCTGCTGTAGACTGAAGAAAGAGCAAAAGAATTGAGAGAAACCCTCCCATACTCCAGGCTTATGCCAAATATGTCACAGTAGCTGCCCATTATTTAGAACGGAGCGTAGCTAAGAAAGGCCCTTCTAGGCACATGCACAGAAGCCTGATTAGACAGGACCGCAGGAAGGAGCCCTGAGACACCCTCCTTGGGAACTCTAAGCCTTATCCTAATTATGAGTGATGGCAGACATCCACAGGAGGAAGACCAAGAGAGCCCAAAGAAGCAGTCCACATGGCTGAGAGGCACAGGGGCTAGGAGAAAAATTGAGGGAAATCCCACGAGGGATCCCAGGCCTGTCCTGGAGACCGGATAGTAGTTCTCAACCATCAGAAGAGCGTGGAAATGGACCTGCACATGTAAGAGCAAATGGATTTAAGCAAGAACACCAAAGCCATTCAATGGAGAAATCAAAATCTTTTCAACAAATAGTGCTTAAAGAATTGTACGTTCTTATTTACAAAGAAAAGAACATCTCACATCATAAATGAAAAGCAATTTGTGATGGATTATAGGCTTAAATCTAAAGCTAACACCGTAAGACTTCTAGAAGATAACACAGGAGAATGAATCTTCACTGCTTTGGGTGAACAAAGATTTCTGAATCAACTCAGAAAGCATTAACCATAAAAGAAAAAATTGATAAACTGATCTTCATCAAAACTAAAGCTTGTGCTCATGAAAATTCACCTTTAAAAAAATAAATCAGCTAGCCTCAGACTGGAGAATATATTCTTAACACAAATGTTTGACAAGAGATTTCACCCCCTCCTGGAGGGGCGGAATACATATATATATATGCATACATATGTATATATATACACATATATGTATATATATATAGAATATATATTATAGGAATCAGAAAAATGGTGGACTAGAGGGAGGCTGCATTCCTTGTCACTCCATAACTCAGGATTCAAACACAGGAAAATGTGTTTCTCCATGAGGCAGTCTTTGCTCCTCATTGATCCCCTGCTGTTTACCCCATTTGTTACCTCAATCACCCGTAGTCTACCAGCCTAGCAACTACATTTGAGTGCAGATTGCTCCCTGACTGCCTCCTATCATCCACCATTTGCCTGTTTGCCTGCCTCTGACCTGCCCAGTGCCTACCTTTTACCTACCCATCACCCACTGACCAAGGTTCATCTGCCGATCCTCCACCAGTAGCCTGCAGAGCCTGCAGACCTTCAGTGGATTGCCATCTGCCTACTATTGCCTGGAAGTCCACTGTCACAGTACTTACAGGTTTGGTTACACGTGGCTGTCACCATTTTGGGAAAACAGCCAGGAACTGGAGGAACACCGCCCTGACTGACAGCACCCCACCCTCCAAGGGCATTGGCCCAACCAACTGCACCCCACACAGACTCAGTGCCAAGCCCTGCACTGCATCTCCCCATTTGCCAACATGTTTGGAAGCCAATGCAGCCATCTTGGATTATTCTGGAACTGGAAACTGTCATTAGGTGGGGCAAATCCTTTCCTGAGATACCTGCTGGAGACTGGAAACTCATTGTCAGGTACCTCTCATGCCTCAGGCTACTGAAGACTGGGGGGTTTGAATAGTATATGACTGTTAGAGTGTAGATTTTTTTGTGTCCTTTGTGAAAGCTTTTAAATTTTTATTTCTTTACATTTCTTGCTCTCTACTTTCCTTTGTTAACCTGTTCCCTCAAAGTCCTTTTCTCTCTTTTCTCATGCTAACAACCAACTTCTTTTGACTACACTTTCAGTCTTCCTATGATCTAGAACTTCTTCAAACTCTTTTCTTATACCATTAACAGTTACATCCTACACCCCTCCCCAACCTCCTTGTCCTCCATTAGAAATGGCAGTGCTCATTGCAAATCTGTTTGTTTTACTGTAGATAATAATTTAACTCATCCTCTCTGTTTATTATGTCACTATTGTTAATGTCTTCATAGGGGATGTTTGGTTTACAGCTGCATATTGAATCTTGAAAATAAAGTTGCCCAAACAGAGAAGATGGTAAGAGAGCATGAACAGAAACTACAAGAACAATGGGATATCATGAAAAGACCAAATTTAAGAATTATTGGGATTGAGGAAGGCAGAGAGATACAAACCAAAGGAATGAACAACCTATTCAATGAAATAATATCAGAAAGTTTCCCAAAACTTAAGAATGAAATGGAAATGCAACTACAAGAGGCTTACAGAACACAAAATGCACAAAATTACAGCAGATCCACATCAAGACACATTATAATGAAAATACCTAACATACAAAATAAAGATAGGATTTTAAGGACTGTGAGAGAAAAGCTTGAGATTACATATAGGGGGAAACCAATACAGATATTAGCAGACTTCTCAGCCCAGACCCTAAAAGCTAGAAGGGCCTGGAACAATATATTTCAAGCTCTGAAAGAACATGGTTACCAACCAAGAATCCTATATCCAGCAAAACTAACCTTCAGATATGAAGACAAAATAAAAATCCTTCCATGACAAACAAAAGTTAAAGGAATTTACAAATAGAAAACCTGCACTACAGAACATTCTCAACAAGATATTCCATGAGGAAGAAATGAAAAACAACAATGTAAATCAGTAAAGGGAGGAACTACCCTAAAGAAAAAACCAATCAAAGGAGAAACCAAGTCAAGTTAAAAACCAAAACTAAGCCAAAATGACTGGGAGTACAAATCATATCTCAATAATAACCCTGAATGTTAATGGCCTAAACTAATCAATCAAAAGACATAGACTGGCAGATTGGATTGAAAAGAAAGACCCAACAATATGCTGCCTTCAAAAGACTCTTCTCATAGAAAAGAACATCCACACACTAAAGGTGAAAGGATGGGGAAAAAAAACCTACCATGCACACAGACTCCATAAAAAAGCAGGGATTTCCATCCTTATATCAGATAAAGTGGACTTCAAGCCAAACTTAGTCAGAAGGGACAAAGAAAGTCATTTCATACTGCTTAATGGAACCATAAATCAAGAAGGCATAACAATCATAAATATTTATGCCCCAAACAACAGCCCATTCATATACATCAAACAAATCCTTCTCAATTACAGGAATCAAACAGACCACAGCACAATAATTCTGGGTGACTTTAACACACCACTGTCACCACTGGATAGATCTTCCAAAAAAAAAAACTAAACAAAGAAACAATAGAACTCAATAACACAATCAATAACTTACACTTAACAGACAAATATAGACTATTCCAACCATCAATGAGTGAATACACTTTCTTCTCAGCAGCACATGGGTCCTTCTTTAAAACAGACCATATGTTATGCCACAAAGCAGCCCTTAGTAAATGCATTGAGTACATTCAAGAAAAGAATAAAAAGTCAACAACTCAACGACCTAACCTTACATCTCAAAGCCTAGAAAAAGAAGAACAGAACAACACCAAAAGTAGTAGAAGACAGGAAATAATTAAAATCAGAGTTGAAATCAATGAAATTGAAAGAAAAGAAACAATTCAAAAAATTGACAAAACAAAAAATTTGTTCTTTGAAAAAGTAAACAAAATAGATAAACCCTTAGCCACACTAACAAAGAGAATGAGAGAGAAAACTCAAATTACTAAAATTTGTGATGAAAAAAGGAAATATCACAACAGACACCATTGAAATACAAAACATAATTAAAAGCCATTTTGAAAATCTATACTCCAATAAAATAGAAAATCCTGATGACATTGACAAATTTCTACAGACATACGACCCTCCCAAACTGAACCAGGAGGACATACACAATTTAAACAGATCAATTTCAAGTAATTAAATAGAAGAAGCCTCAAAAGCCTACCAACAAAGAAAAGCCTGGGACCAGGCAGATTCTCAGTTGAGTTCTTCAAGACCTTCAAAGAAGTACTTATACCAATACTCCTAAAAGTATTCATGAAATAGAAGAGGAGGGAACCCTTCCAAATTCATTCTATGAAGCTAGTATCACTCTGATACCAAAATCAGACAAAGACACATCTAGAAAAGAAAACTTTAGATCAATACCTCTGATGAACATAGATGCAAAAATCCTTAACAAAATTCTGTCAAATCATTTACAAAAACATATTAAGAAGATAGTGTACCACAATCAATTGGGGTTTATCCCAGGGATGCAAGGTTGGTTCAATATCTGGCAATCAATAAATGTAACTCATCACATCAATAGGCTTAAGGTTAAGAATCATATGATTATTTCTATAGATGCTGAGAAAGCATTTGACAAAATACAACACCCTTTCATGCTCAAAACACTAGAAAAAGTTGAGTTGGTGGGAACATACTTCAACATTGTAAAGGCTATTTATGCTAAGCCCACTGCCAACATCATTCTTAATGGAGAAGAACTGAAAGCATTTCCTTTAAAAACTGGAACAAGACAGGGATGCCCACTGTCACCACTTCTATTCAACATTGTGCTGGAAATGCTAGCCAGAGCAATTAGACAGACCACAGAAATTAAAGGAATATGAATAGGAAAAAAACTCAAGCTGTCACTATTTGCTGATGACATGATCCTATATTTAGAGGATCCAAAAAACTCCACCAGAAAACTTTTAGAACTAATTAATGAATTCAGCAAAATAGCAGAATATAAAATAAACACACATCAATCAAATGCATTTATATACATAAGTGATGAACATCTGAAAGTGAAATGAGGAAAACCACTCTGTTCATAATAGCCTCAAAAAAAAAAAACTTGGGAATCAATCTAACAAAAGAGATGAAAGACCTCTATGATGAAAACTACAGAACATTAAAGAAAGAAATTGAGGAAGACCTTAGAAGACAGAAAGATCTCCCATGTTCTTGGATGGGCAGAATTAATATAATCAAAATGCCCATACTTCCAAAGGTTCTATACAAATTTAACACAATTCCAATAAAAATCCCAATGACATTCCTCATAGAAATAGAGAAAGCAATCATGAAATTCATCTGGAAGAACAAAGGACCCAGAATAGCCAAAGCAATTCTGGGAAGGAAGAATGATACAGGAGATATCACAATACCAGACCTTAAACTCTACTATAGAACAGTAGTAACAAAAACGGCATGGTATTGGCACCAAAATGGACAGGTAGACCCATGGTACAGAATAGAAGACACAGAGACAAACCAGAGACACAGAGACAAAAGTACAGTTATCTTATATGAGACAAAGGTGCCAAAAACATGCAATAGAGAGAAGATAGCCTCTTCAACAAATGGTGCTGGCAAAGCTGGAAATCCATATGCAATAAAATGAAATTAAACCCCTATCTCTCACCCTGTACAAAACTCAACTCAAAATGGATCAAGAATCTAGGAATTAAACCTAGACCCTTCACCAAATAGAAGAAATAGTAGGCCTGAATCTTCTTCATGTTGGCTTAGGACCAGACTTCCTTAACATGACCCCCAGAGCATAAGAAATAAAAAGAAGAATCAATAAATGGGTCAGATTCAAACTAAAAAGTTTTTTCTCAGCAAAAGAAAAAATTGATAATGTGAAAAGAGAGCCTACAGAGTGGGGAAAAATCTTTTCCACACACACTTCAGACAGAACTCTGATCTCCAAAATTTATAAAGAACTTAAAAAATTTACACCAAAAATTCAAAGAACCCAATCAATAAATGGGCTAAGGAACTTGGCAGACACACAGAAGATGATATACAGGTGATAAAAAAATATATGAAAAAATGCTCATCATCTCTAGTAATTATAGAAATGCAAATTAAAATCACCCTAAGATTTCATCTAACTCCAATTAGAATGGTTATTATCAGGAACATGTTGGTGTGGACGTGGGGAAAAAGGCACACTCATACATTGCTGGTGGAGTTGCAAATTGGTGCAGCCACTCTGGAAAGCAGTATGGAGATTTCTCAAAAAACATGGAATGGATCGATCATTTGACCCAAGAAGTATGGATGATGTAGAGGAAATGGGATGGGAGGGGGTGGGGGAAGGAAAGGTAGTAGACTGAGATGGACAGTATAGCCCTATGTATATGTAACATTATATGAATCGTATGAATCTACACTGTGAAAAAAAGATATATTTCCTGTTGTATAATTATATCAAAATGGGTTCTACTGTCATATATAATTAAAAAGAACCAATAAAAAAAAGAAGTATAAATGCTGCAAGCCAACAAGAAAAATAGCCTTTGATATTTAAATTATTTACATTTCTTTTATGTATATATAGTTTTATGAATTTGAAAAATAAATTTATTTTAAAAAGATTATATATTATATATAACACATGTTATATATTATATTATATATTCATACAAATATATTCATACATATGTTCATATGCATTATATATATTCACACACACATCTTCTTACAAAATAAAAAATAAAAGACAACCCAATGGGCAGAAGACTTGGCTACTTTACCAGTGACCATACACACAAATGACCCATAAACACAGGAAAAGGTGCTGAAGATCATTTACTATTTAGGAAATGCAAATCAAAACCACAAGGGGAATCTGATGCACACCTGCCAAAATAATTACAATGACACAGCTTTACAGCACCAAATGTTAGATAGCTTGTGGAGCAACTAGAATTCTCACTCATTCCTTCTGGGTGTGTCAAATAGTATAACAATTCTGGATAACAGGCAATTAATTTCTTGGGGGGTTCAGCATTTGCTTTCCCTACAACTCAACAATTGAGTTGTACTCACAGGTACAGCGATTTTTATAGTAGATTTATTCATAATGGTTGCATCCAAGAAACACCCCAGGAAGAGCCCCCCTTCAAAAAATAGGACTAACGTAACAAAATGTCGTACAATTAAATACTACTAAGAAATTAAAAGCAGAACAATAATGATCCGTGCAGCAACATATGTCAGTCTTGATATTAACATTGGGAAATTTTCTAGAACCGTTTGAGTGAAAGAAGAGAGACTTAACAAGGGACTTACTGTGAAAGGCCAATTACATGAAGTTCTAGCACAGGCAAAATGAATCTAGAGGGTTTTCCTCAGTTGGGTTTTAACTGGTACGACATAATTTCTTGTAAGGAAATATTCTGTTCCTGATAGAGGTGCAAATTATACTGATCAATGCATTTGCTAAAACCTTTGACATGTACACTTAACATCTGAAGATTTTGGTATTTCATGCCATGTAAACTATATTCAATAAAAATGTACTTTCTTAAGTGTTCCAATTTGATTTTTTATAAAATAGTCATGACCCAATATATTTTTCCCTCAGTGGAGTTAACTCATAAGCCAGATTTCAGTTATCTTTGGAAGAATTTTTTTAAAAATGTCTTTTTTCTGCCAAATACTTCAGGGATTTAAATAATTCATGTTCACAGGTATGAACGCAAACTTTAAATTGAACTAAGCACACTCAATGAATGGGGTTCATTCTCTGGCAGGTGTACAGCAGCTGTTTAGTGGGAAAGTACAAGACTGACTAATGGATTCATTATCACAGTGGAGAATGATTTCACCTTGCTGTGTGTGTGAAGCTGAGTGAACCAGGGGGCCTAATTCCTGTTTTTCCATGATGCCTTAAAAAACGGGAGCTTTGCAAAATATTTAGTCAACACGTATTTACTAAGAACTCATAGTGAACATATTCCTACCCAGATGTGCTATGTAAACCTCAGGGGAGTATCAGGACTAACTAGTTAGCGCACATACCAATCTTATTTATCTAAGTCAGTGTTGTCCTTGAACATCCTTGGGACTAGGTCTTCACTTCAATTATATGCTTTTTGCTTTAAACTTTGAGAGCCATTTTTAAAAATCCCATGAGAAAATACTTCTTACAGGTTTTATAAAATTGGCTTTATCATGTTCTTTATTTAAATATATTTCAAAATTATATTTGATTGTTATTTTTAAAAACTACTCTCCAAAGATAGTGATTTACTCCCATTGAGGAAACTTAAGAGCTTCATTTGTAAAAATAAAATAATAAAAATTAAAAAACTGCACCTTGTCAACTTAAAAGCAAGCTGATACACACTGAATGTACAAAACGGTACCCTAGGATCTGATTTTATAGATCAGAAAGAATGAGAAGGGGGCTTCTGCGTGTTGGTTGTTGCAAAGACATTGGTTGACAAATGTTAGCCCAGGTTGTTGACTGTCTCTTGCTCACTTGAGAGGGTTTCGATAAGCAGAGACAGACTTACTGGGGTTCTTTACTGTCTTTATGCACCAGAGAGTGGACAACACCTGGTATACCAGCTCAGGTAACTGTAGTGCTCTGCTTCAGGTTTCCCCTGGATTAAGGAATATCATGACCCCATTCTTGTGACATTTTAAATCCCTTCTCAATCTTTAATTTGGTGAAAAAATATTAAAGGAGTCCTTTCAAGGTAACTGACCCTGCCAGAAAGATAATATGAAATAAATACAACTTCTAACTATCCCTGCCTAGCCCTGAGAGAAATACCCATTAATAATACAATCTGATAAATTCAAGCTGGAATTATATAACAGGTAGAGTGGGGTCAATGAAAGAGTGAATATATTCATTTGGGATGGGCTTCATACAAGCCGTTTCAAAGAAGGAATATGAGCTCAGTAGGTAAAAAAGCAGGAAAATGTATCCCTAGTAAAAAGAATCGCATGTGTGGTGGCATAGAGGTGGGTCTAACAAAGCACGTGCTGTATTTATAAACTTTCAAATTCTCCAATATTCTGAAGCACAGTGAAATGGAAATATGTTTAGGATGTCAAGTGATGAAAAAGTCATAGGAATATTTATATTTTGGAGAATCCCTTTGCAGCAAGTAAGTAAGATGGCCTTAATGTTCCCCTCTTCTTAATTAAACTTTAGACAGATTTCTTCCTGCTATGGTTTGGCTCAGGAACAGGCCCTGGAGTCCATGTACTAAAGGCTTAGTCTCCAGGTTGGCACTACTGGAAGTGGTGAAAACCACTTGAGGAGGTGGTGCCTACAGGGAGATCTGTAGGTCATTGGGACTATGACCTTGAAAGGGATAGTAGGATAGAGGAAGGTTCTCTCTTCCTCTTTTTCATGTTCTGACCACAAGGTGAGCAGCATTGCTCCACTATATGGTCCCATTATGGTATATTGCTCACCACAGGCCCAAAGCAACTGGACCAATTGCCTGTGGATTAAACCTCCAAAACCATGAGCCAAAATAAACCTTTTTTCTTTACATGTTCATCATCTCAGATATTTGTCACAGTGACAGAAAGCTAACTCAGCTCCTGACTCTTAGCCTCAGAACTTCTCTTAGAGCATTTACTTTAACAACGGAGTAATTGCAAATCTGTTTTTTTGTTTTGTTTTTGTTTTTGTTTTTGTTTGCCACTTTAGAATGTGTGTAAATCTCCTTAGGAACCTGTACCAGTTTTACAACCCAGAGAATGTCTTTTTCAAGGACCTGAGAGCCTTCTCTTTGAAATGTAATCATGGGGAATGCAGTGGCCCTATCTCTCACTTTCCATGGGAGAGTAGGAGCCTAACTTCAAAGGCTCTTTGCTCCAAGTTGTAAAACTATTTTCTGTCATTATGATGGGGGAAAGTTGACTTGTTTTTTGTGTAAAAGCAATCAGCAAACACAGGTGGGATCAAACTCCTCACCCTGACTCCTAAAATCTCTCAAAATTTGAGTTCACTCTCTCTTCCTTTTTGCAATGATCTTGACTAAACAAATAGTCATCTTAAATATGGTTAAAAACCCATTTAACTGTGTTTGCAATGTCTTACTGTGATACTGAAGCAAAAGACAGGCAGTCAAAATAGATAGGTAACCAGGTCAGATCACAAAAATGGAGGCTGGTTTGGGTCCTGGAAGTTGGAGGCCACCTCTGGGAGACTGGAATGTTATTGTGTCCAGAGCCCTTCAATTACCGAGATTACCTGCTTATACCACTGCTCCCTAAGGATTGCAGACAGGGAGTTGTTAATCAATGCCTCTTGGGCTGCCTCTCCCTTCCTGCCCCAGTCACTCCACCTTAGCCTTTCCAGCCCTCCTGCTTCTCACCTTTTGGCCATCCCATCAGCATCTCCTGGGCCAAGTCACTTAAGCAGTGCAATGGTTAATCTGAATTGTCAACTTGATTGGATTAAGAGAGTCTGATGATTAAGAGGCTTCTGGGTGTGGCCATAAGGGCGTGTCTAGGAATGATTGGCATGTGGGGCAGTGAAATGAAGTGGAGACCCTCTCTAAGCGTGGGCAGCACTGCCCAATAGGATGGTGCCTTGGATGGAATAAAAGTTGGAAGAACAAGGAAGCAGACGCAGATGCAAGCTCCGCTCTTCTTGAATAGGTTCTTGATTGCTGCTTCAATCTTCCTAGGATATCGGACTCTCTCTCGTTTCTTCACTCTTGCAAAGGGGACTCTGCCAGTGATTCTCCGGGGAGTTTCCAGAAGCCTTGTCTAGAGTACCACTGTCGATCCCTCTTGTTCTGGGGCTTCTGACTCTTGGACTACACAACTGCTGGTTCTTCCAGCTCTCCAGGTGCAGACCGCCATTGTGGACTATCCAGCTTCTGGTCATGTAAGCCAATCTAATAAGTCCCCTTTTTACAATTATACTTCCTGTCGATTCTGTTCCTCTAGAAAACCCTGACTAATACAGGCAGAAAGGAGAGGGATAAGGGGGAAAAGGGGCAGGAGAACAAAGAAAGTCTAAAATGTATAAAAGGAGCAGGACACTCCCACTTCTAGGAATACCAGGATACCAGCCATAGCCCCCTTCTCCCTCCTCCGAGAAGTCTGTGTTACTATTTTTGAAATTAAATTTGCTTTCTATGCTTGCCTTGGCTGCTTCTCTAATGTTCAAACGTCAACTTTGAGGAAGCAGAACTCGTCACTGATAACCAGCATTATCGATACTGTCACTGGAGAAAAAAGATGTCTCTGGGGAGAGGTCTGAGGAGTTCCCAGAGGAGCAAAGGAACTCAGCTCAGGACCAGCAGGGATCTTGGCATATGTGATGGAAAAGAATTTCCACACGAGCCGGACAAAGGCATAGTCAGGGGTTTACTAAGAAAGAAAATACACAGTCAGGAGAGAATGTGGGCTGCCTAGAGTGTGAGAAGCAGCCCGGACTTGGGCTGAGGGCCCAATATTTATAGAAGGGCTGTATCAGGGGCCAGACTGGAAGGGGAGCTGCTTGATCTCATGCACTTGGGTATATTCCTCATTTTACAAGGGCATGGACCAAGGTCATGGGCCAAGGGCATGTCGCTCAAGATTTACAACAGCACTTTCTGCATTTCAGTGGCTTGTGGGTGTTTCCTTTAAGCCTCAGTATTTCTCTCTATCCTAAATTCCCATCTCAATACCAGTTTGGATCTCAGTTAGGAAGATAAGAGGAAGGAGACTCTGGGTGTTGATGATTAATTTTGAACCCATTACCATAATGCAAGCAGAACTATTGGGACAAAATTAAAGAATTCATGTAAGAAGAGACAGAAAGAAGAAATATTTGGAGGCTTAAATCCATAGGACTTAATGACTATGAATTAATGATAAAAATAGTAAGTCTAAGGTTTGAGGCAAGAATCAAAACCTTTGACTGGATAAATGGTGCTAAAACATTTCAATAAAGAACATACAAAATTCAGGTATCCAAATGGAAAGAGCTGGTGAATTTTTTTCTCATTTCAACTATGTACCATGTACCTCAGGGAACCTTTCCCTACCTGAACTGAAGGCACAGTCCGTAGAGAAAAGAATATGATAGTAGGTAATGTTGGCAGGCCTCATCTTGAGGAAAAAATGGACATCCTTTCATGTAATTCTGCCTTTCAGTGTTCACCATGAATTCTCGTCAGTTGGTCACTGGTTGCTGCTGAGTAGTAGGAGATGAGCACCTTGCATCTGGGTTCTATATCAATCCAGACAATCTCAACACTTTTATCATTTGATTAGACTTAATGCTGGCGCCAGGAGTCCATCTGAAAGATATTGGCAAATAAGAGCATTGGACAGATTCAGATATTCTTACACATTTCAACCAGAAAATAAACTTGCTGTCTCCAGGGCCATTCTCTTCATTTCATCAACAGACGGTGTCACAGTTGATCGCTGCATTCTTATACCAGCATATATAATCGAAAGCAGCTATCCAAGGGATGCATTAAATATAGAATGGCTGAGTCATTCTGTCTTACAAGGAAACATATGGGAATCTTTTCTTCCTAATAGAGAAAACAGTGGGGGTGGAGGAAGCCTCCTTGGGATTAATCTGCATCTCAAAGCTTCCAGACTCAGCAAACAGCTTGAGATGTGCAACAGTTTTAGGCTGTTAACTTTCAAGTATAATGGTATTTTGGAGAGGATGCATTTCACAAAACTTTCCAATAAGCTCAATTTCTCATTGGACCAAAAGCCCAGATGAGTTCCTCAGGTTAATATTAAGCTTTCTTTGAATGCACTTATGAACCATCATTCAGCACAAACTTCATTACGCTAAATACTGGTCCTCTTTACTCACAAATTTTCATCAGTCCACCTCTCCTAAAAAGAAATTCAGGCCAAGCATGGTGGTGCATGCCTGTAATCCCAGGGACTCAGGAAGCTGAGGCAGGAGGATTGAGAGTTACTTCAAAGCCAGCCTTAGCAACAGCGAGGCGCTAAGCAACTCAGCGATACCCTGCCTCTAAATAAAACACAACAAAGAGCTGGGGATGTGGCTCAGTGGTCAAGTGCCCCTGAGTTCAATCCCAGGTACCCTACCTGCCCACCAAAAAAAATAAAAAAATCAGAATGAGTGTGCTTGAGTTTTTCCTCCCATGGGAATCTTTCAAAAGCCAACCTGATGTGGGTGAGGCCATTTTGTCTCTGTCACTGAATCTAGTGGCATTTGGAAAAAGGGCAGATGTGCAAAACAAAGAACAAGTGCTTGGAAACAAGGACGATGTTGAATCCAGAGGTTCTGTCTTTCTGTCTTTGCCTGAGGGATAATGGAACTGGTGTCTTTTTATCTGGAGCAGAATATGAGCAGCTGCCTACTTGGAAAAGTGAAGAAGTGAGGGAAAATGTTTTGCCCTTGCAAATGTAAACTTTATGGAGCCTCATCCTCTGAGAATGCTCAAGGTTAAACCCACAGGTTGGAGAATAGAACTGCGCAGTCCATGTTTAACCTCTCTCCCTCCCCATTTCCTACCTGCACACCCTTCCTTCCCTCCTTCCTCCCTTCCTTCCCTCCTTCGTCCCTTCCTTCTTTCTTTCTTTCCTTTCCTTTCCTTTCTTTCCTTTCTTCCCTTTCTTCCTGCTGCATCTTCCTGACTTCCTTCTGTCTATCCACAACTCCGTCTCCTATTTGTCCTTATAGAATGGTCAGCAGATCTCTCTGCCATTTGATGATGCTTGGCAAATCATTGAGACCTTTAAAACAGTTCCAACTTAATGATCTAAAAATTCCATTTCTCATTAAAACTAAGATAAACCTTAAAACTTTAAGGCATCTAGTAGAAATTCCCATCTTTGAAGGTCTAGACATAAATAAATCACACTGATAGTGTTATTTACTATGTTCTGATTTTAAAGCACAGAGAAGTAGTTTATTTTCATGTCAGTAGTCATATAACCAGTGCCCTATAATGAAATAGAAAATTCTTATTCCTTCCTTCACTGTTCTGTATCATAATTCAAAATAACAGGATCCCAAGCAATTGGGACTCAGGAACATATTTGGGCACAAAAATGTGGAGCTCTAAATTGGAATATAGAAAATATTTACTAAAACTAAAATGACCACAAAACACCATTTTAATTATCAAAAGCACTTGGAACCCAAGTGATAGCAGGTCTATTTGACCCGAGGGCACATGCCCCCATCATACACACCTCTCAACCACCTACGTGCTCCAGGTCATCCCCACCTGTCCTTGATGACAATGACAATGTGATTCAGTTCCATTTATAGAAATATGGGTGGCAGCACAAGAAGTTCAAACCATAAAAAATGGAAGAAGAGAATAAAACCCTGAAGAGAATGGCCAGAATCTGATGCTCAGTCCCGATCTAACAAGAAGTTTTCATTTATGCTTGGGAGATTTACTATTAAGTTACCAAAAGTCAGCTTCTCTCTCTGCCTAGGCACCTTTTTGAAATAGGACATAAAAATGGTCAGCCTCGCTGGGCGTGGTGGCACACGCCTGTAATCCCAGTGGTTTGGGAGGCTGAGGAGGAGGATCATGAGTTCAAAGCCAGTCTCAGCAACTTAGTGAGGCCCTAAGCAACTCAGTGAGACCCTGTCTCTAAATAAAATACAAAATAGGGCTGGGGGTGTGGCTCAGTGGTCAAGTGCCCCTGGGTTCAATCCCCAGTGCCAAAAAAAAAAGAGGTCCACCTCCTCTGGAGGAATGAATATTTGAATATTTTAAAGCAGGCTGAACATCAGAAGAGCAAATTGATTGACTTAATAGTTACTGGACTCCAGCAAAGTGCTAGGCCCATCTGTTTGGTGGCCAGATATGCCTGTTCTAGAATGTAGAGAAAAATGTCTATACCTAAATAAATATCACAATGAAATCATTTAATATATTATGTTATCCATTAATTACAAATCAAATATTAAGGGTGACATGTACATCTCAGTTACTAAAAGGAGCTTAAAATTGCAATAGAATCTTCTCTCAGTTTTTGTTTTTATAAAAGAACAGAAATTTCCAATGAATGAAAGATCCTAACAACAGGAATAATATGGTTGTTGACTTTCATTCACATTTAATCCCAGGTAGGTGGGATAAGTCATGTTTTTCCAGGGGAGAATTTTTTAAAAAAGGAAAATTAAGTTAACCACAAGTTCCGAGGTTGTTTTCATGTTTGAACTCCTACAAGGCAGTGACAGTTTCACTTGTATAAATATGAGATATTTTAAAATATTAACTTAAAAATGGCAATAGCCAACCATCTCTGAAAACTGCAAAGGAATACTACCTGAATACTAATACCCAAAATGTTACCAGTGCAGATTTTATGATTATTACTATGCGTAGGAAATCCAATGTTTTCTTTTAAAATGTATATTTTATTTAAATATATAAATCACACTTGAATATTACCAATATTTTATATTTCCAATGTCATTAAACAAGTACTCTTGCTTAAAGTCAAAAAGGAGATTTTGAAAATGTCAAAGTATAAGAATGTTGTTAAGGAAGAATTCAACATGAAAACAAACATGATATGCAAATTATAGCAAAAATTTTAAGAAGACAGCAAAGAGAACATCCCAGAAACAAACAAAAATGTGGTTTGTTTACAGGAAAGCTAAAATAGAAAATTATGTTGTCATAAATTAATCATGGTTTTTCATGCTGTGAAAATGTAGGCATGTTACATAGGATATTTTTCATGTTACTGTGGATCATAAAAAGGAAGGTATGAGTGAAAATGTGTACGAAATAGGAGGCATGTTCTTTTCCATGTTCCGGTTTAGAAGTGAGGTGTTCCCCAAAATCTCATGTGTAAAACAATGCAAGGAAGTTCAGAGGGGAAATGATTCGGTCTTAACCTAAGGAAAGCATTAATCCCTTAGGGTAGTAACTGCAGGTAGGTAGAGTGATGTTGGAGGAGGTTGGTCATTGGGAATGTGCATTTGGGGTATATATTTTATTTTTTCCTTGGTGAGACAAGCTGAGTCTCTCTCTGCATCCTGATTGTCATGTCCTGAGCCACTTTACTCTTCCACATGATGTTCTGCCTCAACTTGGCCAAGAGCAATGGAGTTGGTGGTCTAGGAACAGGAACCTCTGAAACTGAGAAACCAAAACAAACTTCCCTCCTTTAAAATTATTCCTGTCAGGTTTTTTAAGTTACAGTAAAGAAAAAGGTGACCATACTCTCTAAAAGGACTAAGATATACATGATAGAAAGCCCCCAAATTTTCCTTGTCTCCTTTCCTCTTTCCTTTTCCTTAATTTCATTTATTTTAGAATTGAATCTTATTTATTATTCAGTCTGATCATTTCTAGCTTTGGATCAATTGTTAATCAATTCACATTTAATGTTGTTATTGATAAAGTTGGATTTATGGCTGCCATATTGGTTTTGTTTTCTATTTTCCCTGTCTCATTGGTATTCCACTATATTTCCCTTACTGTCCCTTACTGATTTTTTTTTTTTTTTTGCTATGAGTAATATTTTTTTGTTATGAGTAATGTTACATTTAAATTTATTTTTAAATATAATTTTTAATATTATTGCAGCATAACAGATCCCTTTTTTCTTTTCTTGTCTTTTGCCAACTTTATACACCCTCTTCACACTTTGCTTAATCAACAAACCATAGAGATATAAAACCTGAGCTTGTAAAGTATTTCTAATGGCAGGTATGAGGATAGAATTGCACTAATGATTTTGAGCCAGAGGCACAAAACCCAGAAAATCCCCAATTGAAAGTTTCACAGCAGTTGAAACTAAAAACTGCCACCTAATCAAAACGCTTTTCACCTTCTAAAATTCAGTGCCAGAATGAACTTTCTTCAGCTGCTCCCTGATACATATCAACTGAAGAAAGCCTTCGAACCTCTCTATTAGTCATCTTTTTTACTACATTTTTAAATACCTGAGGCAATTAAAAGAGAAAATATTTATTTAGCTCACAGTTTGGAGTTCAAATCCAAGGTTGGGCAACCTATTGTTTTGACCTCAATAAGAGTAGCAGAAGGCAATGGCAAGAGTGTCAGAACATTTTGGTCCAGTTTCAAGCCATAAGCAAAGAGAGTCCGAGGGATTGAGGGGCACATGCCCAGTGACCTAAAGGCCTCCCGAGGCCCCACCTTTTAAAGACTCACAGTACCTATCAATTCGGACAGAGCACTAATCTCCAGAATCTACCAAGTACTCAAAAATCTTTACACCACGAACACCAATAACCCAATCAAT
>JAJEJO010005164.1:0-80605 GCA_020662805.1 Glaucomys volans | reverse complement strand
TTTTTTTTGGGGGGGGGAACAATTATCTGAAGAGTGATCTTATTTGCATCACTAAAAAATAAAATTTTTAATGACAAAGATAAAGATGCTGAAAGAAATTTCATTCTGGAATTACCCTGAAGTGTCAAAGAAAAGTGTAAGATGCATATGTTTTAAAAAGGTTTTGATTACAAATTCAAAGATTCAAGAAATGTGCTTTTTCCTCAAGCCAAGTGTCATAAGTTAAACAAAGGATTTTTTTGGTTATAAGTAAGTGCATCCTAACAATTGTGTTTGATCTAATTTATTCCAGTATAAGATTTAATTTTATAAAGGAAAACGTGACTGATAGGGAAAACACAGTATTCTTGTAGACATGGGGAACCTTACCCAGCTAATACAGCCCTGTGTGATTCCTTACCAGCAATAGAAACAACAAACCCAGCAAGATACAGAGATCATTACATTAGCAAACTACACAAATGTGTCTTCATTGTCACTTGGTTAGAAAAAACTAGATCCTTTCATTATAAAACAAAAATTTTTTAAAATGATATATTACCATCTAGAATCACAACATCACCACATTTACATATTTATACCCTCATACCCTTGTAGCCCTCACTTTGTGGGCTGTTTGAGGCTCTTAAGAAACTGTGAGGAATTTGGACTTCTCCAGGGTACATATTTTGTAAGAAATAAATTCTTTACCTACAAGAAAATGTGTCTATATGTTTAAGGTACTTGGACCTATTTTTAATCTACTTCATTGGCATTATCTAGAGAAATCAAAAAGAAAATTACACAATACACTTAAGAATTCATTTAGAAAGTAGCTGTGATAATGAAGTTGGTCTATGCATTTGCTTGAAAGTCAGCATTGATTAAGCAATTTCAAATGGCTACTTACAATTAAGAATTCCAATTTGGCTGTATTCTGAGAGGCCCTTGGAGAGTAAATAGGAAAGGAAAGGATATTCAAATAAAATACAGTTTATTAAGGTATGGATTTTTTTCAATTTGTAGATTTACACTTCATTTGTTTTAAAGAATTAAAGTTTTAGCCTAATTTAGGCAAGATACTGAGCTACAATGAACTAGCAGAGATGCATTTGTGATTCACAATAGGTTTTGGAAAACACTACAGGTATTGATCCCACGAGGACATCATGAAAGAAGATGTATTTTTCTTCCTTTCTTACTATGGCATTTTTGGTCTGAATGACTTTATATAGCAACATGCAGAGTTGTAAGAGAGAGAAAGTATACTGAGGACCAACCTTGTGCCTGTGAAGGAGGAAGGAGGCTTTTAAAAAATTTTTATTATTATTTTTATTATTATTATTATTATTATTATTATTTTGTTATCTTACACATTGTGAAGCAAGCATTGTATTCCTGAAGAAATGATGCTCAGAAAGGCTAAGTGACTCATTCTAGGAAACAACAACTAAAGACACAAAAGTCAGCATTTGTAAATCAAGCTCTTTTTGCTTTAGGCTCTGTTTTGACAATGAAGGATGAAACATGTTGACAAAGGGATCCCAAATTTCCTGTAGCTTTAGTTAGCTGCTGCTTATGCATATATGTGTGTAGGTGCCATTCCACCTATTAGGCTATTTATATATACAAATATATGATTATAATAAGAATAGCTATAATTACTACACAAAATTATACTATTACTTATAACTTCCCTCAAGTGATGGGAAGTGATTCTTGTGTCAAATTCCTAGAAGAGAGTCCTGATTTTCAGATTGCTCTCCTCCTAGTGATGATCCAGTCAGCCTTCTTCCACGTCATCCCTCAACCACCTTTAGCACACAGCTTCTGACACACTCCCTCTGTGACTGATCAAGATGGCATCAGAGGAATGAGCATGAGAGGTTGTAGGTGTAAGGGTTGGAAAAGCATAAACAACTTCCTCTCAAAATCTACTGACTAGAAACTAGTTCATAGTAACATCTGAAAACAAGGAGTCTGGGAAACGTCATCTACTGGTGTTTCAAAAACTAAGAAAAAAACCAGTTTATTGAATACCAAGCAAGGCTCTGGCATGTCCTTAGATTTACCAGAGATAAATTTTCTGTATGAGTTAGAGACTAAGTGTTGTTGTAGGAAAGGTACCACATCCATGTGAAATGTCACCAAAGAACAAAGAACAATTGAGAGGAAAGAGAAAACAATGTTGGAATCCAAAAACCTTAATTTCACTCTCAGATCTGATATGTAGGAAACTCAAAGCACTTTTTGAAAGGAAACTATCAAATGTGATTAATATCATTCTTGGCCCATATAGGGGTTATAGAAAAAACTTAGATGTGATTGAATTGGGTAAATGTAAACTCCTAAAATACTTTACTGTATTTTTTACTTACCTATAATCCATTGTTAATAGTAAATAGTTTCCTAAAAGATATATCAATTATATTACCCAGATGCTTAAAAAGCATTCATTGGTTATCATAATTGACAGAGAGATATAGATAGATGATAGATGGGAGTGATACCGCCATTTACCGGTGACGAGTTCTGCTTCCTCAGATGTTGAAGCAGAACAACCAGAGAAGCACGCCAGGGCAAGCATATTAAGCAGGTATTATTTAAAGCTAATAATACAGACTTCTCCTGGGAGGGAGAAGGGGGCCATGGCTGATGTTCTAGAATCCCAAGAAGTGAGCTGGCCCTGCATCTTTTATAGATTAGGGTCTACTTTGTTCTCCTGTTCTTTCCCCCCTTATCTTTCTCTTCTCCTTCCTGCCTAGGCCCAGGAGTTGCAGGTGATATGGCAAAAAAGGTGAGCAGCAGGTGGCAGGGGGAAGGGCCACAGGGAGGATTCAGGCAGGTAGGATCCAAGGGAGCATTAATTAGCAATTCCCTGCCTGCAACTTTTTTGGGGAGGGGCAGTATAGGCAGGTAACCTTGGTGATCAAAAGGGCTCTGGAGACCCTGTCATTCCAATCTTCCAGGGGTGATCTCTAACTTCCCAGACTCAGATGGCCTTCATTTCTCCATTCAACCAGATTCCCAAATTTACACTAACTGCCTGTCTTTAATTCTGTCTTCAATAGGTAGATAGATAGACACAGAGATGAATCAATAAAGAAATATAGTATCATAGCCTGTAGATTATAGTCTCCATTATCTACACTGGAGAATTCCAAATAGAATATAATGAATTTCAAATTCTTCAGCATGGTATACAAGCCCCTATACATTGCTCAGTATGAATCTTTCTAAGGAAATCTTCTGTTTTTGTTAAATAAACTTGTTTCATCTGATTTTTTTTTTCTTCCTATAATGCTTATTAGTTGGATTTTGGTGCAACAATAAATGCCCTGTGTCTGTAGCCTTATTTTCATATGTTGTGGGTTTTTTTCCATTTAATTCCCCAGAACGTCTTTGATTCTTATCTTCTAGTGTTTTCCAGCTGTTCAATGTTCTCCTGACATGAATGCTATCAATTGTAGTTTGTAATTTGTATGCTTCCCAGTATCTCCACAGACTTCTCTGAGGATAATAATTGGGACATTTAAGTTCTAATTCCTTGCCTCTATTGTTTGAGGCTCATTTCTTCTCTTGGCTTTCTCTTTCATGACGCTGTTTTCCTTACAGGATCTCTTTGGTTCCATTTTGGTATTTGAGAGTTAGTATCTCTGGTAGCTGCAGGGGGATTTCTCTACTGCTGCCTCCAAAATGTGGTTTCCCAGTCTTTCTCTTAAATGAGAAGAATCCTTGGGAGACTGTGTCCTTGGCTTTATCAACTGGTTAACTTCACTTTGGATAAGTGACAAGGATCTAACTGTTAGCTATAATCTGAAGAGATTAATGGTGAAGGGAATTCGTCAATACCAGAATCAGGTTCCTGGGGCCATCTATATCATTACTTTAGCCACAAATACTCTGAGGACTAGTAGAATATTAGCACAGGTATTTCATAGCTGAGGCAGGAGATAGGCAGAGAGAATTGGGGTCCTCAGAGGATGGGATCCCACCACCCCAGATTAAAACCCAAGGCCAGAACTTGTTTCTTTGTTTTTCTTTGCCTGAATGGAAAGCCCCTCTCATGCTCGGACACCCATACATTCTGTTGTTGCCCCAGTTTCCTTGACTACCCCAACATTATTCATCCTCAAAGAGTTGTTTTGAATCCTAGCCATTCTTTTGTTTTAAGGAGCAAGTACAGGGCAAACTCAAGTTTAAAAACACATTAAATCATCCTGTTATGGGAATAAGACATTAAAAGTGTATACCTTCAACTGAGTCAGAGGAGAAGAACAGTCAAGGGGAACTCCCCAGTCAAAGGTAGTTCCTCAACAAAACCGTATAAAACCTCGAGACAGAGAGCCACTGATGGCAACCTTACTGGAACCCCTCCATGCTGGTGGGAGCTTTCCTCTCTTGCTTCTAATTAATCTGCCTCTGAATTCTCACCCTGTGTAGTCTGTGGACTTCATTGTTCAGGTGCTTGAGACAAGAACCCTCCAGCAGGCACGTGACCCCATGTTTCATAGCCACAGCCACTTATTCCTGTTTTGATACATATGCAAAATTTATTGTCTTATCATAATAGATCTCTTCAAAATATCTTCAAAATATCTTTCTGGGAAATTGAGAGTAGGCCAAACAATAATATCAACAGCAACAACATTAAAGAATAGAGAGTTTGGATGACATAACTTGAGAACTGTACCTAATAACATGCGATTTCTTCTTTCTGGAATGTTCTCCGGGACCTCCACAGGCTCCCCCTCTAATGGTATTCAGTTGTCTTCTCTGTGTTCGGTGGTGAATTGCCCTGACCACTCTATTTATAGCCACACCTGTCACCCTCCGTCCCTTCACACTCTTTTGCTTTTGTCATAGACATTATCACTAAAAAATGCAGTTACGTATGTGCTAGTTGCCTCTTCTGCTAGATGGCCAATTCCAGGACAGAGGGTGATGCTGTCAGTTTTGTTGATTATCCTTCCCTTACAGTCCAGGATGGAGCGCAGCATATAACAGGCCTCACCACACAGCTGTAGGATAGATTAAATACAGAAACATAAACTTACCTCCAACTCCGAAAAAAAGAAACTTTCGAACACACAGAATCTTTCTAAGGAATAGTTACAATAACTGTTTAAATATTGGGCAAAAAGTAAATATGTGTACTTCCCCAAAGCATAAATCATATGATTCACAATCAGTAATCCAAAATAACATAGAAAATTAATAAATTAAACGAGGTGGCCATAAAGATGCAACAAAGGTATCTTTAAAAGAAAGTCCTTTTTAACAACTCACATAAGAAATAAATTACTGTCACTAATTTAGTATTTTAAGTTAACTACATATTGAAACCAGTGGACACAGCCAAAATAGTAAACAAAAGAGGCAAATACCTAAATCGGATAACCAGGAAGAAAACAAAATAAGTCAACTTTATTTTAATCTCAAAAAATCTGGGAAAAGAGCAGAAAATCAATATCTCCCTCTAGGTAGAAAGGTGGGAATCATAAAGATAAGCGCTTTCAAAGAGAATAATCAAAAACCAAGCAATTCAGACCAACCTCATGCAGCTTATAACTAAAAATTCTGAATAATTAACTTTAAGAACCCCTCTGGAAAATAGCAAATAATTGACAATGAAGCAGAGATTATCAGAACAAAGTAGAAGAGAAAACACAACAGAGATTCTGAAAAGATTAGCAGATAAAATGAGGATTTCATTTTTTCATTGAAAATTTTTAAATTTGTTTTCAGATCCATGAAAGACAAGGTAGGTCAAGCAGACCTCAAAACCCATGTTCTATACAAGGCGGGGCATGGGAGTGTACCTATATTCCAGGGGGACATTCCCACAATAAATTGTTACTCAGAAGAAAATAAATCTCTCAGCAGTATGCCAATGTTCTTACTCTGTGGGGAAAAAGAGAGTCAAGTCCTGAGTTTGGTTTCAGATTATCCTTGGCTAATAAATAACACCCTTAGGGCAATACCTCTTTAGATAAAGCCTCCTTTTTTTTCCTCAGACCTTAAATCATTTTTCCAAATTAGTTTTTAAAAGCAATGTGCAGCACAGAACCAAAGACATTTCAGCAGTGCTGAGCACAGACATCATCAAGAGCCAGTTGACCAAACCAGAATGGGAAATCAACACAGCGTACAGGAAGGGCAACCTACCAGGCCCAGTATACCAGACGCACAAAGCAAAAAGAAAACCATGTTCAAGAAGAAGTAAAAAATTAAACAAAACAAAACAAAACCAAAAAACAAAGAATACAAAGGAGTTGCTATGGTTTAGAACTGGAAAGTTCCCCAAAGGCTCCTGTGTTGAAGGATTGGTCCCAATGCAGCTAGGTTCAGAGATAGGTCTATGGGCACGTGATTGGATCCTGAGGGCTCGGACCTCATTGATGTATTAATCCACTGATGGAGACACAGCTGAATGGACTATGGGCAGTGGTAGAAAATGTAGGAAGTGAGAGCTAGTTGAAGAATTATTCCTTGGCAGCCAGCTCTTGGTGACTCTATCATGCCTGTCTCTGTCTGTCTGTCTCTCTGTCTCTGTCTGTCTGTCTCTCTGCTTCTCTCTCCTTCCTGGCTGCTATGAAGTGAGCAGTTTTTCTCTGCCCTGCCTATCTACTATGATGCTCTGCCTCTGCACAGGCCTAGGAACAATGGATCCGGCTAAGCATTGACTGAAACTTCTGAAACCATGAACCAAAATAGTTCTTTCTTCCTCTAAGTTGATTTTTCTCAGGTATTTTGTCTCAGCAACAGAAAAGCTGACCAACACATGAGCCATTCACGAAAAAGGATTGAAACTGTCAAGGTAAATATGTGAAAAATAATCAAATTCTAAAATAATGAAAATACAAATTAAAACACAATGTTTTCCCTTATTAGCTTGGGAAGAGTTTTAAAATGTCAGTACTACATTGTTAAAAGTGTGGAGGAATTTAGCCTCCAAGACACTGCTAGTAGTGATGAATGTTGCCATATTTTAATGTACATTTCCTAATGATTCAAAATTTAAAATGCCTATACCATCTGACTCACGAATTTCATTTCTAAAAATTTATTCTCCCTGTATTTACACCAAAGTATGACAACATAGTTGCATAGATGTTCTTTACATTATTGTATATAAAGGACCAAACTAGAAAAAGTTGGATGTTCATCAATAGGAGAATATTAAAAATATATCTATTCAGTAGTATGCTCAGCAGCCCTAAGAAATAATGAGGTAGGATTGAATGTCTTGATATGCAAGGAAATGGAAGCTATTGGAATAAGTGAAAAACGAAAGCAGGAGCAAAACAGGGACTGGTTATGACACAAAAATTGGTGTAAAATTCTAAGCTAATGTACCTTTTTTTTTTTTTCCCCTGGATGAAGATATGAAAGATGTTACCTGTAGTCAACTTTGGGGGGAAAAACCAGGAATCTGAGTGGGAAGGAACACTTTCACTCATCATCTTATACTGTTCTCTTTGGTTTTCAAAAAAAGAAACACACACACATGTATATATCCATATATATTTAATTGTTAAAAATAGATTTTCTTAGTTGTTTAAACAACATACATAGTATATACATTGTTGACTCAATATGTATATATATTGTTTAAACAATCAAGAAAATTAATTTTTAATAATTTATTGGGTTTGTTTAATTTTTAATGCAAAAAGATAAATAACTCAATCAATAAATGGCCAAAGGAACTGAACAGACACTTCACAGAAGAAACACAATCAATCAACAAATATATGAAAAAATGTTCAACATCTCTAGCAATTAGAGAAATGCAAATTAAAACTACACTGAGATTCCCTTTCACTCCAGTCAGAATGGCAATCATCAAGAATATACTTAACAATAAATGTTGGACAGGATGTGGGGGAAAAGATACACTCATGCATTGCTGGTGGGACTGCAAATTGGTGCATCCACTATGGAAAGCAGTATGGAGAGTCAATAATACACAGTTTTAAAGTTAAATAAGCTTAGTTTATTTAAGACAATTTATTTTAAACATTTAAAACATTAACAAAATAACTATTAAGGGATATTTTTTCTTTTGTACCATCTCCCTGACCTTTTGCTTTCATTTCTGAAGTGACCCTGAGTTTCCTACTGACCACTTCCCTTCTAGTAACTCCCAGCAAAGTGAGGCTCCATGCTCACCAGGCCTGTGGAGGTAAACTCAAACCAGTACGCTGCCATTGTTCAATGTACTTGAGCTCCTTGTGAACAGGGATGGAAATGCTTGGGGTCTGGTAAAGTTCTGGAACTTTCTTTTATCAAAGCAAACCTATCAGCATTAAATTTATAGAATTCTCAGGTTAGCCAAATTCTTAATGCTTTTCCATAGAAAACAAAAGGAAAGATTTGAATTTCAGCTTATTCAAAAATTTTATATTCTCTTCAAAGCCTGTTTTCATAGATATTTAATTGCGCTTCTAGTTAATTTTTAATGGCTCCTAATTTGAATTTCTTCTCAACTTTTTAAAGGTCATGTCTTTATTTTCTTTAATCAAGAAAACCATGCAAACTCTTCTAAGCTGAAGTACATATTAATTTTGTGGTTCATGAAAAATTACTAAAATTATTGTCTCCTCCTAGAAATTTTTTAAATGTGAGTTCTCTTTTTTGGAACATAGTTTTTGAAAGTCTAGAATTTATCTTAGTTCTGCCTATGTGAAATTATGTGGTAATTATACTTTGAATGAATTCCAATACATAAGAAAAATATTACTAAACACTCGAATTAGCAATTCTGGTCCTCTCCCTAAAGCCCTCCCTTTTCAGCCTGGTACCTCTGGTATGGTGCTCTGATGCTCTGATCCCATAGTGGCCACTTACAGAACTGGACTCCGGGGATGCAAAAAAAAAAAAAAAAAAAAATTCCCAAATGATTTCCAAACTCAATCCATCCTTTGGTAATTACATTTTGTAGATAATGGAAAAGAAACCATTAACACAGAGTGCTTTTAAATCATAATTAATTGCACATGCAAATGCACTGCTAAATTTGGATGCTCAATTAGACAGCTAATTGCATTGAAAATGAAAGTGCACCCTTAAATTGAGGACCATGGGCCCTGGCCCACCTGTGTGCATCCTCTTACTTAAGCAAGCAACAGATTCCTTTCTTGATGCAACTGTGGGTAGGGAAAGAGAAAAAGCTACCACCTGCAGAAAATGGAAGATGTAGCCAATCATACCGCCACATAATTTATATCTGTATTACAGATAGTCTATTTTAAACCAGATCCCCTGAAGACCAGACACCCTGGGGATTGAAGGAGTTTTAGCATCCTCTTAAATGCATTTTTACTCATGAAAAAAAAATGTTATGCTTACACGAGAGTTCACACTTTGAAAATGTGGGAGTTATTTTCCCATGATCCTTTAACTCCTAGACCGTTTGATATCTTGAAGCTCTGATTTTTAAAAAATTAAATGAATTGGAACAATGTGATTGTTATTGACATTAGTACTAATAGGTACATTGTCTTATATTAGCGGGGGTACGTTTTAGTTCAATACATATTTTGCTCCTCTCATGACCCCCAAAGATAACTCAAGATCAGTAGGAAATGAGCACATATATTAGCCGCAGGAATCTGTGATTCAGAGAGGTTATATTATTTGCCCCAGAATGAGGATAGCAAGAAAAGGAACATAATTGCCATTTTAAATCTCAATGTGATGGTCTTTTATCAGATTGGTGGTGAGTACAAAAATACACTTTGTGAGAGAAGTGTGCCTAAGATGTTCGCCACCCCAAGAAAACTTTGAAACATTTGCAATTGTTTTATAAATAAAATAATAAACCATCTTAAGATCAGATGTAGTTAAGCAGAATAATGTCCACTCCCCTCTCTCCACCGAAAGATGCCTATATTTTAATTCCTTGAACTGGAAATATATATAGGTCACAATGTCAAGTGAATTAAGGTTGCAGATGCAATGAAGTTTGCAAATCAGCTGACCTTAAAATAGGTCCTGAATTGTATGAGTAAGCCCAATGAAATCATGAATGCCCTTAAAAGTGGAAGGGAGGGAGAAGAGAAGATGAGAAGGGGGTATGACGACAGAAGGTGTAATGTACTCTGCATAGGTGGATATAGTATTACTGGCTTTGAAGATGAAGGAAGGGGGCTATGAGCCAAGGATTGGAGGTGACCTGTAGCAACCACAGAAAGCAAGAAAATCAATTCCTCCTTCTAGCCAGGAATGCAGCCCTGCTGACACCTTCGCTGAAGCCCAATGAGATCTATGTCAAGAGTTCTGACCTCAGGAACTGTAAAATAATAAATATGTGTGGTTTTAAGCCATTTAGCTTGTAATTAGTTATGGCAGCAAATAGAAAGCTAATACAATTTTTTTTTCTAAAATGTATGCAACTCAATCACAAATTGGAGAATCAATGAAAGATGTCTGTAAAATGTTGTGACTCTGTGTATGTAATCACATGTGGTGTTTGCCTCTCATCCTCTCTCAGTCTGTCAGTTCTCAGAAACCATTCCTGGTCTTTTTCTGAGCATTTACTCACAATTACTGCAATTGCTGGTCAGAAGAGATTCTCTTGCTTTGCAAAGACAATTTTTTTTTCCACTTTGTCTAAATGAGACTTGCCAGGCTGCCTGTGGAGGTTCACCACATACTGGTATAAGCTGCTTTGATGAAAAGCTTTTACGCATCAGCCTTAGATTTGATGCTCCTTGACTTATGATAGGGTTACACCCGGATAAACCCACAGTCAATTCAAAATCTCATAAGTCAGACTGCATTTAAGCCAGGCACATTGGCACACTCCATCCAGCTACTCAAGAGGCTGATACTTGAGGATTGCAAGTTTTAGGCCAACCTGGGCAATGTAGTGAGACCCTATCTCAGGTTGAAATGAAAGGGCAGGTTTGTTCCTCACAGCAGAGTGCTTGCCTAGCTCCCATGAGGCCCTGGCTTCAATCTCCAGCACTGGAAAGCAAACAAATGACTCCCACTCGCATTTCATACACCAAGTCCACCAACAGTTCAGCAACACAGCTCACTGGAAAGTGGCTGTTTACCCTGGCAATGGCCACGCCAACTGGGCCCTGTGCCTTGCTGTCACTGACCAGGATTACAAGAGTATCTTACTGCATTTTGCTAGCTTGGGAAAAGATCCAAATTCAAAATTGGAAGTAGGGTTTCTATTGAATTCACGTTGCTTTCTCATCATCATAAAGTTAAAAATTCTAAGTTGGGGAACCATCCACATTTTGAATTCATTTCTCACTTGTTCTTGGGAGATTCTAAGCACCATTGAACAATAATTTTGCTTGATAAGTGAGATGAACGAGGTTTGACTTGGATTTAGATTTTTCTAGATTGACTTTCACCTTGACATTGACCAGGGTGTCCCAGACAATCATTATTATGGTAAAATTTGGACAGTAATAGAATTTCATTGATTCTAAGATAGATTTTCATGGATTTGAAATCAATATTCTTCATAGAACCAATAGTGCAGCATCTTAGAATCACTCCCAGCCAGTTGGGTGTGTGTACAGCTATTCCTATTTGTCATGGCTTCTGATAAATGACTGATGAGTGCACTTTCTTCCCGCTGGTTAGGTCTAATTGGCATTGAATGAAAAGTTGGTGCATAAGCGAAAACTCACAGAAACGTTAAAACAGGATAAACATTTTTCCCTTAGAGAAGCAAATTGTCATTGCTGGAAGAATAAATATAATATTACTACAGAATGAATATTACTGCTATTGTTGTTATTGGAAAAACACCAACCAAGGTTTTAAGAAACGCAATCACCAACAAGTAACAGGGAGGCTGCACTGCACCGGTGCTTTGTTACTGGGACATGAAAATGATCGCCGGTTAGACTCTGAGCAGAGGAAGTGAAGGCAGAAGAGCTGGAAGGTTCCTCAGAGGAGATGAAAGACACTTCTAGGTAACAAGAGGCTTGTGTGAAGGAATGCATTCATTCCTTCTCTCTCTCTCTCTCACCCTGGGGGAAGCCAGCAGCCTTGACTTCAGGACAGTTGGGCCACTCCATGGAGAGAACTATAGGGTGAGAAATGGAGACTTCCACACAACAGCCATGAGCCTACTGAGGGCACAACCAACAGCTTTGGAAGGAGTATTCCCAGAGGCAGAGCCTCAAATTCCAGTCAAGGCTTTACACCATGAGGAAATCCCCAGAGGCTGAACTTCATGAGAGACCCTGAGCCAAAGCCATCCTGCTAAGACACGCTGGGATTCCTGATTTAGTAGTAAGTAATACAGTCTAATAAGTAATATATTCTCATAAAAAAATCTAAGAATAAAGATCACTTCATAAAGTTTTGGAAGGTTCAAAAGACAGCAAGTTGTTGGGAATGGAACCATCATTTGACCTAGTTATCCTGCTTTTTGGTATATACACAAAGGACTTAAAATCAGCATACTATAGTGACACAGCCACATCAATGTTCATAGCAGCTCCATTCACAATAGCTAAGCTAGGCACCCTAGCTTACCAACCCTAGGCACCCTTCAACAGGTGAATGGATAAAGAAAATGTGTATATATACACAATGGAATATTACTCAGCCTTAAAGAAGAATGAAATTATGACATTTGCTGGTAAATGTCTGGAACTGGAGACTATCATGCTAAGTGAAATAAGGCAATCCCCCCAAAACAAAACAAAGGCTGGAAGTTCTCTTTGTTATGTGGATGGTAACTCACAATAAGGGGCAGGGGAGGGAAGAAGAGAAGTTCATTGGATTAGACAAAGGGGAATGAAGGGAAAGGAGAGGGGATGGGAATAGGAAAGAGTAGAATAAATCAAACATAACTTTCCTATGTTCATATATAGATACAGGACCAGCGTGACTCCATGTCGTGTACAACCACAAGAATGAGGAGTTATACTCCATGCATGTATAATATGTAAAAATACATATCTAGAAAGAACAAATTTTAAAAAGAGTGAAAAAAAAGAGAGAGAGCAAATTGTAAACTATAAATTATCAATGTAAATGCTAAGTACTGTAATTATCTCACAATGTCCATTTTCCACACTTCAGGTAATCTAAATGCTTTTCGACTTCCCCCTGATTCTAAATAAGGCATGTATTAGTATTGTGCTGGGGATCCTCAAGAACACCCCAAGCTCAGAAATTTGCCAGAAGAAATCACAAAACTCATACTGCTACCCTCATGGTTATGTTTAATGGCAGCGAAAGGCTACAGAAGGCAGAGTCCAGGAAAGACCTACACGAGCTTTCAGTTCTGCTCCCTAGAGGAGCAGCCCAGACAGCACTTCATTCTCACAGTAATGGTGTAAGTTTATTAAACAGAGGATGCTCACCTGAGCCCTGGAGTCCAGGGGTTTAAGGGAGCCAGTCACATATACTTGGAGCACCCCAAAAGACTGACCTCAGTTACTCAGTCTCCAGTTTCTCCAGAGATCAAACTGATATAGTATGGCCAGAAGCCCCCACCATAGATCACAATGTTAGCATAACCCTGTAATGTGACTGAGGTCCCGGGTAGAAAAGGGCACTTAGCAGACAAGATCTTCTATGGGATTTGTATCTCCCAGGACCCAGGAAATGACAGTCCTTCCTTTGGAATGTATAGAACTTGAACTCCCTAAGCTTGCTGAGTTAACTCTTTACAGCATGGATATGGATCTATAGATTTAGCTATAGATAAATCTTCAATGCTTCATCCATGGGACATCTCTACCATGCAAATGGGTCTGTCTCTTGTTTTCCATTTGAACTTGGATATTTTGGGATTATGTGTGTACCTGGATGGTCCTGTTATGCAAGGGAATTATCTTGTAAAGAATTCCATTCTTTCAAATAATCAATGGAGAAAGTCCTGGATGTCATAAATGTGACCACATGTCTTACTAATACTAAAAGGGCTGATTTTTCTCTGGTAGTCTAACAGACAAAACAGGAGCATGTTCTGATGGAAAAGTGGTTAGCATTCATGTCAGAGCTTGGTGTTCTTGTCCTTTTTCTCTCCTGCCTGGTTGCACAACTTTTCCTGTGTCATTTAAGGGTCATTAAATATAATAAAATATAAATAAGTAGGTAATAATGTTTCCATGCATCTATTAATGGTTTGAAGATGACACAGAGTTGGAAATGTAACAAATATTTGCTAAAAATATGAGTTCAATGTGTCTAGATTTGCAGAAATGGTGAATGCTTTATGTTAGTCTTAGAAAGCGGAGAGAGCATTACAGATTTTTTAACCTGATACTGTTAGGATTAAGGTTGATCACTGAGTGGCATACTATATAGGACAGATTGGATTTCAGAGAAAGAAGGGGACAGGTCGGCGTGATGCCCAGTGAGGTGTGTCAGCAGCAGGGAGATTTAGGTAAGGAAGCAGCAGGGGTCTAGCTTCACTGTGCAATCATTAAGTTAGATTTTTTTAACAGCTCTGGTTTGGAGAACCCTTAACAGAAATCAGAACTTCCAACATACTCAGTCCTATGTGGCAAATTTAAAGTATCAGACACTTTTTAGAAAATGTGCATTAGTCTCCAAATAAGACAGAATGTCCCCTTTTTCTGCCTTTCAGCCTTAATCTCTTCATCAGGTTTTGTTTTGTTTCCAATCTGCTGCCACTGCCTTTCAACCTGACTGCTTTTTCTGTCCAATTTTATCTCATCTTTCTGTTCGGACTTCACACTCATCATTTATTTTTCTCCTGCTTTTCTGTTCTCAATAATCATTCCATTCTTTTGCATCATGTATGTCTACTGCCAGCCTCTTACAATAAACTCCCTCTCAGCTCTCTCTCATTTCCAGACCCTTCCCTGGTCTGCTAACAAATTCATATACCCAAACACATGGAGGGTTCTCACTATTAATAAGAAAGATGTGTAACAAATAACAGGAATGTAACCCTATGTCTTGCACTAGTCAACTATTTGAAGTTATTTCCCTTGTCGCCATTGGGTGACCTTTCCCACCTTCAGGTGAATCTCTATGGAGGGTTTTATTAGGGTGAGGAATCTGGCTTATAGCAAGGAGCCCTACATGGCTCTTCATAATACTTATTTATAGAGGTGAATCCCTTTCAAACTTCTGAATTCTTGTACCACAAGCACAGCCTTTACATCATGCATTTAGCCTTTACACACACACACACACACACACACACGCACACACACACACACACACACACACATTCTTTTTATCAGTTAGAAAAAGAACAGAGTGTAATCCCCATAAGCCAGGCTTACAAGTGGAAGCAGAAAGAGACAGAGCTGATTGGTTGATGATGCAGCCCAAATCCAGCCTTAGTGGAAAATGACAAGCAGTCACAGGCTCCCAGGTCCATGAGGTGGAGAGTCCACTTCCCTGACAAACACGTCCAATGCCCAGTGTCATATGTGAGAAGTCCACCTTCCACTACCTGGTCTAGCAGTGGTTGTTTGTTTGGCAGAAGGTGAACCCTTCCCGTGTTTTGGTTCAAAAAAAATAACTATGGTAATTTCCATTGACAGGCAATCACAAGATCAGGACAGGTTCCCCAGATGACTGGAAATTCAGCTTAACATCACCTTTTGTTGCAAAGATATGGTCGTTTTGAGTTTTGGAGCTACCTTGAGTAACTGCCTTCCAGAGGTCAGCTCATCCTCCTGATCATATGTTTCATCTTAGGCTGTCACCCTGTAGGTTCTGGGTCACTGGTTCAGATGTGCACCCTTTTCTGTCTCTAGTAGCATACCCTGTCTGATACCCTAGAGGTATTAGTAGAGCAATACTTAAAATTTCAAGTGATTACATGCAGTAAAGAAGCAGAGTACTGGGGTGAACATATTGAGCTATGTGCCCCATCCTAGCAAAGGATGGTTCCAAGAAGCAAGTAACAACTGTTCTGAGAAGGAAAGTGCTAGATACTTGAGAAGGAAGAAAAGAGTTGAAAGAAAATGACTGAGGGTCTCAACCTCAGAGCATATACCCTGCTTTGCAAGGGATACAATTACAATTATTCTAGAATAACTATTAAAATAGCCTCTTTTACTCTAAGCAGTGTCCTGGTGTGTTTGATAAATTATAAGGTAATCCTCAGTTAGCCTGGCATAAGATTCACATGATCCCCTTGAAGAACTAAATAGCAGGGGGGAGAGTTCCCAGGAAAAGCAGGAGTGTGTGATGCAGAAGTCCCCTGAATGGTCCAGGAAGGGGAATGGGCAAGGTGGTCAACGTTTCATGAAAAGCAGGAATTTTGGCTGCAAAGATAATTAAGTCGGAGGATGCTGATGACTTCCAGATAACAGCTCAAGAGGGCTTCTGAGGTACAGTTTGCAAGAAGTGAGTTAGTGGTTCTGCACTGGCCACCTATGCTTTAGACACATTTCATAGCTAAATAAAAGAAAGGAATAAAAATGAGGGATATGTATGAATGGACTGGTTCTTAAGAAAGAGCAAAGGCTCTTCTGGACCTAGGTGCCTCAGGCATCAGGGCTTATGGTGCAGATACGGCCAAATCTAAGAACCAGACCACATGTAACCAAACCCAGAAATGGCACAGAAATGGTATCAAGGAACCCCTATCACAAAGACAAGAATCTCTTAAGTGAGTAGATCCCAAGTTCCTGAGGAACATGCATTTTGCAAAGAAGTACAGGAAGGGCCTAAAGAAGATGCAGGAAAACAATGCCACGGTCAAGAGTGCATCTGCATCTAACAAAGCCCTGGAAGTCCAAAAGGTTAAGCCCAAGATCCCAAAGGGTGTCATCCACATGCTCAATCAACTGCCCATGTTGCCCAACCCACGCTCAGGCAGTGTGCTCATGTCTGCATAACCACGGGTCTCAGGCTCCCCCAGCTGAAGACCAGTGCCAGGACTCAAACCAAGGAAGTGGCCCCAGTTCAGGCTGCAGCTGGTGTGACCCCTGGGCTGCCATCTGTTTGGGACTAGAATCCTCTTGTGCTGTTTCTACAAATAAATCTGAGGCAGGATAAGCTGAAGGAAGGAAGGGAGAGAGAGAGAGAGAGAGAGAGAGAGAGAGAGAGAGAGAGAGAAAGAGAGAGAAGGATCTTAAGCATCTGGGAATGTGTTTAACGTGAGAAGGTAATTGAAATTAGAATTATGCTGCAGTATCATTTTTTAACTGTCATTTTGGTGATAGTGAGAGAAAAGAGGTACTCTCATATCACTGTTAGTAGAGAATAAATTATTACAATCTCAATGGATGGGTGGTTTGGCAATATGTATGAATATATAAAATGCATGCTCCATTTAACCTAGAAATTTCTACCTTCAGAAATTATCCAATATATATTCCTGCATATATACAGAATGACTTTATATGAGAACATTTATTGCAAAATGATTTGTAAAATAAAAAAAAATTAAAAATAATTTCTATTTCAATAGGAAACTGGACAAGTCATGCTAGAAAAATGTTAAATATTTACTATGCATCTGACTCAATGTCATGGGTTTTAAGTGCATTGACTAATGTATTTCCTTGCAATAAACCTAAAAAGTAGGGATGATAACCATTCTTCTTCTAAAGATAAGAAAACTGAGATACAAAGAGTGAAAGTATTTTGCATAGGGTAATAGAGCTACTAAAGGATAGATCTGGAATATGAACCTTGAGATAAATCTTCTAATCATTGGCATACACATAACTTACTCAGTTAAAAAAATGAGCTCTTCTATTGCTGGTCCTAAAAAGAATACGGTAGATCTGCATGTGCTTATGTGCAATGATTTCCATACATAGTTTTAAGGGAAAAGAAAATGATGAAAAACACTGTGTTAAATATAAATGTGTTAGTAAATTTTTCAATGCTATTACACAATTCCTGAAAAATCATTTTAAAGGAGCAAAGATTTATTTTGGCTCGTGTTTTTAGAGGTTTAAGTACATGCTCACTTGGTCTCATCACTTTGGGCTTTTGATAAGGCAGAGTATCATGTTGGGGAGCATGTGGTGGAACAGAGCTGCACCACAAAAATGACAGAAAGAAGGAAGGAAGGAAGGAAGGAAGGAAGGGAGGAAGGAGGAAGGAAGGAAGGATAAAATGCCTAATAACACTGAATCCTGAAGAATTAGAAAGTCTAAAACTAGTAAGGAGATTGAATCACAAATCAAAAACCTCCAAAAACAATAATTCCAGGATCAGATGGCTTCACTGGGGAAGTCTACCAAATGTTGAAATAAAAATCAACACCAATCCTTCTCAAATTCTTCCCAAATTTTAAGAGAGATAAATACTTTCAGACCCATTTTACAAGGCTGGCATTATCCTGAAATCAAAGCCAAAGATATTACTACAAGAAAAGAAAACTACAGGTCAATATCCCTGAAGAAGATAAATGTGAAATTCCTCAGCAGAGTACCAACAAACCAAATTCAATAGCACATTAAAACATACCATGGCCAAGCATTTATTCCCGGGATGCAAGGATAGTTCAATCTATGAAAATCGATAGATGCAATATAACACATTAACCAAGGACATATATCACATGATCATCTCAATAGATGCAGAAAACATCTGACAAGATTTAACACAATTTCATGATAAAAACACTCAATGAGCTAATAATAGAAGGGAATTATCTCAACATAATAAAGGCCATGTATGAAAAGCCCACAGTTAGCATTATACCCCATGATGAGAAACTAAAATCTCTTCCTCTAAGATCGGGAAAAGCAAGGATGAGTACTTTCACCATTCTGTACAACAGAGCTTCTGTCTGTTAAGTCACATGGGTATAGGAATATAGCAATCTTCTAGATACTCCAATTTCTTAATATGCAATTGTTCTGGTACTCTCTCATGGTTCTATTTCTGTGGCATCACTTTTAATGTCTTCTCTTTCATTTGTGATTTTTTTTTAATTTGGGTCTTCTATTTTCTCAACTTGTCTATCTAGGGTTTGTTAATTTTGGTAAAATTTTCAATCGACTAACTCTCAGCTTCACTGATTTTTCTTCTATTGTTTTCCTTTATTTATTTCATTTGTTTCTACTCTAATCTTTATTGTTCTCTTCCTTCTAGTTTGGTCTTGGTTTGTTCTTCTTTTTCTACCTCTTTGAGTTGGAAAGTTAGGTTGTTTGAGAACTTATTTTTCATTGTTTCTATTTATTGTTTTCAACTTTCCCTTTTAGGTCTGCTTCTGCTGCGTCTTCTAAGCTTTGATATTTTTTAATTTCATTCTTCTTTGTCTCAAAATATTTTATAATTTCTCTTTTGACTCATTACTTGTTTAATTTCCATGCAGTTGTGAATTTTTGTTTCCTTCCACTACTGATTTCTATTTTATTCCACAGTGGTCTGAAGAGAGACTTGGAATGGTTTAAGTAGTCTTAAATATGTTAATACTGTTTTGTGGACCAATCTGTGATCTATTCTGGAGAATGTTCTGCTGTTGGGTAGAATGTTCTATATACGTCTATGAGGTCTATTTGGTTTACAATGCTTTTCGGGTCTTTAGTCTCCTTACTGATCTCCTGTCTGGATAGTCTATTATTGTAAGGAGGGGACTAAGATCTCTTACTATTTTGGGGTTGCTCTTTCTTCCTTAAGTTTATTAATTTTTGTTTCATCTGTTTAGGATTTCTGTTGCTGGGTATATATATATATATACACTCATAATTGTTATTGTTTCCCTAATAATGAACTCATTTATCATTTTATATGTCCTTTGTCTCTTGGGATAGTTTTTGACTTGAAACCTATTTTGTCTAGTACAATTATACTCACTCCTGTTCTTTTTTTGGTTTTCCTTTGCATAGATTATCATTTTCCATCCTTTTTCTTTCAACCTATGCATGTCCTTAAAATCGAAGTGTGTCTCATATGCAGAATATATATTTGGGAACTTTTATTATTCACTTTGCCACCAGAAGTACTTGTCAGCTCTGGTGAGGCTGGTTTTAGGTTTGCCTGAGATGGAGAACCTCTTAATGAATTTTTGGATTTTTTTTACAAAGGAAATTGCTTTGTGTATTGTTTTGAGTCAGTGTCCCCATGGGGAATTGGGCAGGGTTTGGTTCTTCCTTCTCCATCATCTTGCTGATGTCATCTCTAAAACCCATCACATGCACATCCCATTTTAAATGTTACACATCAATGTGCAAAAACTGCTGTTTTGCAACCAAGTATGTATTGTAAAGTGACTGACAAAGAACCCTGAAGCGCTTACACAGTGAGACCTACTGCATAAAAAGGTTTGAAAATAGCCCAGTGGGATATCAGATGGTCACCAATGAGAGATCTTTTTTTCTGAGAAACTTTTAGGACTTTGCTTCATTTTCTTTTAAAGAGGAAAAGAGCTTCAGTCTGGGAATAAACCATCATATTCCAACAATGAGACAGCCCCCAAATGATCAAGTAAACGGGCCATTAGCCTCGAATGCATCTATAGAGATTGGAAACACGGTGGTACTGTGGTGATGACTGCTTTATAATACATGTTTTCTTCTAAATGTTGTTTTGGATCTCATAATTCTTTTTAAGTTTGCTGACAAAAATTCTCAAAAGAAGAATGAAATAAATATAAAAGTGTTGAGAAGGGCTTAGTTCTGGCTTTTGTACAAGAAGACTAGATAATAGTGAAAGGATGATTTGGAGTTAAAGCAAGATGTTATGGATCACAGGAAGCAGCATAAACTATAGGGAATAGAAAGTGGTAGCAATGGTTATCTCTCTTAAGTATTTTGATGCATAAAAACTGGGAGTAAGGAGAATTCCCATTTAAAAAGGTTTTAGGGATTAAGGTGAAGTGGTTTTCTTAAATTCTTTTCAAGAAAATGTGTTCCAGTAGCATGGAAGCTCAGGTCAAGCTCATGGTGGCTCAGGTCAAGTGGGTGTGGAATGTATTTAAGAGTGCAAGGAACAAGTTGACCCAGGAAAATGAAAATGTTTATAGGTGCAAGAGCACCAAGGGCAAAAGCAATGTGCAGAGGTTGGCAATGTGTGATGGTAACTACAGATCACACAATGATAGAGGTTAGAGCTGGGAGCAGGTGGAAGGGGTAGGGTTACCTGGTCGTTGAAGGTTGTTTTAGATATACATACAAACTTAACTAATTCCATTGGACCATTCGAAACAGTGTTGTTTAAACATTTATAATGCAGGTACTACTTTCTTGGTACTTTTGATTTCTTGAGACTTTGGTAATGGATATGGGGCAGACTTATACAAACATAAAATGATTTGTTTTTTCATCGGAAGTGACGCAATAAGAAAGAACTCTTCTACCTAGTCTGCCTGTTTCAGTGTTACATCTGGATCTCACCCTTGGGCTTCTCAGTTAATGTTATACCTGTCCTAGCCACTTTGATATTGAAGCTGCTCCACTCCTGTGGCTTCTAGCGCTGTGGAACCAGTTCAGAGAAGAAAACTTTCTATTTTCACCACCTCAGGCTTCCGGACCTCAAATGATAATAAGGTTCTTGGTAAAATTTTATTTATAAAGGAAATATAACCACATTGTAAAACTTCTGCAAAATAGGAAATGATACCTCCATTTCATCCATACTCCATCATCTTAAGAGAATTAATGATATAATTTTGGTATTTCTTTCTGGACATTCACATTCTCACATATAGTCAAGCATCTGGTGAAATTAGTTTTGTATTTTGCTATTTTTATATGTTAGCTGAAACCACCATTTTCCATGATTGCATAAAATTTCCTTTATTTGGCAATCCCTAACAGTTCTCCAGTCTTATGCATTTCACTTGATTCTTTTATTTCTGCTAATATGACCACTAAATGTCTTTGTGCATGCAGTCTTCTGTATGGTAAATTATTTCTTTAAGGTAGTATCTCAAATATGGTTATTATACCTAAAAACATAAAATAATGGCTATTTCTTATTCTTATTAGACACTTTACTAACCATGTTATGTACAAATTTTTAAAACAGAGAATTCTTATGTCTGACGATGGCATTTTAACCCCATTTATGGATAGGGAATCTCCAGCTTGAGAGGTGAAGTAGCTTACTGAAGATCACAGCTGGCAGATGGACAAAGCTGGAAATGAGCCCAAAACAGAAAACCAGGAATGAGAAGCTAAATCCCGCTACAAGTTACAGCCCCAAAAGAAGGTGGACACACAGCCTGCTGTTCAGATATGCAATTTTGATGCTCTGTAAACTGAAAAATACTCTTTTCGACTGGAGTGCTCTGTTCTGTATGGGAAACCTCACAGACTATCTCCCTAGAAACTACAGAATAAAATTAAAATAATCACTTTATCATATATTCCTATGAACTAAGAAAAGATTGTGAATAATGTTGGCAGCTCAAATGGTATAGGTGTTATTAATTATTGATTTGTTGGATGAGCATATATGTCAAATGAGAAGCTTTAAGGACTTTCTTCCAGACATATTTAATTCACTGATTTCCTCTTTAAGCATGGAGATCATGGGAAATTTTCCTTCTGGTATTAGTCTCCTCCCAATAGACTGAACTAAGCAGTACCTACAGATCTCAGCAATGCATCCCAACCTGCTTATCAGTTAAATTGCCATGATGAAATTTAAGTAAAAATGTCCAATAATGTGGCCTAAAACTTACATATCTACCCTTCAATGGGAGGCTTTCATCAAAGGACCATGGATGGAAACATGGAAATCCCACAAGTAAATTATGAAGAGGAAACAAAAATTTCCAAGTACAGAAACTATTACCTGTAATTTCATTGCTAAGAAGTCAACCCTTGCCCCAAAATCTGGTTCTTTTAATCAGTATTAAATAGTATTTGAAACAATATTCCTTACATTAGTGATGGGTCAAAAATATGATCTGAAACTGAACCTACTTTTTATATGTATATGTGTGTGTGTGTGTGTGTGTGTGTGTGTGTGTGTGTATTATCAGAGGGATTCACCAGAAGCAGAATGAAATTCAACCCTATGAAAAGCAATTCTAGAAGCATCTGCAGTAAACTGAAATAACATAAGAGGAATGAGAAAAAAAAATAAATCATTCAGCAGAAAAGGAAAGAACAGGCTTTTAAAATCCTAACAGGAAAATGTCCTGCTGCTACCTAAGAAATGGGTCATTAAGTTATGTCCCACTATGTGGTGAAGTTACTCCTTTGTCTGCCTGTTACACATGTACCTTGCTTAGACACTTCTTTTCCCCCCCGCAGAGGATCTGATGCAATTTTGCCCAAGAGAAGAAGAGACAGGCTTTTTCTTTCATTGTTATGTGAGCTTCTTTCTTACCATGTCTCCTCTTCAGTTTCCTTACGTGAGGTTTTTATAGACGATACATTGAAACAGACTCCAAGACGCTGAAGAACATTTAAATAAATTGCTACTTAGAGCAGATACATCACAAATGCCCCTATAATACAGGGCTTTTCTAATATGGTGAAGTGATAGCTATCAGAATTGATCGAAAGTATGGAGTTGGTGTTATTTCATAGCTGACCTTGTACATGTAGAAATGCATGTGGCTGTGAAATCAGAAGGATCGTGGAGATGTGTATTGTTGGAGTGAGTGAGCAGCAAGGCCTGAAGAAAGGTCAGAATACAGCTGAATAGAGACCAAGCCCAAGATGGCACCTCACCGTGGGAAAATTATCCAAGAATTTCTTCCCCATTTTTAGCCAGCCCGACATACACAAGACCAGGGCTGCAGAGTCACAGGAAACAGAGCGGGACATGACAGTCTCCATGCCATCCCCTGACTCAATGCTAAATGGTTTATTTGGAATCAATTAGACTTGTTTCAATGCCTTGTTTTTTTTATTTAATTTTTTAATTTATTTTTTAAATTTTTACAGACTGCATTTTGATTCATTGTACACAAATGGGGTACAACTTTTCATTTCTATGGTTGTGCATGATGTACATTCATACCATTCATGTAATCATACATGTACATAGAGTAAAGAGAAGAATGCCTTGGTTTTAAGTGACAAAAAGATTATAAGAAATAGGTTTATGTAGCATACATCCAAGTATGTGTATGTTTGTGTATTTATAAATATGCTTTAAAAATGCAAAATCTCAGATCCCAAACTGAGGCCCTCTGAACCAACAGTAAGATTCAGATATTGCTTCTGTCACAGTAAATTTAGGTAAAATTCAAAGCTTAATTTAATTATCCTTCACAGCCATTTAGTTAGGAACTGAACTGAGTAGTTATGAAGGATAAACCTCTTTCATTTTTTTTTCTACCAAGTTGAATCATTGGAGAATCTTCATTACTTACAATTGGACTGAGACAAGTGCAATAAGTCCATAGTCCTTAAACCCAAAGTCACTCTGTACAACAGGATGATTGGCAGGTGGATGTATTAGTGCTTGACTTTGTTTCTATGAAAGTTTTATGTAAAGCAGCTTCTGTGTTAAGGTACGTATCAATTCATATCAACATTGCTTCAATTTCATTGAATGTGGAATTAAATCTCATTTCTTTGAGGTGTCTTGTCAAGTGTGGGGGAAATTTGACATCGTGAATGACAGTTCATGTGTATGGGAATAAGATGGTATGGACAGAATTAGACATGCAAGATGCTAATTAGGAAGCCAATGGGAGAAACGGGGAGGGGAGAGTGGGGAAGAGACTTCAGGGGACACTGAAGCATGACACCTGTAGAAGGAGAGGAGATGAGGGAGGTTTGGGTAAGAAGAGTTTCCTACTGCAGTGTGTCTCTGAGAAAGTCTAGGCCAGACCAGTAAGGAACCATGGGGCACCGACTGCTCCTTAGAAAATTCGAGCATCAAGTAGATAACACCTACTCTAGAGTCTCCACTGTCCATCATTAGGCACAGCCTCAGCTCGAATGCTTCTGTGGATCCCAGGGTGTGGCCTCTAGACCACTCTGAAAGGGAGGTCATTTACCTCCATGACAACCATGTGGCATCTGTCACTTCTGAACTATAACTCTGCCTCTTTCCAGCTATTTCCCAAACATTAAGTCCAAAACAGGGGTGGAATGTTTATAATAACAATTCCTTTGTACACTGTGATAGACAGCACTGATCAATCCGTGTAATCCTTAATTCTGATCCCAGACACTGGCACATGATTCTTCTGACCACGAATCTCTGCAAAGTCACTATAATAGTTGGCATATGGGATAAAACTTAACTGCTACCTTTGGATAGGTCTTTGACCTTCCTCTCTGGAAAGGGACCTAGGTCAGCAGAAAAAGTCACAAAAGTGAAATTTGAGCCTCACTTACAGATGCTTTGTGAACCTCAACACATCTTCAGTGTCTCCATGACAGTTCTCTCAAAGGATACATACAATGCTGGATGCACGTGCATGCACACACACACACCCCCATAGACACACATTGATACATTTTTAAATCAGGGAAAGTCAGATTTATAATCATTGATACTATCGACATAGTTATTTAGTAGTCAGTCTTCAACCTCTAAACTGCATTTTTCTCTCATGTATAATTGGTTTCTTTGTTTTGGGGATGTGACACAGCTTCCTACTCTTCAAACTGCCATCCCCAAATGCTTTGCTGACACTGCACTTCTTGGAATATCTTTTTGTGTGTGTCTTTCCAAGCACAATAGGAAGCCCGTCAGAGATGACTGCCTCAAGGTTTGTATCCTTTTATGGAGTGCTTGGCATGATCTTCACATTATGGATATTATTCTTTAATGCAAAAATGGAATAATACCATTACAGTAGAGAGCAAATTGAGTTTTGCCAATAAACTTCTAACATTTCTTTGAAATTTTTCATTTCCTCAAGTTCTTCTTGGTTGAGGGGGAAAAAAAAACCTTAAGATCAGGAGTTTTCCAAGGAGTTTTGCTTATGTATTGAATTCTTGCCACTGGGCAATCTCCTGACCCAGAAAGATTTATTCTGAAACTTTTATAAATAATCCCATCCCTTTTCATATACTTCTCCTTACATTCTAATTACATTTTTGAGAAATGTGAGAACAAATTTGATTGCCACTATTCTTATAAAAGATGAAGGTGGTTTAACTTGAGCTGCTGAGTAAAGCCCCATTGCCCTTCTCAATATTCCCCCTGTAAATCTTTATCAATGTGTCAAGCAGAATTTATTCTTCCTGATATGATTAGATTTTTGAAAGGAAGAGGAGTTGGAAATACTGAATTACTCGCTTATGACTCACGTGAGGTTATTCTGAAACTACACACTAGGATGCCAACAAATTCAGAGATGCAGGCTGAGCACCAACTTCAACTGGGTTGTCTGAGGAAGGAATTTGGCTACTGGTCACCACAATTAGAGGCACTAAAAATTTATATATGAATATAAGTGCTTAGTTTTTAAACAAATTAAGACCTCCCAAACACTTGGGAAAAAGAGAAACTGAAAAGATATCAATTGGTAGAGGAGGAGCTCACATCTTTCACATAAGGACATTGAGAAAGAAAGTCAGTATAATATTTGTTTGTTCCCTGCATCTAAGCTTATTGAACTTCTGGGTCTCACAAGCATGTTATTCTAGAGGTGCCAAATAGGGCTCCTGTATGGGATGTTCAGGAAAGTGCAAGAGGGAACACAGGTGGTCATACTGAGATGAGTTAGACAGTGCCTTCCACTTTTCAATGTGTTCTACACTAGGTCATCAATTGTTCTGTTCTGAAGTTGGTTCTTGCCCTTTCTCTTCAAATCCACTTGTATTTATGGGTACATAGAAGTTAGAGAGGTTCCTATGATTGGAAGAAAGGTCCGTTTTAACCATATAGAAACACCTTGGATATTGATTCTTATTCAGTAACAACCAGGTTATAGAAAAGGCCTATTGAAGGCCCAGAATAAGAGACCTCCATAATAAGAGAATGCAGAATCAGACAAAATGATAAGCCTTAGGCTAGGGTAGGAAGATTGGTTCCAGATATGATGGCTGGTACTATGTTTTATTCAACTTTCCATCACTGTGACAAAATATCAGAGAAAATCAACTTAGTGGAAGAAAAATTTATCTTTCAATTGTTGGACAACAGGTTTCATTGTTTCTGAGCAGAATATATGAAGGTGGGAACATGTAGCAACAGAGAGCAGCAGAGAGAGAAACAGAGAGCAGAAGGGGTCAGTGACAAGACATCCTTCCGGAGCACACCCAGTGACCTACTTCCGCCCACTGGGCCTTACATCCAACTGTCTCCATCCAAAACCAACAATCCACTCAATAGGCTGACCCATTAATGAGATCATAATGCTCACGAGACAATCACTTTCCCAAAGCCCCACTCCTGAATATTGCAGCTTTGAGGACCAAGCCTTCAACACACGAGCTTTTGGGAACATTCCAGAGTAAAATCATACCATGCTGCCACCAGGGCTGGTTTCCTGAGCGAACCACCTGTACAGACTCATAGGGGCATGGGCACAGGAGCATCGCATGTGCCATTAAATGCTTGCTGCCACTGTGTTTTATTGCTTAACAATTTTTGAACAAGACCTGAATTTTCGTTTTGTACCAGAAATTATGTAGTCATTCCTGATCACAACCCTTCCTCTGGTCCCTGCTCAGTTTCCATCAATTTGAAATGGGCATTGACTTAACTGATGTTTCTGTGGTAGAAATGCTGTACCATAGTGGTAGGATTAAGGGTCAATCCTCAGAGGCTTATTTCTACCTAAAACAGAGTCAGGTGAAGAAGTGATCTGATCACTACTGGAATTCCTCCGTTATCTTTCATAAGGAGAACGACACACTTAAAACATACAATGATTTTCAGGCCAGGCTGTGTTGACCATTACAAAAGATCCACCTTTCATTTTAAATTAAACCATTTTCTTGTTCCAAGTGAAAACCTGTCAATACGTCATCTTGACTTCTATTTCCAAGCAGAGGAAAATGTAATAATCCTCCAATACGGACTGAAGAAGCAGCCTTGAGGATTCTGAAGGCGGCCTATATTTGGACAGGTGTCAGATGAAGTCCAACTCTTGGAACCCCAGTGGGAGGGATGGCGGGTGAAAGATTCTGAGTAAATGTACGGATGGCAGGCACCTCACGCACATTTCAACCTCAAGTTTTATAGATAGATTCTGATCCAGGCTTAGTGCCTGTCTGCTCGAAGTCTGTGCATAAGGCGTTAGTTTGAACTGTCACCCAGCTGTCTCTCCTGGTTTTTCAAGTTCCTTTGTTCAGCATCTCCAAGGCAAGGGCTGTCTAAATCGCTTAGTTGTGTACACGTGTTCCAACACCACAGCTGAATCTGAAGTGACCCGATTCCATGCTCCTCTGTGCCTTAGGTTTTCCTTTCTTTGTTTATAGAAGCAATTAAAAAAAGGAACAAATACAAATATTTACTGAAATAAAAAATACTGTTTTCATTATATCATTTTTGGGGGAAACACTGGGGATTGAATTCAAGGGTTCTCAACCACTGAGCCACATCCCCAGCCCTATTTTGTGTTTTGTTTAGAGACAGGGTCTCACTGAGTTGCTTAGCACCTCTCTTTTCCTGAGAGGCTGGCTTTGAACTTGCATCCTCCTGCCTCAGCCTCCAGAGCCACTGGGATGACAGGCAGGTGCCACTGCGCCTGGCATTTCATTATATCTTTATAAAAATTAAACCAAGTGAATATTTTAGAGTTTTCTGTGGAATAGTTTACGCATATAGGATAACCATAACAGTCATCAGAAATTAAACATTTCTTTTGAAGGAAAGGCTTTGTGGAAGGGCTATACAGATGATGGCTCAGGTTTGGAAAAATAAAAATAAAAACAGCAGCCATCAACTGTGAAGTGCCTACATAGTTGATCATCAGGATGATGATTCTTTTCAGGAATTCCATCTTTTAAATCACAAAATAATGTAAATATAAAATTCCTGTAAACTTGTTTATTGAACAGAAACTCCTGTAGCATTTCAGACTTTGGATGAATGCATGAGAATGTGGAACTTTGAAACATGACAGGACCCTGTGAGCCGTGCTGTTTCCCTCTCTGTTGTTGAGATGAAAGACAAAGCAAGATAACGTGATCACAGACCAGAATCTTACCTAAAACAGCAAGGTGAAACTCTCCGCAAAGTGCTTGAGAAACTATCCACCAAGGCACATTTTAGATTTTCCCAAAATTATCTTCTGATTTTTCAAAGCCTATCAGGTAGGAACGGAATTTGCAAGAACAATTTGTAAAAACTCATTCTTAAATCCTTTCTCCTGGCTTCCTGTTCTCCCTAGGGAGAAATTCTTGGGTTGGAGAGGGCATTTCAGTGAATTTAATTGTGTTCCTTAGCGTCAAATCAGACCTGTCTGAAACACTTCGGAACAATTAGCAAATTGTCATCCGTTTTCTTCTTATGCCCTGGCCCTCAGGGGCAAACGGAGAACTGTCACAGTGGTGATTGCAGGCATTCTTTTCCTTTTACTTTTTCCTGCTGACTCTTAATCCAAGGCCTCTTTTAGGTCTTACAAAAAAGAGCAAAATTTAGCCTTAAAAAGCCAAACTTATTTTCCAGTTCCATGATTTCCACCCTCTTGGTATTTCACATGGGAGCTGATTTCCATTCCATACCCCTGAGAAGCCACATTATCATATCATCATGAAGCACTAAATTAGCTGCTATTGTCCCTGAGCCCATATTCCGAGGTTGGCCAATTGGAATTTATCCTTGCTGATCTTGGAGCTTGAGCTGCTGGGGAACAGTAAAATAGGCAACGAACCAAGAGGTGCAGTGTCCCTCCTGAGGAATGAAAAAAACGACCCACACAGGTCCTGATAAAGGAAGGGTAATTTCATGCCAAATGACATTAGCACTGTGATCTGAATCTCTTATTATTAATTATTATTTCTGAGAGCAAATGCACTTGAGAAAGGTCAGTACCCTTCACATTTAAGCTCTCATCATTACATTGTGGAATTGGAGGAGCTTTGTGGAGCCATGAGCTTCTCCCTGGTAGATTAGCTTAGTGACCATCACCGGAAGATGGTGCTTAGAGGAGCCTGTTTTTCATGTTCCCTATGAATTTCTGTTTATCTGTCTAGATTCTGATTGGGCAAGTGTGTAAGCCAGAAGGCTGGAAATGGAGTTTCTTTCATGCTAGCCAGGTATGCAGAGAGAGCCACCATAATGGAGCTGAGATTCATGTCAGTAGGAGATTCATGTCAGTAAACAGGGTGACAGAGTTAAACCTACTTGCAATGTTAATCTTTAGCAGACATCTAGAACCTTGGACTTGGGAAGGGTCCCTACAGTTGCCAAAACTGATAAAAGTGGTTTTTTGTGCTTTAATATTTTTTTCTTACAAATAATGTGGTTTATGCCAAACATTTGCTTTCTTCTGTGCCCTTGAGTTTTGGTACATGTCAGGCAGAGAGTGTCAGTGTGCCCAGCCCCTGATAGAAACCTTGGGCACCAAGTACCTAATGAGCATCCTGGTAGAAAATATTTTATATATATTGCTGAAGACATTAGCTGCATCATACTTGAGTCCACTGGGAAAGAAGCTTGTGCCTGGCTCCTCCAGACTTGGTCCTGTGTGATTTACCCTTTGTTGACTTTTCTTTATATTCCTTTTCCTGGGATAAAATCACAGCTCTGAGTGCCACTCTACACTGGGTCCTGTGAGCCCTCCAACTATATCATCCAACCTAGACGTAATTTGGGGGACCCCTAACACATAACATTTAGGTAGCTCCATTTTTCATCTCGACCTTTAAAATTAAAATCTTAAGTTGCATTGTTTATTATTTGATAGCTCTTCTGATAACCTCTGAAAGAACTCAAATAGCATTATAAATTTTGAGAAAACTTTGAGGTTAACTATAATCTTGGAAAGAAGTCACTATTATTGATTCTATATTTAAATGACTTATTTCCATAATAGTATACTGATCTCTACTCAAATTGGGTGCTGTGGCAGGTTTTATTTTGAAAGGAGTTATGAGACAATTATTTCCTTAGCAACACCTCTGGTTTCTAGAGCACTATGGTGGGAAGGCTTGGGGGTCTGACTGAATTATTTTCCCTGCGGAAGCACTTTGAATTGAATTTTCTGAGAAATAAAAATAAAAATATTCCATCTGAGAATATGCATGAGAGTCTAGAAGCTATAACACTCCCAGGATATTTTGGTGTGTGTGTGTGTGTGTGTGTGTGTGTGTGTGTGTATCTGATAGAACAACAGCTTTAAGTGATTGTACTGAACATTATATTAGATTATGTCAAAATCCTTTAGAAATACTTCAGATGGCCACAAATATTACTTAAAGCTTTAGTAAACTCCAAGTTCAATAGAAGGAGGAAATATTGGATGAAGTTGGTTATACATCAAGTGAGGGATGAAAGAGGGAAAATGAGACTTCTCCTGAGAACAGCACTACCCCACTTTTCCCCAGTTGGTACCAGAGCCCTCGGATAGCAAAGGACGTCTGCTAAGTCAGAGGCTCTTGACTTATAAGTGCAGGGGCTGCTACAAACTGGCTAATTCATGTGTTGGAATCAAAGTCCTGTTTCCTCCAGAGTCAATAGAGACAATTTCCAATATTGGCAAACAACACTGTTCTGTTCTTCTAAATAGAACTTCATCTACTTCATTGACTAGAATGGATGTGGTTATAAGGTTGGGGTTGGAGCAGACACCCTATCTACTTGCTAATTATATGATGTGGCTTAGGTCACATTGTTTATTTTTTGAGTCATGTTTCATCATCATAAAGTGTGACTGAAACACCTAAATCACGGGGCTGTAGGAATGGCAAGACGAAAAGCCATTAAGTAAGTGTGGAACTATAGATGGTTCCTGGAACATTGGGGTAGCCTGTAAATAAATGGTAGAAATTCCAGCCAATCTCTTGTCCTTTGGGAAAATTGGGGCTTTTGATAGACAGATGGTCAAAGAAGCGTAAATAAATAAGTAAAATGCTTTTCTATTCAACTCACTCCAGAGCAATTAATTAGTGTTTCCCATGTGAGAAATCATTTGAAAAATCTGTTCGGAATTCAAAGCATCTTCTCCATGACTCATGATGTGAAGCTGTTTGTTTCCTCTGCACGCTTTGTTTGAGCATCCTGGCATATTTCTCTCCACTAATCAGCACTTGGGCCTCCCGCTGAAACTTCTTTCCGTGAGAAGAAACCCTACTTTGTGATTCCTCCTCTGTATGAATTGCCATGACACTTGATATTCTATATTTTATGTCAGGTCAAATTTGGTGAAAACCCATTCAGTCATTTTTCTGGGAAGGTAGGAACACAAAATACGTAGACGCAACTTCATTTCATTTCCATTGGAGATGATAACTATTGACACTGATGCTTGTTCTTTTTCCTGTCTCCAACGAATACATTAATAATGCAAGCCTGTTGTCCTTGATGTCACCAGTACTCAAGGACAATGTGGCACAAGAGTATGGATTCAATAATTTCTTTTGAAACTTCATGTATGATCTAAAGATGCTTGGGGATAAATCATTACAAAATGAGGCTGGCCCCCCATAACAGAATTAGAGCAAGTAAGGGTTGAGAAGTGAAGTACTGCCAGGAACACACTCAGGAAGCAGGTAGTGCAGAAGGAGAAGCCCCACATCAGCCTTTTCAGGTAGAAACCCACTTTCGTTTGAGTTCATTCTGAAAGTTTAGTGGCTCAAACATGTTTGGAAACAAAACAAGCAATTCACTAAGGACAATCCTGGGTGGAGAGAGGCCGAGTGAGTGTGATCAGGTGAGTGGGCTTAGGCCTGGGATCCAAAAGGATTGTGATGATTTGGGATAGGAGGAAGGCTTCGGCTAAGACCCTAAGGCCAGATTCCAATAAAAATGAATTTTTTTATATAGAATAAAGAAGTTAAGGAAAAGGTGCTGTAGAAAACCTGGAGAGTTAATTGATGGTGAGAGAAAACAATTCATGGAATGGCCATGAAAATTTGAAAGAGAAAGATGGCAGGCGATTGAAACCAAAGAGAACATACAGTTTGCTCTTAAGAGTGAGGTGAAGAATCTCCTCAGACATGAGTAGCCAGTGCTGGTCACCTGTTTTGTCCTCCTGTGCCCTTATAATACCTTCCCTGTGTGGTGCTCTTGATGCGCCATGTTGGTGTTGCCAACCATTTCTCACACTTAACCTGTGCCTGTCAGTCTGCCTATCGAACATGTTTTCAGGGCTCAAGACTCAACTCAAGTGTCACTCTCTGTAAAGGCTTTCTGATCCCAATCCAGGTAAAATGGGCTAGTGCTTCCTTTGGACCTTCTCTGAAGTAAATAATTACTTACATCAAAGTGCTCATGACACATTATAGCATTTGTTTCTTTTTGTGACTTTTTTCCTTATAGATTATCATTTTCCTAAAGGCTAAGGACCCAATTCATCTTTGTATGTGCCTGGTGCCTGGCACCAAAATATATTTTAGATTAATGGCAGCTGAATAAATGAATGAAACATGGAAGGGAGAAAACAATGAATGAAAGAATGAATGCATAGTAGTATCTCCTACATTTAATAAAAGAGTAGAATAAGCACTGTTTTCCTCACCTAGGTTAACTGAAGCCATGGGAGACAAACATTTCTCCTTCTAGGACAGATTTAAAGATGACAAGCTACAATTTTTTTTAAAAGATAAAAGCAAAACAAAGTATGAAATTTTTGATCACAAAAGTATTTATTATTAATGGAGAAATTGCAACATGATTAACACTGAGAATACAAATTAAAAACAAAAGAAAAACTAAAATCTTGGACTTTGTATTTTTTCTGGAACATCAGAAACTTTCAAAGTGAAAATAGCTCTCAGAGCTATTTGAGTTAAGAAGTCCAGAGCTCAGGTGGGCACAAACACTCATGTTTGGCAGGAAGTTAGAAGATACTTTGCTTTCCTTGAGGCCACAGGTGGGCCCTGGAGTATTACCTTAGTGTAGCCTACTTCTTTCACCTGCTTATTTTTCTACTTTGAAGTTACATTTCAGGCATCAGTGAATTTCCCAAGACATTAAAGCATGGGCCTTGGCAACAATGTTCCTGAGGCCATTGGGGTTCTGCATTCCAGCATCAATCACATGAGGAGTTTATTGGCACCAAGACACTTTCTCATTATGAAACACCCAAGAAAAAATGTTCTTAATGAATTTGAGTCAGAGCTGGCAGTGTTAGTCTTGAAGCGAACAACAAGCTTTTAGCAACCTTGTTATATGGAATTATCAATTGAAGGTGTGGTCTGAAGACCTACCGGGGCAGACCCAAAGATATTTGATACCCCTGCATCTCCTGATCTTATTAGATAGTTCTCATATCAGGACTTGACATTTAACTCTCTGAGAAGCTACCAAACTCTGGTTTCTAAAGTGAACTTAGAGCAATATTTTATTTTTAGAATCTCTCTCTTTCTTCATTTACCATTCCAAATGAATATTCTCCAAAGCTGAGGTAGAAAAGAGGGTGAGAAGTACATTTATTCAATTCATAGGAATACCTATTAAAATATTAAGTTATAAAGTGTGTTTATAATTCAAAACAACATAAATATGTATATTACCCTATACCAAAACCAAATAATGGTATTACACAAGAGGGAAATTGTAGCTTAATATCTCTCATAAACATACATACAAAAACCTTTAAGGAAATACTAAATCAAATCCAGTCTTACATAAAGAGAGGTATATGCCACAACCAAGTGGAGCTAATGGACCTGCAAGGCTTACTTTGGTAGGGTAGGATTTAAACTTCCCATAATGAATGCAAGTTTTAATTTTTGAAAATCAGTCACTATGATCAAGCATATCAACAAGCTATAGGGAAAAAAGCAGATGATCATACCAATAGAGACAGAAAAAGCATTTGATAAAATTCAATACCTATTCATAATATAAACTTGGTGAAAGCTAAAAATGGAAGAAGAAATCCATAACTCAAAAAGTAGTACCTGCAAACCATTTTTCTATGTAGGTAACATGATTGCCCATGTACAAATCCTCAAATAATGGAAACAGAACAAAACAAAAACAAGAAAAAATCTCTTGGAACTAATAAGCAGAAATAGGAGTGTTGCAGCATACAAGGTTAATAGAGAAAAATCTATTGCTTTCCTGTATACCAGCAATGAACATTCAGAATTTGAAATTAAAAAAAATACCACCATCAACAATAGCAGCAAAAAGAAATGAAATACTCAGACATAAATCTAACAAAATATCCACAGAGCCTTTACAAAGAGAGCAACAAAACTCTGAGGAAAGAAATTAAAGATCCAAAGATCTAAATAAATGGAGAGAGAGCTTATGTTCAAGGATTGGAAGATCCAATACTTTAAAGATGTCTATTCTTCTCAAGTTGAACTGTAAGCAATCCATTTCCCATCAGAATTTCAGGAAGTTATTTTATAGATATAGGCAAACAGATTCTGAAGTTTACATAAGAAACCAAAAAGTCCTGAAATAGCAAATACACTACTAAATCAGAAGTAAAAAGTGGGAAGATGGGACTACCTGATTTCAAGGAGGTCCACACCGACAATTCATGTTGGCAGGATGCATACATGATAGGATATAGGAAATGCCACTTTAACTCTTTATTCTCAAGAACACATAACCCCAGTCTAGGCGTGTGAAGCACATCAGACATGTCCCATTAGAAGGACATCCTACAAAACACCTGCCCCAAACTGCTCAAAACTATCAAGGTCATTAAAGACAGGAAAGCCCAAAAAACTGTCATAGGCCAAGAGAAGCCTAAGGAGACCTGAGGACTAAATGTGATGTGATCTTTCCTAATTCTGACCTATCCTAAAAGTGATAGGATTCCAGAACACAAAGAGACATTTAGTAAAAAGCCAAGAAGTTGGAACAGAGTGTAGACTTCAGCTGATAGTACATCAACATCAGTTCATCAGGATCAACTGAACTGTAAAATGTTAATCATTGGGGAATTGGGTGTGGCACGGGTAGGGACTCTGTATTATTCTTGCAATATTCTTTGAAAATCATAAACTGTCTTAAATAAGGTTTATTTTTAAAAGAAAATTAACCTCAGTGAAATATCTGCTTAGAGGCAGAGGCAATGCTGGCCACAATCTCTGGCCTGTGGAACATTCTACTGTTTGATGAAGAAACAGGCACTTGAACAACAAGAAATAAACAGTCAGTGAATGAAACCAACAAAAATAGCACTGTGTCATGGAAGTTCAAAGGAGAGCCAGGCGTGGTGGGGCATGACTCTAATTCCAGCTACTAGACAGGCTAAGGCAGGAGCATCACCAGTTTCGGTAATGTTGTAAGACCCTGTCTCAAGTTTTAAAAAGGGTTGGGGATGTAGCTCAGTGGTAGAAGGCTTTCCTAGCATGCACAGGACCCTAGTTTAAACCTCGGTACCACAAAAGTACAAAGAAACTCAAAGAAGAGGTTTTCCATCTGTTCACATCAGAAAAAAACAAAAAGAAAAAAAAGAAAAAAGATTATGGAAGCCAGCATCTGACTCACTTTACCCTGGGCAGGCTCCTCATCTTCCTGTTTTTACATTTTCTCATTCTTAAGATATGAACAATAAAGCATCCCTCACATGAGTGTCAGGAGCACTGATGGATTTGTCCTGGAGGGAGCTCAGCAGGGTACTGTCATCAGAAAGCAAGCACTCAACTAATTATCATCATCAACTAAGTTTTAAAATGCAAACTCCAACAGGTAATTATTGCATATGGAATCTTCCCTGGTGTTCATAAAAGTGAGAGCATTTCCTTTACACCTCAGGCAACTTTCACAGGCGAGATTTGTGCCTAAGCCCATGAGGTTGGAGCAAAAATGTGTTTTGTGATCTCCATTGTTCTTCTATGCAATCACTTCTGAAGTTTTCTCCTGATGTGATTTGACTTCTGTTATTTCTAAGAGGAAGAAGAAAACCAAAAGCAATACAAATTCTCTGTGAGCTTCAACTTGGGTAAAGTGCCAAGGGACAAAAGAACTGTTCTGACAGGAACCAGGTAATGTATGGTGTTGCTTGAATCTTCTCTCTCTGCTCTCAGGCAGGAATGATGCTTAAAAGGAGGATCCAAGAGCATCGTAGCTTTTCTCCAAAGATGAGCTATTTGTGTGACATCCCTTTCCACTTGTCACTTTCTTTTGTGCTGTCTTGGAACTGACTGACAGAACCCCTTAATCCATCTGATTCAACAGTCAACATAGGATTATGTTATATTCAGGTGCTTTCCAACTCTGAGATTCTAAAATTTCAGCCAATGCAGCTAATATTGGGAAAGAGTTTAATTAACTTTATGTTCTTGTGATAGCAACCAAGGTCATTTTTCAGACAAACAGTGTCACAATTAGGGAAACAGATCCTTATATCAGACCCATTAATGACAGAGTCTAATATCCTGGGGTATCATTTAGCATTTCTTTTTTTGTGTCAATATCCTTTCTAAATGTAGGAGCAATATATGGGACTTTGAATAAAAAAGCTTATGAAGAAAAGTTGGTAATTTAAAAAGTTTAAATACCAAATATAAACATACATGTGTGCACACATATATGTATGTATGTAAGATTTAAATAGAACAACATTCATTAATAGTCTTTAACTATATGAAGACGAGAAGATTGTTCTTCTCTAATATTCCAGGATAAGAGAAAATAACTATTGAAAAACTACTGGAGATTTCAATTTAGCATCTGAAAAGCATTTTCCAGAAAACTAATGATATTGAAATGAATGCCAATGCAGAGATAATTTTCTGGAAAAATTAATTGAAATTGAAAGAGGTGTTCTTCTGATGGAATGTCTCTTGGGTGTTCATGATGAAAGTCTAGAGCACAGGTGGATTTTCCCACCCACAATTTTCAAAAATATCTGTCAATATCCCAACAGAAGCAGCTTCTATAATTTCTTTGTGAATCAGAGCACGTATAAGTAAAATAAATGTATTCTGAGTTAAATATGATGCAATATACAAATACTGCTATAATTTTAGTGGTTTCTTATTGTCAACTGTCATCTTATCAAATGGAAAATACAAATACAGTAACTTTGAAACTTATTTTGGTCTAGTGTTAAGTAATTTTGTAATTAAGTAATGAAATATATACTTATTGATCCCTTCTCTATGCCTTACAGGTGAGGAATGTGAAATACAGAGTAAATAGTATATTAGACAGACGTTGTGAATAGAAAGACCTAGAAGGGGAATACAAAGTTTGTGTGCATTGTGAAGGAGGAGAGTTATTAGAATTTCAAGGAAGATGGTGGAGAAAGGCCTCTTGAAGAATGTGATTAAAACCAAGTAGAAGATGAGAAACTAGATGGATATACAGAGAAGAATGTTCCAGGCTGAGGGGATGGTAAATGCAAATGTCTTGAGGTAGGAGTTTTAAAAAGGAGAATACTATGATTTGACATTTTAAAATGATTGCCTCAAATGCTGTGTGAGAATAAACAAAAAGCTGGGGCAGAGGGAGGCAGAAGTGAAGAGTACAGTGAAGAGTTATTTCAATTGTTCATTAGTGATCCTGGATTGGACAGAAGACTGCATGGTAGAATGTATTTTGAAATAAAGCTGTGATAGGTTATAAGGAAGGCATGAGAGGTGAGGGAGCTGAGCAGCTGGAAGGATGCCTTTGCCAATACCTATGACAGGGACGACTATTAGGGGAAGGCACTCAGAGGGAAGATCTCAAGTCCAGTTTCAGATATTTTAAATTAAAGATTCCTAGAAGACATTGAAGTGGATGGCAGAAGTTCAGGGAAAGAAGCAGAATTTTTTGACCCTAGATGGCATTTGAAAGCATGCCACTGAATGAGATTGGATATCCTAGACAATGAGTAGGAGGAGATAGCTGAGTCCCTGGGGCATCAAAACACCAGAGATCCCTGAAATGGGTAAGAATCCTCAAGTAGACAGAAGAACTAAGGAGACAGAGAGAAACAGTTGGGTATACTGAAAGCAAGGTGGAGGAGGTGATCAGCTGTGGCGGGTGCTGCTGTTTGGGGAAGAACTGCAAGGATAAGAAGCTGGCCACTGGATTCTACACATTGCAGGAAGTTGGTGACTTTCCTTAAACAACTTATGGATGAAGGACTAATCTGAAAAGATTTAAAAGAGACTTGAATTTTTAAACTGATTTCTGCTATTTGTCAATTCAAAATCTTTTGAAAAGTATCAGAAGGTAAGCTATAAAATATTGGAAGAGGGAAATAAACAATAGCAACTGTAAGAGATGCATATTAATGATCAGCCATCTGACCACTGGAAATATGAGAAAGGTGCTGGAGTAGACAGAAGACTGCTGAGCAGAAAAACTAAGCAAAACAGTAGCTGCTGGAATTCACACCATTGACATCCATTGGCCTCAAATTCCTGCCAACATTCTATGGAATGAAGCAGAGACTAATGTTAGGGTAGAACATGGAAGAAAATTCATCTATTAAACTTGGCCTGAAAAAGCAGTTTTAAGTTTTCCCAGATTCAGCTGAATATGGAACTTGAGGTCACAGCCAATCAAGAGTCATATTGGCATATTTCTAGAGAGAACTGAGAAAATTGAACTCCTGTACAGGTCAATGTGCATATCTCAAAACCCAAGCAAAGATAAAATAGCCTGACATTTAACAAGAAATATGGGAAGTTGTGTTTCACTCAAAATCTGGGGGAAAATAATCAAATGATATCTAAGAATCAAAATCTCACAGTGAATCCCACCATCATGTGCATCTACCAGAATTGCATCCTAACAGAATATATTAACATTAACAGAATATATTATTATATAATAATATCTTAATATATTCCATTTTTATATGGCAAAATGGATTCTACTGTTAGTATAACTAAAAAGAACCAATAAAAACATCAACAACCATTTCTGGAGTATCTACCATTACAAAAGGCAACATGACAATTCCATGTGGAGCACAACAAATTCAGTATACCACAGATTCTACTTTCAATGAGTTTAAAGGCCATTTGGGAGAAAAGGGGGGGAGGAAGTAATGACTGAAAGCTAACTAGCCATATGCAATTTAAAAATTAGTTAAAGAGAAAAAGCTAATAGCTGTCATAAGGTAGCACATGTTTAATGGTATGATCAATGAGGCTTTCAATATTACAGAATGCTTAGGAAGGGAAGCCATTCATTCAATTCAGTGATATTTTTGGAAGAGGTTAAAGTTTATTCAGTTATTAGACACAGGCACTTTTCCTCCTGATATTTATCATCCAATGGGAAAGAATATGAGAAAATGATTTCAACAGAAATGTTAAACAATAATATACAGGCCTATGGTTAGAGTTACCAGAGAAAATAACTTTATTGAAAGGATTAAGGAAAACTTTTATAGATTCAAAGCAGTGAATTGAATTTTGAAGGCTAGATAACATCTTCAAGGGTAACTAAAAGAAGAAAGTACTGCACCTGGTGTCTCTGCAGGAAAATGAGCTAATACTCTACACAAAAGCAAGTATTTGTGTAGAACAATTTCTCATTGGAGGGATGTGATGAAATAAATATGTAGAATTATTTACTGGATGTTGATGTTGTCATTAATAAAGAGAACAGTGACTTGTAACAAAGACATCAGAATAACACTCGGTAGGTATCTGTCTTCATATACATAGCAAGTATATCGGTGAACATTATGCTTGGCTACTTCAATAAAGACGTCTATGCATTTATAAATTATAAATAATAATCAAATACTACTTTTCCCAAATTCTAGGTCATACCTTACTTAAATAGCAAATGCGGTATTTAGGAATTAGTGCAATTTCTGAATTGTTAGCCTTGCAAATTAACATCCTATCAAAGTATGATTGTAAAAATACTAATGTCATGAATCATATAAAGATATAGAGAATACTTCAGAGATATATTTAATTTATTAACGAAAAAACAATGGAATGGTTATGATACTTTAAAAAGCATCAAAGGCACACTGGAACAGGTTTGTTATGTTAGAACAAGACTAATTAGTGTTCTGCAAGGCAATGAAATTCCAGTCTTTGATATCAGGAAGCAATCATTTACATCTCTAACAGACAACTCTGGTTAAAGTATTGCTAAAGTATAGATATAATTGCACTGAATCTAGGCCTAATCATGAGTTAGTACGGAGTACACCTAAAGCACATCATGTAGAGAAATAATTTTTGGGTAGGTCTAGTCAACAATGTTTTGGCAGATATTGAAAAAGCATGTAGTCAACATTTATACTTCTGCATGACTTTTAGGATAATATTAAACAGAATTTATCTGTGATCATAAATACTCAGTTCATATTATTTTGTTTATCATAAAAGGCTGGTCTCATTGTGTTTTGACTTGTTCATTTACACAGTTCAACAAGAGATGTTAAGTGATGTGCATACTTATCTTTTCTGAATGCTCATTAAATCTAGAGCTATACTGAGTTGGAAACTACTAAATTCACAGCATTAAATTCTGCATGGACAGTTCATCAGGAATACAGGATTGCACTTTTAAAAGTCTCTGTTATTTGCTCTTCTTTCTCAAGTTTAGGAAACAAGAGATTCATCTCCAGCAAATTTTGCTTGCAGTACATGTAATGTTGGTGAACTCTTCTCCTTGAGGTTTTCAAAATCTGCTGAAAATTCCTGAGCTGTCAGAAAATGGACTTCCTTGAAACATGAACATCAGGAAACCTATCATGAGATCATTATTTTAGAAGAAATTTGTAGATATTGGTTTCAATATGAAATACAACCTCCACTTCTTTAACCATGGGTTTTCATATGTGAAAAAAGGAAGATTATTTTTCCTCTATATCCTTGATTACATGAAAGATTTATCTAATTCTATTCTGGTAAAAAAGGAAGACAGAATCTTAATGAACCCACGCAAACAGCACTATTGGCACAAAAAAACAGAGTATTTGTTGTTATCCCCTGACGTATCGCTGAGGAAAAAGCCACTTTTAAAAGTATCATTTCAGTTTTCAAAAGTATATTCCACTAAAAAAAAAAAAACACAAACAGTTTGTGTAGATCCATCTGAAAATAAAACATTGAAGAATGATAGCAACTATACTCCAAAATGAATAACCATGATTAGATTTTCCTCATCAGTTCATTCATTCCTAATCCATTCTTGCATCAGGAGAGCTTGGTCAGCACTGCTGACCCAAGCTTTTCATGAAGTCATCTTTTTCTTGAATAAAAATAATTTGGAAATAGTTTTTTTTTTTTTTTAATTGAACTCAGGGCCTTATGCTTGCAGAGCAAGCACTCTACCAACTGAGCTATATCCCCAGCCCCTGGAAATCTTGAATCAGTCTGAGAGTACAGTCTGAGAGTTTCCATGTGCTGTGCACTTAGAAGCCTGGACACCAAAGTCTGCATCCTAAAGCATCAGTCATGGTTATGGTCTTTGCCACAAGGTGCTAAGAATATGCTTTTTTCTTGAGGACCACATTTCTGAATTGTAGTTTATAATGAATCTTTAGGAAAAGATGAGAGGGAAAGATAAACCATCTGTTGATAAAGACTAAATGGCAGTGATTACTTTATTATATTAAGCAATGTTATCAGATTCCATGGAAGTAGAATTCTCAGTTGGGTTATAATATATAACAATATCATAACAATTTGGTCTACATTCCCTCTAAGGGTAAAACATAGTAAGAACCTCAATCCTGGAGGCTTCCAGTCCTTTCTGTAATGGAACTATCCCTGAGGCACACTTGTATTAATAGTACTTCTGTACAAAACTAATTCAGGGAAGGCCTAGTTTCTTTTTATTTGATGGCTCTTCCAAGTAGCTCTTTCAATAGTGTTGAGCTAATTAAGAAATATTGGGCAGATCAAACAACCTAATTATTACTAGTAACCCTGCTTGGTAAGATGAAAGAAGAATCTTTGTAGTTATACAGAGGCTTCTGGAAAACTCAAAATATTATTTATTGAGTTATAAAAACATCCTGAAAAAATTATTTTTCTGAATGTAGGATCTGGTCTTTGGAGGGCAGAATCAAATATCTATAGAAGAGATTAGATACTTGATTAAGAGAGAAGTAGAAGTGCCAGGGAAAAATAAATGATTATAACCTGCTCACCTATTAATCATGATGTCAAAAAGAATACTTAATGTAGGAATAGCTAAATAACCAATAAGAGAGCTTAGCTCTTTCAGAAGCAACTTTTGTCCTTTGCTTTTTAAAAAATATTCCAGGACATCACGAAGCAGGGATAACATACAAAAAACTCTTGTAATGAGTCTCAAAATCTGTGTTGTCTGGAATGTTACGCAAAAGCTGGGCAGTAGCTTTTTATTGCTTCTTATTCAGAGGAACTGAATGCTCCAGGGCCCATTTGTTATTTTAGCAGAGAGAAAACCCAAATTCTGGTGTTGCATTCATGTGATTTTGGGCAGTAAAGAATTCATAAACCCTTTTTTCCCCCTTCTGGACAAACTCAAAAAACTGCACCAAAGTATTTCACTGCTCTTTGCAGCCTAATTCATTTTGGATATAATTTCAGATAAAATTTTTTCCTGAAACCTTAAACAATTTCCTATACTCAAATTTTGTCATTCACTATTGCCTTCTTTATTCTAGAACAATTTGACACTTTCTTTTAGCTCAAACCTCTTCTCCTTTTCCTTAAAAAGCCAAGCACACAATCCACTACCTTGCATACACAATTTTATTTATGTGTCATTATTTTTTCATAAGGAGTCTTTTTTTGCGTGCATTAATTCATCTTTTAACCAAAGCACTCCGTTTTGCTCCACAGCAAAAGATGACAGGCACATAAATGGAAACTCTGTCTTATACAAGTCCTTTGACAAGCAGAGAAGCTCATAGACACAATTTTAAAACCTCTCATACCACAAGTTCCTTTGGTACTCTGAGCCTTGCAAAAATAAAAATGTTCATTTATATATTTTAAAGCTACATTAATGTCAAACATAAAGTCATTCTGCAACATTTGAAAATAAAAATTGTGCTTCTGTGACCAAGTTTTCAGTATTTTGTTACCTAAAAATTATTCATGCATCATGAAGTGATGTTAATGAAGATTGATCTTAATCAGGGTCTTAAATTTAACTCTGGACCTTGGATAGTGTCTTTAGATTGATGAGCAATGTACATAATTTGAAGGGATACTTAGTCAGTCCATAGAAGACAGTTTGCAGCTTCAGATCCACAACTTCAGCTAGGGACCAAAAGTAAAAGCAGGACACAGAATCTCACTGGTTCAGATCTCAATGTCTGGATGTCAAAGAATATATCCAACAGGTATGATATACTTTTTTGAGCCAAGTTTACACACAGGAAACTTACAATGTAGTAAAGAGTTATTGCAGCAACCCTGATGTTTCTCAATTCTCGCATCTCTGTAGAAGGGTCTGCTAGTGGGGCTGGCCTTGGCTGACATCTAGGAATTTTGCTTTAGAATGTTCCCTTCATGACTAATTCATAATGGTGTTTTGAATGCTTGGGGCGCTGAATGCTGCAGTACCAGCCTGTCTAATTTGAACAAACAATGTAATTTATGATAGACACACGCCTTTCTTCTGGGAATCTGACCTGTTGGTAATGGTGGCTGATAGGTGAGTAGAGAGTACCTGCATGACCAACTTCCAATCAAATCCTCAGCCCTGTGTCCTAGGCAGGTTTCCCAGGGCAGAAACATTCTGCCACAGTTCATTACTGGAGGGAGAAGCATGTTTTGTGCACTTCTTTGTGGGAGAACTTTGAATGGTATGCCTGGATTCTTCTAGAACCTCCCGATGAAACTTACGTCCTTGGTCATTCTGTCCTGTGTCTCATCACTGTAATAAAACATCCTAAACTTCATTGTTATAAACGTGGGTGGTCAGGGGACACCTGCAATGTGCACAAACACAAGACAGCACAACAGGTTTCCTGTGGCCCCTTTTTAGAGAACTGATGACCAACATTTCAACAGTGAGCACCCAGACATTGTAGCCACAGTAGAGAATTCCTTATGGACATGTGTGCACATTAGAACCAGAACCAGAGCTGGCCATGAACCAGAAAAAATAAAACGAAAAAGCAGAGTCAAGAAAAAACAAGTCAGCAAAGGTAAATGTCTTTCCCCACTTTTGATTCACTCTAGAAGATCATGCTAAGCATTTCTTCAAGACAAAAATGAACCTGTAACATCAGAGCATTTGAACCCTTGTGGATCACACAAAGGTCATCCCTAGAGAGTTAAATAATTCTCAGGTGGATCTGTTAGGTAATGTCCTAGTATAACTTCACAAAACACACTCATCCTTTTGCTCTATTGTGAAGTTTTGGATGATCACACCAGTAATGAACAATTACGTACATCATAGTATATCAAAGAGTTTATATGGATAATTGAAAAACAGATTTGAATAAGAAATAAAATCTATTTACACAGCAATAACTCTAATATTGATGCCTTGAGATAAAAAATCATTTGGTGCATTCTGATAAATTAATTACATCATTAAAGATTATACTATATAGATATTGTGCTAACACTTGAATAAAATAATGGCTATTACATTTTGGGAGGGTACATATCGCACTATTCTTTGTAATTAAAAACAATTCAAATTATTTGTGCTTCTTTGAGTCAATGAAGCAGAGTGAAAAGAAAATGTTTGATGGAGTAAGAATTATAGCTTAAAAATGTTTTCTGTAAAATAATGGTGCAATGAATTGGACATCTGTATCCCCTCAACATTTTTATATTGAAATCTAATCTCTAACGTGATGCTATTTGGACGAGAGACTTGTGGGAGGTGATCAGGCCATGAGGTTGGAGCCCTCATGATGGGATTAGTGTCCTTATAATAAGAGGACAGATTGCTGACTTGTTCTCTTTCCACATGTGAGAATACAATGAGAAGTTAATAGTCAGCAACCTGGAAGTCTCTCACCAGAAACTCAACACGTAGCACTCAGATCTCCAAATTTCAGCCTCCAGGACCGAGAAATAATTTTCTGCTGGTTTTGAACCAACTGTCCAATAGTACTTTGTTGCAGGAGTCCAAACTTCCGAAAACACATGGAGACAGTTACTTATGCTGCCCCAAGTGATGCTGTACGCTGTAACTCCTTTGTAATGCAGCACTGTGATTCCTCAAGAATAAAAACAACTTTAGTTCATGCATGCTGGATATGATCAAGTTCAATGGCAAGGAGGGAGGAGAGGTCACTGCAATGTCTTATTTGGACAAAATGACCATGTTCAGATTTATGTATTGTAGAAGAAAACCAATTGTGGTTTATTGGACAAAATGACCATGTCCAGATTCATGTATTATGGAACAAAACCTCATAAAATCGTGGTTTATCAAATACATATGACTTAAACTATTTGATAAAATTTCCAGAAACTGAAGTTTAATGAACTAATGGAAGAAACTTTGACTTTCTTGCACTGGGAATCAGGGCACGATGCTGGGAAGTGGAGGGTTCCTCACACTTGAGCTAGCTGCATCTTTCACTGAGAGTGGTATCACTATGTCACTGTCTGCCTGAGTTCAAGGGCTAGTACCTCTTCTACACTTTATAGGTGGGAGCTAAATATTTCCCAGGAAAGATTATGGTTTCTTACATTGATAATGATTTGAGGCTGCTCTGCCCATAATTCCAGCATTTAGTCAGGCTAGCATATTTGGAGGAGTAGCACCAGCAATCATAAATCCAGGTACTGATTAGGGGAAAATGAAAAGACAAGAAATGTTTGGCCAAAACCGTCAAATTAAAAGAAAAGTAAAAGCCAGAGATTGAGACAAATAATGCAATCTTAGAAAATGAAGAACTTAGATCTTTAAAAATACACTGTGGCCATATAGCTCAGTGGCACAAGGCTTGTCTTAAATGTGCAAGGCTCTGGGTTCAATCCCCAGCACTGAAAAATAATAAAATAAAATAAAAAATAAAATTAAAAAGCTTGAAACTTGCAATTATAATTCTTTTGTTACACAAATAAATTCAATACGGGAAGGGAGAGTCACATGAATGCCATGACCTTTGAAAGGAGCTTCTAGTTGTCTGGGAGCTGCTATGGTTAATAACAGAAATAATGTTTGGTCCAAGTTGCTAAAATGCTACAATAACATATAAAGAAAAGGGAGATATAAAATGGAACTCAATTTCTTTTAACTTTAGGGGACTGTTTCCATGTTCCCTTCCCATCTAAGAGAATGCCAGTATTTGTGGCCAATGCAGAAAACACAACCTGTGCACATAGTACCATTGATGAGAGTCATGTTCTAGGTCTCCTAGTGACCAGCTCTGAATGACAGGCTTTTAAGTGTAGCCGTTATGCTGTTTCCGCAAAGCCTTACCCCAGGGGGGCAATAGCTCCTACCTGAATTTCCCCCAAATCTCATGAAAGGATCACTGATCTCTCTCAGACCCTCTCAAAAGCTCATTACACAGGAAAGTTAAAACTGGATATCAGCCTCTGACATTTCCAGTCTTATTCCCACACCCATTCCCAGAGGGTATCTTCCTGTGGCTCTCCTTTATTCTTTAACTTGGCTGCTGTTTCCTGTGTCTCTCTCAGGTTTGTCAGAAACTCACGGGGGGAGGGAAGGAAGCCTCTTTTTAACAAGTTTTTTTAATTCAAAGCCCTAAAAACCTTTTTCTGACGGCAGACCAAAATATTAAAAATAACCATATGATGATCCATTCAGCCTGTACCGTGCCGGCAACAGCACAGTTTTAAGCATGGTATTTGTGCTATTTTTGAAAGGCTCAGGACTTTTAAATATATTGGTGTGAAGTTTAGTGTTTCTATCACTTTGCTAGCATAAAGGTTTCCCAAGAAAATGTCTTAGCCATGTGGTTTATTCCAATTCAGATAAAGGGCCTCCCCAAGTTAAATATTTATTTTATTGTCTTTAAAACACTAAACATGAGGTCTATTCTCATAATATTTTAAGTACACATTATTGTTGACTATAAATACAGCACTGAACAACAGACCTCTAGAGCTTATTTCCTTTGCTTGATAGAAGTCTTCAGCCTATTGATTGGTAACTCCCAATTTCTTCTCCTCAGAGCCAGAAAGCCACCCCTCCACTCTTATTCTATGAATTTGACTATTTTAAATAATCTGTGTAAATGGAATAATGCAGTATTTGTATACATGTGGTCTAAATACCATATACAGATTAACACATCATAATTCAACTCTGGAAAGTCAAATAATTACCTTAAAATGGGCAAAAATCATGAAACCACATTTTACCAAAGAGGACAGATAGCAAATAAAACATGAAAAGTTGTTCAACATCATTAGTTACTAAAAAAATGCAAATTAAAGCCACAATGAGATATCACTAAACACCCACCAGAATGGCTAATATAGAAAACAGTGACAGTACCAAACGCTTAAGATGACGTGGAGAAACTGGATCACTTTATGGAGGAAGAATGTGAAATGACACAAGTAACTGTGAAAAACAATTCATTAGTTTGTTTCAACAATAAGTATATAATTACCATATAACTTAACAATTGTATTTCAGGGTATTTATCTTAGAAAAATAAAAATATGTTAACATAAAAATCTATACCTAGATATTTGTTATGCTTTAGGTATTAGGTGTCCCCCAAAAGATCATCTATGAGACAATGCAAGAAAGTTTAGATGTTAAATGATTGGGTTATGAGAGCCTTAACCCAATCAGTGAATTGATCCCCTGATAGGAATTAACTGGGTGGTAACCGAAGGCAGGGAGGGTATAGCTGGAGGAGGTGGGTCATTGGGGGTGAGGGGAATGGAATGGAGTCACTATGCTTACTGGTGACAAGACCCCAGCTGCTTTCCTCAGTCACACAATTCTGCGGAGATGTTCTGCCTCACCTTGAGCCCCGAGGAACAGAGCAGACCTTCTACGGACTGAGCCCCCAAATAAACTTTTCCTCTTTTAAAACAGCCCTTGTCAGTTCTTTTGGCCACCACAGCAAAAATAAAGCAATATTTACAGCATTTATTTGCAATTTCTGAAAACTGGAAATGTTTTTCAATGACTGAATAATCGAACAAATTGTAGTACATCCATACACTGGAATGCTGTTTAACAATAAAAAGGAATGGACTGTCAATATATGCAATAATCTGGATAAATCTCCAAATAACTACAATGAATTTTTAAAAAAGAATCATACCTTCCTAAAGATACATACTGTATTATTTCACTTATTTAACATTCTTGAAATGATAAAATTATAGAAATGGAAAAGATACTAGTGGTTTCCAGGAGTTACAGAGAGTAGATATGGGAGGGAACTGGGTGTAGGGTAACTGGAGGAATCTTCATGGTAATGGAAATGCTCTCTATCTTAACTGTATAATGTTGATACAGTACCATTAGTGGAAACTGGGCCAAGCATTCTTGTAATTTCTCAGTGTTATGCCTTTTTTTTTTTTTTTTTTTTTGTGGTGCTGGGGATTGAACCCAGGGCCTTGTACATACAAGGCAAGCACTCTACCAACTGAGCTATATCTCCAGTCCCAGTGTTATTTCTTACAAGTACATGGAAATGTGTAATTGTATCAAATAAAAAATTGATTAAGAATCATGGCATGATATTCTACATTAAGATGGCATCATAAGTTCATGTTCCTACTAAAATGTCAAGCCTGCAGGACTGCTGGCTTTCTTCTCTCAGATCAAGTCCTGAGCCAACTATGAAAGAAAAACAAAACAACAACGACAACAACAACAAAAAAGAAATTCAGAAAGTGATTTAAAATCTCCCGGCATGGCAGGGATTATTTGGAAACCTTTTGTAGGGATGTGACTTTTACCCGAAAAAGGAAACATACAGGTGAGTCTGTGGGAAAATAAAATATAAAGGAACTGTTAGAGTTCTGCTTCCGCTTCTCCCCTAGGGACAAACAGTGCTGTCCTCTGCACCTGCTGCTACTCAAAGGTCCAGTACAGCTGTCATCAGAAGTAATTCATGCCAATAAGAAGACTCACAGCTGTGAGGATCAGATTTTAAAAAAAGAAAAAAAGAATAACTTTCAAGCAGTCATTTCCCAACACCTCCTTTTCCAAATTCTCCAAGGGCTGGTGAATTAAAATTGAAAGAGGTTCTTCTAATACACATCTCCCTAGGAAGCAGAGGCATTATTTTCTGGTTTCAGGAGGGTTTGTTGTTTTGTTTATCTTTTATACTCGGGGGCTCTCCACATGACCTGCCTGATAGACCGCGGGAACCCCATGGGATATGAGCTCAGTAGTCAAACTACTAATACTTTGGAAGAGTCCAAATATTTTAAAAGAAAAACAGCATATTATATTAAGGAGTCCAGTGCAGCAAATGTACTAGAACAAAAGGACTAAGAATATAAACTCAGTCTCACTGCCATACAAAAAAGTGATGAAGGATGATAATCAGCAATAGAAAGCAGGTGATTTTTTTCTAAAAATCAAGCTGTTAGTTATGAAAAATTAAATAATTACAGTAGAGTCATAGAGAAATAAATGTTAAAGAATTTAAATAATATGAAAGATCTCAGACTGAAATGTCCATAAAAAAATTAAAAAACAAAGTTAAGGGAAAACCCATACTAGAGCATTGTACTAAGGGTCTTTGAATACCAAAGACAAATTTCTAAAAGTTTTCAGAAACCAAATAGCACATGTAAATATTGCAATATGACTTGAGTTGGTAATATTCTTTTCAACAGAAAAATTGATTTGTAAAGAACATAAAATACTCTTTGAAAATATTGATGGAAAGGGCAGAGACTGAAATGCTAAATAAAGCCCAACATTTGGTAAGCCTTTATTCCCTATAGTCATTTGCATTTATTCTGAAATCAAACATAAAGATAATGGAGCAGGCACCAAAGTTGTTACAAAGGTAATTAATAACTGTTCCCATCCCTGCTGTGCCTCAGACACTACAGATTTTGCAACGAGAGTCACATGTCCCCCTGCATATACCAAGAGACTGTACTTCAAGAGAGGAGAACTGAAGATATGAATTTGGAAGCTTAGATTGGCTGATCCACTGAGACTTTCTCTTCCTACAGAGGGAGATAAATGTAATCTCTATAGTATGAATAATTTCTTGGGAAGATAAGGAGGAACTCTAAGTTGTTACCCTTTGACTATAGGTAAGTAACTCTTTCTAGGGGAAAGAGAACAATCTCTCAATTGACAATCCTTGAAATGCTTCCATGCATGCTATATTTCTATCATTACAATGTAATAACTGAGATAACACACAAAAGACACAAAGGTTATATTGATTACAGTTTTGGAGATTCCATCCCAAGACTGAAATTGGCCCTGTGACTTAGATCCTGTGCTAAGGCAGCACATCTTGGCAGAATAATGTGGCAGAGCACAGTTTATATTATAAGCCAAGAAACAAAAGAGAAAGAGGGTCCCCCTGGCTCCTTCAAGACCCCAAGACCTAAGGACTAGTCCCAACTTCCCTAGGCTCCTTCTATTCCCAGGAGAAACACTATGGAGACAAACACTAAAGTGTTTCCCAGACAAACACTTTAACACATGGGGCACATTATTCAAGATCCAAATGATAGCAGTATGCTTCTAGATTTCACCTCCCTTTGAAATTCAATCACTTAACTCCAGCAAGTAAATCTGCTCAGAGTTCTTTCACAATCTATGTAGTCATCATTTAACTTTCAAGGTTTTTTGCTAAACAGGTTTCTGCTGACTTCACTAAGAAAACCCTAAACATGAAAAAAATATATATTTCTTGACAATCATCATTCATGCCCAGGGATATAGTAAAAATATTCTCTGACATTCAATGACTCAGACTATTGCCACATTAAAACCTACTCCAAAAAACAGTTTTGGAAAGCACATAGATAAGAGAATAAGCAAATTCTAATGGTATCGTAAAAGACATAAATAAATAATGATCAAAATCTGGTTAAAGTCATATTCTCTTTAAAATGTTTAAATCCAAAGTTAAAGAGAAAATAGGATTATAATGATCAAGAGATAAAAGACCTGATGAAGAAGGGTGGCAAGTGATACATAAGCACTAAAGGATGTGAGGACTTGCTGACATTCTTACCATTTTTAGAAAAAGGTGAGTAAAAAATAAATACATAAAAATAATCTTAAGAACATTAGGTAAAATTGAAATAAAAAATGAAAATGACAGAAGCATATACAAGTTCATGAATTATTACAATAAATATAAATGGACTAAACAATATATTGACAGAATGGATAAAGAAACACCATATGAACATTCAAAGAATGGGAGTGAAGGTAGGTAAAAAGACATATCAGGTTACTGCCAACCAAAAGAAAACTTATGCAAGTAAATTAGTGTCAGATAAAATGGGTATTAATATTTATTACAGGTGGAATATCATCATCTAATGATGAAAATTGCATTTAAAGTTTTACTGAAGATAACAATTTAAAACATTAATGTATATAACATAAAAATTCCTGAAATAGAATTAAGGGAGAAATTGATAACCTGCCATGGGTTTCAACACATCTCTCTCAACCAATCACCAATTATACAGATCTGAACACCACAATTGACAAGTTTTAAATAATGCACATACTAGAGTTTTCCAGCAAAAATGTGTATTTTCTTCAGCATATATGGAATAATGTTTTATCATAAAGAAATTACTTAACCAATTTCAGACATTGTAGTTATAGAACACAAAATCTAATGCCAATACAATTAAGTTAGACATTGTTTTTCAATGATAAAAGAAAAAAATTCCTGTATGTGTGCAATTTTTAAAAAGATTTTTATAATTCATAATATTAAAATGAAAGGATCTGGGCTGGGGTTGTAGCTCAGTGGTGGAGTACTTGCCTAAAATGTGTGAAGCACTAGGTTTGATTCTCAGCACTTACTTATAAATAAATAAAATAAAGGTTCATTGACAATTAAAAATATCTAAAAAATGAAATGAAAGAATAAGAGAAATAAATTATTCTTAGAATTATAATAAGAGATAGTGAAAAGTTTACAAAATAGAACCTGTATGTTAGGGGACAGACAGATGAGGATGGTGGGAATATGAGGTTAAGAGAATAATTCTATAAAATGGACCCACTATGCTGAACCCCACATGCTTTCTGGATCCCCATATGTTTTCCTTGCCAGAAAGCAATTTGCCTTCAGCCCTGTCTGGTCTAAGTGGACAGGATATATCTCATTCCTTACAAACTACCTGTTATCTGCAAGGAATTGCAGACAGGAAATAACATTGATAAAAGGAACCCAAGTTACTTTGAAGGGAAAGATTTCTGTGACACTTTTCACAGACCAGATTCAGAAGATAAGGATAATTCCTTCTAACCATAAAACTTTAAAAGATTATTAAGAATCAAGAACCAAATTAGAACCACTCGGCATGGACCAAAGGGACCCAGAATTGTCATGGCAATAAGGACTTGAATGTCTGATGTCATCTTCCTGTCAGTCGAAAGTCAAGTGGTGGATCTGGGCTGGACTCTGGAAACTTCAGTGGGATTCCCCAATAAAACTGGAGGGCAGGTGATGCATGTTGTCTCTCTCCTTTCTGAAAGGACCACTCTCTCTCTTAAGATTGTCCCCTTTCCCCTTTCATATCCCCTAAATAAACTTAGTTCTATTATTCTGAGTGACATGTCTGAAATCTTTCTGACTTGATGGCAAGAATGGGGTTTGAAAGGGTTCTCTTCATGCTGCCTCCGTTTCTCACAAGCCCCCAGTTCTGTAACAGCAGGATGTGGTCAAACTGATTCTTTAAGGGACATTCACAGTTTTCAATATTTATTTTAGAAATTAATTTTGCTAATATATATTTTCAGAATTTAGAGTATGAATACTGGATTTAGCAGAGACCCCAACTCCAAAGAAAATTGAAAAAAAATTCAGTTGTGATTAATGCACTAGAAAGGTTCTGTTTCAACTAGAATGTGTTTAATAAGCAAATGTAAGAAATAGAAGGCAGGCATCATCTGAGGCGAAGGACTGAAAGAAGACTTTTGCTTGGCCAGGAAATTGATTGCATTTCCCCCTTTTCCTTAATGTTAGCTCTAACCCCTGCTTTAAGTTACAGGGTGTACTGCCACACAAGATGCTCGTATCATCTTACAACAAAGAGTGGCAAGCATGGGAAGTTACAGGCACTTATCCACAGAACACCACAGACCTTCTGATGGGAATCACACTGTATGGGTTTTATGTGTCCATGCATCGTGCCTCATGCAGATTAAAACAAAAGAAATTGGAGAAAAGAAACATTGTTAAACACAGGCACTCACAGTGACAGACACTGGCATTAAACTGTCTAGCAAAGGAGGTCACAATGTGCCCCACATCCTCCAGCCTCTGCCAGAGGTATATTCCCATCTCAACCTTAACCAAGATTCTTGAACACTCCAAAGAGTGGACCTCATTTTGTGGTGACTGAAGAAACAATTTAGCTTCAAGTTCCATATTTTAAATTTGAGTTAAATCAAAACCCTGGCAGACGTTCTTATTTTCTCCCTAATTAATGCATTACATGATTCAGTGGCTCTGACTTCACCCTGGCCGCCTGATTATGGTAATGCAAAGGTTGACTCATACCTGTGTGTAAGTGTCCTATTCTGTGTTGGATCCAAACATCAGAAGTGATCTGACATCGTTTTTTTTGTGTTTTTGTGTGTGTGTGTGTGTGTGTGTGTTTATGTGTGTGTGTGTACATGCATATTATCTACGGGTATCCATTTGCATATATGCATAGGGTAAATGGTAGCCTCTGATCCAGGAAGAGAGGTGGTGGGAGCCACCAAGAGCCTGTGTCATTGCTCTTTGTAAACACTAAGGAAATCAGGGAGGGAATATTCTCTCCCTCCAAATGGTCTGGGGTTATTTTGGATGAAAGTGTTCTAGCTCAGCCGGAAAACTTGCTCATAACTAACAGTCACCTAAATGCTTAACTCAGATTCTTAGACCTTTCCCCAAATCTTCTTATTTGGTTGATTTGACCTAGAGCCTGGGCTTCTGTATTTTTAACTTGTACCTCTAGGGCAACTCAAAGATTTAGACAAGTTTAGAAAATATTGCTCTACCTAGTTCCAAGGTCTAACAATTTCAAACTGTAACCACAGTCTCTGAGGTTTGATCTTATTGTTTTCTTTGAGACTTACCTGACTTTTCCAATCAACCCAACAAAAGATGGTGTTCACTAATCTGCCACATTCACTTAGCATCCCCATTTCTTAGACTTTGTAAGCCTTATATTTCTTACGTGATACATAGGATCAATATTAATACTAATACTGACCTCAGATTTTTAGAGAATGCAATACACTAATCCCCATAAAACACATAGAATGTAATATTGTATGTAATTCTATTACATAGAATAGAATGTCTGCAATAATATAGGCTATGACAATTATTAGTTTACATGAGAAATATCTTTTGCCTGTTTAATGTAATAAATTATTTAGAAAAAAATGTTTCCTATATTCTTCCTGTACTAAATCCCTGTACCCTATTCCAGGTACTTGAAATATATCAGTAACCAAATCACAAAAAGATCATTTTCCCATAGAAAATAATAATAAATTCAATCCTCAGTACCACACAAAGAATGAGAACAATAACAAATATTATGGATAAATATTTTCAGCAGGATATTATAAAGTGGTAAAATATTTGGGGGAAAAGAGTTCAAGAAAAAGTAGAGCCAGGAAGAGGGACAGAAACAAGGGACCCAATGGATAGAGGCAGACTGCAGTTTTAAATGGGATGACTGAGGAAAGCTTGTTCAGGAGACAATTGAGGAAAAACTTGAAAAGGATGAGAGAATTAAACAAAATGTTTCCAAGGAGGCCCGCTGTGACTGAAGCATGATGCACAATGTCGGATATGTGAATCAACCTGCAAGAGAGAATCAAAGCAACCTTCCTGGAGGAGATGACCTGTGCTGAGGGTTGAAGCACGTGTACTAATTAGCCAGGATAGCAGAGAGAATGACTGAGGATGTGATGCAGGAGAGAAAAACACAAGGAGAAATTCTAGTACCTCAAGTGCTAGACCACAGGCACTTCAGAGTCATTAGGAGATAAGATAGCCCAGTGGTCAGTGCAAGGAGTAGTGGCATCTGTTCACTCATTTGTTTGATATTTAGTCAATACCTAAAGTATAACCAGATAATACTAAAAATCATGAATGAAAAGAATTGTGCTACTGTTTCAGAACAACCCAGTCCCAGCGTGTGAGCACTGGCTCCAAGGTGCCATGAGACTGAAGAAAGAGGCAGACAAATCCGGGATTGCACAGAGTACAATTTATTGGGGGACTACTATTGGTAGTCCAGGCAGCAAGAACAAGTGGGTTGCTGCAATTTGGGTTAGAAAGAGGACAACAGTGACTTCCTCCAAAATGAGATGCTTCTGGTTTTTAATATGAAAGCGTCAGGCCCATTCCTGGTGCCAGGAATGGTTTGTCTAGTGGTTTTGTCTATTTCTAATATTTTGGAAAACTACACAGGAGAAACCCACAAGGGTTACCCTGGGGCAGTTCCTGGTGGTTATGACTCAAGATGGCACAGTTAGGTCAGCAGAATCCATCAATTACAAAAGACACACTATGTCCTAGGTACTGATGAATCCACTTCATGGTATGCATAATTATAAGACATTCTTAAGATATGTAGAATCACTAGTTTCTCTTTTTTTGCAGCAAAAGACAATTTTTAGTCCTCATTGAGGACTGGAAAGTCAGGATGTGAAGATAGACAAGCTATCTATCCATTTATAACGTTGTAAACCAAAAGATAAAATTGTGCTTAGGAGTCTCTCCACCAACCTAGAAGCTTCAGAAACCTTATAACATCCTCTAACATTGCTACCCATCTAAGGTATGGATTGCATTATGAGTTAGGAAGAGTAGCATTATCTTCTGTTTCTGATGGTGAGCACATTCCTATTTTGCATTGACAAAATGCCAAGTGAAACAGAACAGTTTCCTTTTAAATTCATTCCGGGGAGCTAATGAATTATGAATGTGAAGTGAGGGGCCTGTCCTAGAAAACTAATTCTATGTATCTCAAGGAAGCAAGAGTAAAAGCTGTGACCTTTAGGAACACAATGATTTCATAGAAAACCAGTCCTCCAGGCATCCTCCTTGAAAAGTGCACCTTATCTACCAAGGACAGAGAGAAGCTGCACTCTTAACTCAAATAATAGCCATTCCTCCCTCCTGGAAACTGTAAAACTATTCTTGGACTATAAAAGAGTCCAATTGTGAGAAGAGCTTTAGAGGAAGCTACCAAGATATTTAGACATTTCAAGGAGAGATTTTTTTTTTTTGCTGAGTGCAAATGGAATACCAAACAAACACATTTTAAGTATAGGATGTTGGCAATCATGCACTTCAGTTCTGGATGCTCTTGTACTAAAATTATACATAAGCTCTTTATTAAAGTGAGCCAATTTAAACTCAGTAGAATTTTCTTTCTTGCTAGCCCCTACTAAACTCAGTCAATGGGGTATTTTGGCCTGCCTCTCAATCACAACTCAAATAAATGCTGTATCTTTTCCAATCATTCTCAGACTCTACAGTAGTAGTCATCCTTTATTTTTCAACACTAGAAAGTCTAGTCAGGGTAGCTATCAGATTCATCAGGTCTCTGCTCAAATGCTCTCTCCCTTGACATGCTTATTTACAATTTCACATTTCACTTCCACCTCACAGTTCTATAGCTCTTCGGTGCTTCATATTTCTGCCTTTTAAGAAATAATTTTCTGATTTTCTTTATCTTTTGTCTTCCTTCAGAGCTTGAGGAGAATGGGTTTTTCATTGTTGTTTTATTTTTGTGCTCTGTGTGTTTTTTCTGGTTTATTCTTTAAATTTCAAACAGTGGCTAGCACAATGCAAGCCCTCCATACATATTTGTTGAATGGAAGAGTGAATTAGAAGTCCAAATTCTCCTCTCCTTTGAAGCTTTCTTCCTCTCTTAGTGTGGGCGTACCTTAAACAGAACAGGGTAATGGAGGCTTCTAGAAGGTGTGGGCTCCTTCTCTCTTTTCCTCTTCCCCTACTAGTCAGCTACTACTTATAGCATCAAGAGTCTGATACAGAGGCAGGATGTGTGGTAAGTGAATACAGAGTCACTTATGATTGTGTTTTCTCATCAGGGCCAATGTGGTAACAACCAGGATGGGTGGCAATTTGCTAGTACCTTCCTTAGTGGGGTAGTGTTGTGGGTCATAGAAGACTCCACATTGCTGAGGATCTCTTGGTGCCTTGAGGTGGGTGATGCATGGATGGGCAGGCTGCTTATGATATGACCTAGCTTCTGCCTCCAAATGTTTTATTTTCTATGTCTCAAGTTAAAGTCATACATACTTGTTATAACCAGTGAAGTAGCTACATAACAAAGGATCATAAAGGGGAAACAAAACCCTTCCCTTTATTCCACACCAAATTTGATCAAGTAATCAACTTTAATAGCCCTTTCTGTAACTTTCTCCTTGTTTGTGTATATGCATACAAGCATACATGCAAATTAGGAATGCTTTTTTGCATATTTATTTTTATTTAATTAAAACTGTGATCTATATATTACATTAACAAATTGTACATGTCCTAACCACCACTTTTTTTCCTAAAGCCTTTATTCACATACAATCAGCATATGGAATAAGCATAATTAATGACATAGACCAGATCTACCTGTCTTCTCATCTCTCATTTATTTTAACAGGTTTAGAGGTGTGATCTTTCCTTGCCCCTGGATGAGAACTAAGGTCGCTCTCAGTTTCTTAGATGTAGACTCAATTAGAAAAATGCAATCTCTTCATTCTTAGACATTAATCAGGTAGCCAGATTGAATTAAACATTAAAATCTTCCCTTTTCTATTTGAGTCCATTTAACAGTTTAAGTTTTGAATTCATATGGTATTTTTCCAATCATTTGAGAAAGATATTTGACATGAAGTCCTCTCAACTATTAACAATTTGTGCCAACATCATTTGTTTTAAAAACCCTCACCATTCTTACCCAAATGAAGTAACTTTTTTCTTCATTTGTGCATATGAAATATTTGAATACACAAGGTTGATTTATAGATTTTTCTGTTCTTTTCTTTTGATCTATTTCCCTATGTCCCTGCCAACATTATACTAATGTGATTAAAATGACTCTATTATATGGCCTGATATATGGTAAAGCAAGACTTCTCCCCTCATTATTCCTGTTTATTATGCATTCTGTGGTTTATTTATGGCATTCACATTTCCTCATTAAATAATTGGATCCAATTATCCTTCACCTCCACCATCCAGTTGGCATTCTAGAATTGCATTAAATTCATATATTAATCTTGGGAAGTTTGATATTTTTATGACATCAAATATTCCCATTTAAAAAGTGGAATACTTTTTCAATAATTCACAACCTGCCTGATGTTCATTCATAGTATTTAATAGTTTTATTTTTATAGGTTGGACATGATTCACGATAAATTTGTTTCTAAGCAGATATGATTTTCACTGCTAGTGTGAATGTTATTTTTATTTCTAGAAGTTTATACCTAAGATAGAGAAAACCTATTTAATTTTTGCATTCTTACCCTTTAAATAGCTAGGGGTATTCGCCTTTTAATGATCCTGGAAGTTTTTGTGCATCTCTTAGTTACATGATCACATTCTCTGAAAAAACGTAATAATAAAATTATCTATCTTTTCTTTCTCAATATTTATCCATTAAAAAAAATCTTATTTCATTTAGTACTGTATCCAACCAATAGCAATAGTGGACAATCCTGCTGACTGGTTTGATTTTCACTGACATAATTTTAGTTTTTCTATTTGGAATGATTTGATAAAAACCCTTACAGTTTTTGCATCCCCTAACTTCAAGGTTTTGCTGAGATTACTTTGTATTTAAAGGTTCAAGTTGTTTGCTTTTTAAACAACTATTTTAAGAATTTCTGTATAAGCTGTTTATATTTTGTATTTCGCTTTAATTATACTTAAACAAAAATACTGTATTGTGTTTTTGCAAACCCGAAGTCTAAGGGAAGATGTCATTAAGGAGGTTAAGTTGAAAGCAACTGATTCGTGGATCATTCCCACAGGTCGCAAAGCTCAGAGTGAAGCTGGGACAGGAGAGGCCTCCACGCAAGGAGCTGGGACAGGATGCATTTCTGTGGCTGTCATTAAGCTGTGTGTTTCTTGCACATGCCTACCCTGCTTCTGGAGGGGAAATGGTTGGTACTTTGACAGATCTTAACCATAGGGTATAACGGCAGGAGCTTGGGACTTATAGCCATGTGGAGTTGAACTCAAATTACTCGTCTGCTTCTTTCCAGGCAGTCACTAACCCACAGAGGTTGTTTCCTATCTGTGAAAAGGAGATAATTACAACCATCTCACAGGGTTGCTATGAAAATATGTAAGAGCACAGCCCTCTGAGACGGGTATCATTAGGCTCAAAGTAACACTGAGGTCCCTGTTTTTCCTTGGCCAGACTGAGTGTTGATTGCCTTAAGATAGTAAAACTAATTTGAAATTCAAGCCTCACATCTTTCCTTCTGGAAAGAGGAGCAATTGGAAAAATAACTCTGTTTCCCTCCAGCCAAGGGTGTCTGTTACCATTTTGTGTTCTTTTTCTGTCTTTTCCAGATGCACGTATAGAGTTGGAAGTACCTTGAACTTGCAGGTGTGTTTGACAAAAATATTCTTTTGACTTTGATGGGCAGGTACTTTTTGACTTGCCTCTTTCCTCTAAGAGATGTTATAAATCACTAGAGTCTTGAATTTGAACTCAAGATCTAATCAACTACAAAATAAAACAGAAACTCATGATAGCTGAGGGACATAATTAAATTTTGATTAATCTGGTATCTTTTCTCGGAGTGTCTCCAGGTGATGCTAACTGCCTTACAAAATGATTTATTGCCTTACATGTCAGCTTGGGAAATACACAAGTTTTCACCTGAAAGGGAATTTTATAGGGCAGCAAACCCACTGTGCCTCCAGGCACAGAGGTGTGTAGGCCTGTCCCTAGTAAAGTCTCCCTACTTTTCTTTTTCATTCTTTGGCCTCAGGTTTTGAATTTTTTATTGAACATTTAAATAAAAGCTTACTTTTTAAATGTAACTTATCAAGGAGCCTTTGGTTAACCTCATCTAACTAGCTATGGACTGAAATACATTTTTTTCTTGCCATCAAACAAAAGAAACACTAAATTTTGATTAACACTATGATACTTGCATTATAAATATATATACATAAAGATGAATCTGATTCTTTTTAAGCTTTCCACAAAGAGCCTTGTATTAAAAATCATATCCTTCAGCTGTTGCTTGTGTGGTCTTATTTCTAGGCACATAATTTGGATAACCCCACATAAGGGTGCCACAGTCCTCAATTTGGGTCCAAATAAGCATCATCAACATCACCTGAATCTTGTTAAAAATAAAAATCTGTGGGCCCTACTCCAAATATACTGACTTAGAAACTAAGCCATCAGTGTTCAAAAAGATCTCCAAGTGATTGCTATGCATGCTGAAGTTTGAGAACTACTAGATTAGAGGCTCAACCATCAAATTTCTAGGACTAACACATATAGAATAAGTAAAAAGTCCATACAAGCAATAACTGAAAAATGAAAAAAAGTGCCCAGAAAACCCACTCTGGATGTGGGAACTCACACAAGAGATTTTAGTAAGCAGACGAACAGTGTCTGCCCTGGAGAGAGAGAGAGAGAGAGAGAGCGCACTCGCATGGCAGGGGAGCCTCCTTTTAAGTTGTTGAATTTTGGTGGGCTAGGGATCAGCCAATGGCTGGCAAAGACAGGCTGAAAAATGGACCAATGGCTGGCTAGTTGCAGTGAAGGGGCCAGGGAGCTGTCATCCCCTCTTGTCTTCCCTGCAGGTGTGTCCTGTGCCCAGCTGCCCAAGAGGGAGCCCTGCAAGGTTGGATGGTGGGGCTGGTAGGCAGCCTGAGCCAAGGGTTGGACTGTAGGGTAAACCCAGCGCCCACCTGCTGCCTGCCATAAGGAGCCGACATGGGGGTGAGTCCACACGGACAGAGCACTGCTCTGACCTCTGCAGACTTTCCATGTTGCATCCACCCAATGGGTGTAGTCATTGGGACTTTTTATATTATATTTCCCTATTTTTGCTTTTATGAGAAAATACCTTTGGCACATGGGCAAAGATCCAACTTCAGTAACTGCTTCCTGCTGGGTGTGGGTATACAGCTGATTCAGGGGAGGGAGATGTCATTGCAGCAGGCAGGGGTTGGGGTCCAGATAGTTCCTCTGGGGAGTGCACTTGTAGTCAGGCTCTGATTCTTTCCTGTGAGGTCCTGATATTCCTGTAATACAAGTTGATTAATACCTGATTGGTTGATACAGAGGCAGCACTCTTCCTGAGAGCATTTCCCTTTTCTAGTGAACCCACAGGGTGACTTCCATGGAAAGATATGCACCTGGAAGCAAATTGGAAGAGAGACACTCCTGATTGTCTGCTCCAAGGGGGTGCTGTTGAAAGTCAAAGAACTGTCAAAGTTTAGGGCACTAGCCAGAGATGAGAGAACCCTTCTCCCATGTATATCCAACATCTCTGTGACATGAGAAGGTTAGTTAAATGGAGTCTGTGTTAAGAGTGGATCCTCTGACCATTGACTGTGAACATATGTAAAATGGGTAAAACATCCCTGGGGACACTACAGCAATCTTGGAGGGAGGAAATGGCTGGCACCTGGACAGATCAATTGGGGGAAAAATCCAATAGTTAGGAAGATGGAAGACAGGGTGAATGGCAGGGGAGGCAAGAATGTAGCTGGCAGTCCAGTCCTCATGGCTGGATGTGGTTGTCCAGTGCCTCGGTGTTCTGGTCCTTGGCCTCTGGAATGGGAAGAAGGGTGGAGGGCTTGATGGCCTTCAGCCTAAGATGGAGAGATCCCACTGGAGTGGCCAAGTATTGGTTGGAAGAAGCCTGAGGGTTGGAAGACTGGAGAGGGGTTTGTGGATTGAGAGTAGAGCTTAACCTGAGAAATGTGTAGCCATTCTGGTAAATCTTGCACCTTGACAGTTATTGGCATAGGCAGGATCACCATATGGGGTCCCTGCCATTTGGGAGATAGAGGGCCTGTAGCCTCTTGAAGAGGAGAAATAAGAAATTTATCTCCTATTTGAAGAGGTTGAGCCAGGGGCCAGACAAAGGTTTAGGCAGGGAGGAGTCAGCATAACCCCATAGGAATGCTTGAATGTGGTTTAGGAGGGGAATGGATATATGAGAAGGAAGAGGGGAAGGAAGGAGCACGATCCCAGGGGAAAGATAGGACGACCATACATCAGCTCAAAAGGGGAAATATTAACAGTTTTCTTTGGGAGTGAACAAAGATGCAGAAGAGCAAGGAGCAGTTTAACCCAGTCAAGGTGAAGTTCTAAAGACAACTTGGTTAAGATATTTTTCAGAGTTCTGTTCGTTCGTTCTACTTTACCTGATGACTGACTTTGGGTGAAAGGGAATATGGAAATGCCAAGGGAACCCAAGGGCCTTGGCAAGTTGTTGGGAAATTTGAGAGATGAATTCAGGTCCATTATCTGACTGGAAGGAGGTAGGCACTCCAAAGCGAGGAATGATTTCATGAAGGATGAAGATAGAGATGGTTAGTGCCCTTTTGTTGGAGGTGGGGATGGCTTCAACCCATCCTGAGAAGGCATCTACCATAACCAAAAGTACTTAGACTTTCTTACTGTAGGCATGTGAGTGAAATCAAGTTGCCAGTCTACCCCTGGAATGATGCCATGGGCATCAAATAGCAGCATGGAAAAGGATAATGTAAAAAGCGTGTTTGAAGTCAGTGTAAATTGTGAGGGATTCTCCCTTTGCAAGGGTGAATGCGCAGGTGGGGAAGATTAGTTCCGCCTGTTGGTTGGTGGTGGTGTTAGGTAGCGGTACTGACTCTACAACCTTCTCCAGGGAGACAATGGCATATCCAGCCCTTCGGATCCCTTCATGGAGAAAAAAGCTCCCATCAGGGAACCATATGAAAGTAGGATTGTGTAAGGCCCCCTCATGAACATTGGAGGGGCAGGGGAGTAACTCTTCCTGAGTCTCAAGGCAGCTATGGGTTACTGAAGCATGTACGTGGGAAGGCGGGGGTAAGAGGGTGACTGGATTTAAAGGAGGGCATATCTTAAAGGAAATGGAAGAGTCCTCAATAAGAGCAGTTTGGAAGGCTAACCCCCGACAGGTAGAGTTTGCAGACCCTTATAACTAAGAAGCTTGGACAGATGATGAAGTGAGAGCACTTCAGAGGGAGCCCCAAAGGAAAGTTTTTTGGATTTCTGAGTTAAAGACAAATGTTGTGGCCAATATCCTAAGGCATGGTGCCCAGCCTCTTATGGTGGGGTCTAGCCTTTTTGATAGGTATGCCACTGGGCCAAGGGTGGGACTGTACATGTGTCCTAAGTCCCCAGAGCAAACCCACTTTTCTCAGAGACAAACAGAGAGAAGGGTCTGGTGATATCAGGGAGGTGTAGGGCTGGGGCTTGAAGAAGGGTTTTCCATAGGGTCTGGAAAGGGGCTTCTACCAGGTTGAGGAAAGGTTGAGTGGGAATGCCCTTTGAAGCCTCACACAAGGGAGCCACCAGGATGGAAAAATTTGGGATCCAGGATTGTAGATATCCTGCTAGCCCTGGGAAGGAAAGGATTTCTTCCTTTGTAGTTGGAGTGGGCATATTCTGCAATAATGCTTTTCTTTCTACAGGGATAGCCTTAAATCCAGGTGAGAGGCTGACTCCTAAGTAAATAACCTGAAGTTGGGAAAGTTGTACCTCTGCTGGAGAGACCCTATACACTCTGTCAGCCAGAAAATTTAGAAGCTTAATAGTATCTCCTTGGGAGTCCTTGAGAGAGGGACTACATAGAAGAAAATCATCAACATACTGTAAGAGAGAGGAGGAAATGAAAGTAAGAGAGGCAAGATCATGTTACAGTGTTTGGCCAAACAGGTGAGGGCTGTCCCGAAATCCCTGTGGGAGAACTGTCCGGTCAGCTGAGAATAAACTTGAGTGAGAGGGTTAGTCCAGGTGAAAGCAAAGAGATCCTGCGAGTCAGGATGGAGAGGGACAGTGAAAAAGATGTCCTTCGAATCCAACACAGAGAAGTATGTGGTAGAGGAGGAGATAGAGGAAAGCAAGGTGTAGGGGTTGGGCACAATGGGGAAGATGGGGACAACTGCTGAGTTGATGATGATGAGATCTTGCACCAAATGGTAAAATCCATTAGGCTTTTTAACAACCAAGATGGGAGTGTTGTAAGGTGAGTTGCCGGGGTGCAGGAAGCCTTTCTGCCTTAAATCCTGGATGACTGATTGAAGTCCTAAGAGGCTCTTTTGGGGAAGGGGATATTGGGCCTGGGCTGGGTAGGATGTTGGGTCCTTCAGGAGAATGAGTACAGGTGAGCATTTGGCTACAGAGGGTGTGGGGGTGTCCCAGACCTTAGAGTCAATAAGGGAGGGAGAAGGGGATATGAAAACACAGGCTGACTTGTATATTCCAGCAGGGTCATAAGGAGAGGAATAGCAGAAGAGTCTTGGTGGAGGCTCACGGTGAGAGAGAAAGGAAATAGAGCACCCAATTTGGCTAGGATGTCCCTTCCCAGGAGGGAAATGGGACACATAGGAATTATCAAATAGGAATGAGTGAAGCAGATTTGTCCTATATGACAACTTACTGGAGGGGTTTGTAGGGGTGGTATGGTTTTCCCTCTACCTTGACAATAGTGGATTTGACAGGGTAAGTGGGTCCCCAAAACTCCTACAGCACTGAAAAGTTGGTTCTAGTATCTATAAGGAAAGAAATCTGCCTGCCTGCAGCCATAAAGGTCACCCAGGGCTCCTGAGCAATGATGGTCATCAGGTGTAGAAGTCCTGGGTCCCTTCAGTTATCCATTGTCAATCCCAGTAAATTACTGGGGGAAGGGTGCGAGAGTGACCTGGAACTTCTCTGAGCACCAGGGCAATTCACTGCCCAATGTCCCAGTTGGTGGCATTTTGAACAAGGACCTGGGGGGCTTCCGGGGGTTGGGGCAGGCTTGCGTCCAGTGGCCCTTTTTTCTGTACTCGAGGCATGGGCCTGGAGGTCTTCTGGGAGCTATGGTGGCCAGCCACCTAGTGGTGGCTGGCTGGGCAGGTCTAGCTGGCTGAAAAGTTTTGGCTAGCTTTAGGTATTTTAGTTGCTTTCTTTTTTTTTTTTTTTTCTTCCTTTCTGTTACACAACCTGAATGCCACCATTAGAACTTCTGGCTGTGGGGTAAGAGGCCCCCTATCCAACTGCCTCAATTTAGCCTTTATGTCAGGGTAGCTTTGGGAAAAATAATAAATCATGAGTAGCTGTTGTCCCTTCAGAGTTTCAGGGTCCTGATTAGTATATATCAGCATGGCCTCTGGGAGGCGACTCAGAAAGGCAGATGGGTTTTCAGTCTTGTCCTGTATTACTTCCTGAAGTTTATCATAATTAATGGGTTTAATGGTGGACTTTTGGAGACATTCAAGGACACAGGTTTGGAACTCATCCCACAGCAGACCCCAGATCCCATGTTATACTTCCACTGGGGCTCCCTATCTGGTACTGCTTTAGCCCCGATGGGGTGGGTCAGGGTCAATTGGTGAACCTCATCTGCATAATTGCACTCCTGTTCCCAGACTCTCCTGCGCTCTTCAGGGGTTGAGGTGTTGGACATGATCATCTAAGTGTCATGCTAGGTAAGGTCATAAGACTGGGCAAGATACTGAAATTCCTTAATGAAGTTTGTGGAGTTGGAGGTGAAAGAGCCTAGCTGCCTCTCTATTTGGGAAAGATCAGACAGCAAGAAAGGAACATGGACTCTGATCACTCTCTCCACACTGGCCACCTCTCATAAGGGGGCGAGAACATGTGCACGGGACCACATGGCAGGAGAACTGGGTGGGCTGAGACAAGGAGCGGAAGCAGAAACTGGGCAAAGGAGTTGGAGGAGCAGGGGCCAGAGGGGTCTCCACTGCAGGGGATGGGAATGGGGGTGGTTCATCAGCCAGGTCTGAGGAGGAGAGATTAGGAGGGGAAAGAGACGCCAAAAGGAGGTGTTAACGTTTTCAGGAAAAGCAAAGATCAAGTTTAGCGCACAAGAAAGAAAAGGCTTGGAGATTAAAAAATCTCTTTCCACTTGCCCACTCACTCACAGAAGTAGTGTGCCATTACATGGCCATTTTGGATTGATTATCTAAAGGATACTGTGGCCAATTATCATTACACAAGCGAATAAGTTTTGGTGGCTCTAAGCTGGGGGTCGAATCTGCCAGAATGGAGGATCCAGATCCCATGGTGGAGACTGAAAAGCAGCCAAATCAGTGTCCAAGGTGTCCTGAGGTCACAGACTAGTTGGCTGGGGACAAGAAGGCAGCACAGTGATGGGGGTCATCACCCAACCATCAGTGTGTGCCAGGCAAAAGTCGAGAGAGTTGAGGACCTGAGGTCAGGATTTTCAAGAGAGACAGCACAAAAAGGAGCCCCAACCCTGAGAGAGAGTCTCCACCATAAAGATTAGGGCCCCACTCATCAGATAAGGTCAACTAAGGGGGCCAGCCGTAACTGTAAAAGTCATGGCTGGGGGAACCCCCACTCCTCAGCTGCCTAGAGGGTGCCAGATGATCAATGGTCACGTCTCAGGTCAGCAGAGGAGTGTTTAAGTCGACCTAGGGGAAAACTCACCAATCTGAAGCCTGTGGTGGATGTGGAGCTAAGCATCGGGCAAATGGAAGGTGAGACCAGGGTCCAGTTGTGGGGGGCAGTCTGGGGCATCAGATGGGATTCCACTTGCCTAAGTGGTGGTAGAAGAGCCTAACCCCACATTGGGCACCAATGAAAAGTGAAAAAAGTGCCCAGAAAAAGCATTCTGGATGTGGGAACTCATGCAAGAGATTTTATTAGGCAGACAAACAGTGTCTGCCCTGAAGAGAAAAAGAAAGAGAGAGAGAGAATGGCCGAGGAGCCTCCTTTTAAGTTGTTGAATTTTGGCAGGCTAGGGACCAGGCCAATGGCTGGTGAAGACAGGCTGACAAACGGACCAATGACTGGCTAGCAGGGAACTGTCATCCCCCCTTGCCTTCCCTGCAGGCATGTCCTGTGCCCGATTTCCCAGGAGGGAGCCCTGGGAAGTTGGAGAGTGGGCTGGTAGGCAGCCTGAGACTAGGGTAGGACTGAGGGTAAACCCAGCGCTCATTGCGTCCACCCGATGGGCATGGCCATTGTGGCTTTTTATATTATATTAACCACATTGCATGAAAATTGCAGATTTTCTAAAAAATTTTAGATTGCAGCATTGTCACAGGTCATGGTAAACTATCATAAATGTTATGAATAAGTAGAAGAAAGGAGCTTGAAGGCTCCAAACACAAAGATAAGGAGATAGGAAGGTTGATTACCCTACTTTGATCACCACTTATTATTACATGTATTCAAGTATCATACTGAACCCCATAAACATGCATGATTATTATGTGGTAATTTTTTAAAATATTTCAGGAGATGCAAATGTTAATTACCCTGATTCGATCATTACACACTATAAATATGTATCAAATTATTATCACATGGCACCCCACAATTCTGTATAATTAAAATAACTTTTTTTTTAAATAATGACAATGAAAAGACAGAAGAAACTCAACAGGAAACCCTTCTTGTCTCCTTTATGCATCGTAGGCTTGGAATCATGTTCTCATTGACAGGGTGGGAAAGCATTATTTCCAGGGATCCTCTTAGAAAGGGAGCAGAGATTGAGGTAGGAATTCTAACCACCATTGAAAGTGGATTCACCAAATCAGGAAGCCACCCTACCTTTCTGCTAGGAAGCCTTCCCTTAGGGCAATAAACCAGAATTCTCACCACCAAAGGAATGGTCCTTACCTTGGAGATATTGTTCCTCCTGAAAATGTAGAAAGTGACTAAACAGTACTCTTCAGAATATTTCTAGAAGGAAAGAAATTCAGAGCTCTCTCAAGTGGGTTGCCTCTTGCAGGAGGGCTGGAGAGGTGGGGGCCTTTAAGCAGAAAGAAGCTTCTGCGACTGCACAGCTGGGAATGTTCACTCCAGCAGCTGGCTGGGGATTTGGGACATCAGCAGGCAGTCACCCCACACCCTGGAGCCCTACTGAGGTAGTGGAGTCACCCTCTCAGCGCTGCTCTCCTGGACCTGGCTGATACCTGCTGTGGCATGCCTTGAGTCCTGCAGGTGTTGTTGGAGATGAAATGTTCCTGAGGATGCAGACACTCCCACCCACACCCCTGACACCACATCCAGCCAGCAGGAAGGCACTAATAGACTTCATTAGCTTTTCCACCTGTGATTTTAATTTTTTATAGTTTTTGGACTGGATATTTTCTCCTAAAGAAAGAACAGAGGAAAGGAAAGTAGATGAATAAATTGTTCCTTTCGTGAAGTTTGGTCAAGTTGTAATAAGAAAAGAGTACTTTTGTTCTACTAATCCTCCTTCTTCCAACCACCCTCCTCTCTTTTGCTTATATTTTCTCTTTCCTGGTACCCCTGCCACTGTTTTGGTAAGACTTTTTTTTTTTCAAGAGACCTTTTTGGTTCACAAAATAATTGAGAGGAAAGTAGAGAGAGATTTCCCAAAGGCCCCACCCCACACATGCACAGTATCACCAACTGTGAAGAGGCAGAGATTACTGAATAAGACCAGAAGACCCTAAGCATATTAAACTAATTAATCTACACAATCTATTTACCCCAAAAACCTCTACTAGAGCAAATAATAGATTCAGAATTTTGTATGGGGGAACTCAGATCATAAATAAACCTCTGAATGATACAAATCTAGACCAGCTAAATCAAAGTTATTTTTTGGTCTTCCTTCCCTAGTTAGTTCACATTTGTTAAAATGGATAGACCTACACCACACATTATAATCACCCAAAGTCCATTGTCAACATTAGGATTCATGGTATACATTCTGCAGGTTTGGGCAAATTACTACAGCATATATCCATCATTGCAGTACCACTCCGTATTTTCACTGCCCGAAATATCCTGTGTGCTACTATTCATCCATCCCCACCTACTATAATCATAAGAATTTTAAGATAAAAGAAGAAATTAAATTCTTTATGCAGGAATTTCTTCCATCAGGAGAATTATGAGACTTATTTTGTCATAAATCTGATGAACAGAAAATAAATATATAAAATGTAGGGAAAAAGGAAAAAGGAGAGGGTGTCAGAAGCTTGTTTTATCTGTCATTCAGACTTTCTCCATTTTTTCTTCCTGGGGAAGAAAGAAAACATCATTACCAATGCACCTGTCATTCCCAAAGAGCATCCTTCAGGGCCTCCCTGTGGGTCTAGCAGAAGTGAGAGATGTCTCCAATTCTTACAAGCTTTGAACATCAACAACGTGAGTGATTCCTACATAAATATCTTTTAAGACTTAAATAGTCAGGTCCTTTCAGAGTCCTGCCTTCATCTTCCCAAAATTCAAGACTGATGACAGTTCATTCACCTGCTTCTTGAGACATCTCCTCCAGCTTCAGGGCAAAACTTGGTTGAGGTCATTTCTGATAACAGCACACCGTTTCTTATGGAAACAGCTTCGTCTGGGATCTCCTGCCTGTCAGGAAAGCTCAGTCCTCCACATCTTAGCAGGTTTTCTGAGCCAATTGCATCCTAAACTTCCAGATGAAAGGCACAAGGTCTCACCTGATAGTGACCAGGCTCTGGTGAGGGAACAGAGGCACTCGGAGCCACTGCTGGACTGAATGGGTTCTTTTCAGATATCAATCTTGTTATTCAGAAGTGCTACCATATATTACCATAGTTTCAAGAAATTGTATAGATCTGAGCATTTATTTCAATAAAGACTAAGAATTTGCCAGAACACTTTAGAATTGAGGATCTCTCAAATGTGATGTTTTACTGACGTTCTATGTTACTTCCTTTATTTAGATCCTGTCATTATTACTTACCTGGATTAGTGAAAGCTTCTCCTAATGGATTTTTAGGGTACTTCCAGCAGTTCTCAAACTCAAGCACAAGCAACATGTCATTTGAAGAGCAGATTCCTGGACCCTAACCCCAGATATGCATTCTTTTTTTTTTTTTTTTTTTAATGTGGTACTGGGGATTGAACCCAGGGCCTTGTGCTTGCAAGGTAGGCACTCTACAAACTGAGCTATATCCCCAGCCCCAGATATGCATTCTTAACACCAAGGAATTGTTCATAAAGGAATCCAAACTCTATCCATTCCTTCTGTGTGGCTAGAGCACTCGTTCTATGAAGAAAACATGATCATGTCAGTCTCCACCAAAAAACAGTTAATAGCATCACAATGCCATAAAGAAAAAGGCACAGATGTTTAGCTCCAAAAGTTTATGTATTTTTATGTGTGTGTGTGTGTATCTGCATGCTTGCCTGATCTTTTTCCAAAAAAATATGTCATACAAATTATAAAAGTACAGATACTATAACAAAACAAAAAAAAATAAAAGGTGTGGTAATTCTTACAGAGAAAACATAGGAAAATAAGTGAATCACCATGAGAGTAGTACCCAAAATGCAACGTTGAGGCCCAAGGCAATGACTGGAGTGGACTCAGATTTGGCTCCAAATGACCCAGCAGAAAATGCAAAGAGACAGACATCATGGACTAAGTGACTCATAGTTTCCAAAAGAGAAGAAAGTAAATCTCTAGTTAATGAGGAGAACAGTCTTGTCGATACTGGGACCAGAGATATGTGCTCTTGTGGGTCCTAAGAATGTGCACACCTTGCAATAAAATGAACAATGTTCTTAAGATAAATACAGCAGCAGGTTTCCTCAGGCTCTTTCATCCTTACATGTTGGGCAGTGCTACAAAACCTGGCATGCAGCCTGGGTCTGTCAGTGCCTTGATGGGATGGGTTGTTCTCAGCTCCAACTTAAGAAAGGGGTACAACTTTACCTGTGTAAAGTAGAACTCTGCGAAGATTACTAGGAGTGAGGTATGAGTTACATGAAAACTTACTAAATTCCAACTCAGAGACTATAGATATTATCTCTCTCCACTGAACTTCAGGTAAACATTAGGCAAGTTTAACTCAGATGAATACCTGGGGTACATCTCTTACATGACGTTGGTAAAGTGTGTGCACACAGACATTAACACACCACTACAATTTTTAAAGGATTTTTGTTAAAAAAAAGCATTTCTTTTCTAAAAATAAATGAACTTAGATCTGTACAATTAGAAAAACCAGGAAGACTGCAAATAACAAAATAGGAAGATAATAAATCCCAGGTTCAAAATCAAACCAAAGAAGAAAGTTAAAGATATTTTCAGATTCTTCTCAGACTTACTGAAAAGTCATATAATCTACACCACTCCTCAAGGTCTCACAACTGGGCACTAGAATAATATTAGATCTAAAATCTTCTCAAATAGTTCCCGTGGTTCACTTTTTGCATGAGATGGGAGAACAAAACAAAACACAACAAAATAAAACTGTAAACTCTTTCAGATGGAATTCACACAGCTAGTACCTGCTTCAATGACATGGAAAGATATGACAGAATCTGATCAGTGGAGTACAGTGGCACCAATGAATACCCCCTGTGGAGGAGCTGGCTCTGTGGCTCCAATAAACCAGGTCTGTGCAGTAGGTGGCAATGATGGAGTGACTTCTTTATCTAGTGTAGAGAGAGATGATCCACATCTGGATAAATGGATAGAAGTTAAAGACATGGGTCAACAAAGAGGAGGCAATGGAGTTAGTGAGCTTCATGGTTGCTTATATGTTGTTGGGTGGTTTTGATGATAATTCTCCTCTGAGTTCAGTTGAGCAATATGACCCTCGAAGCAACTAGTGGGATTATGTGGCAGCACTTACTACTTCCAGGGGTGGAGTAGAGATTGCAACAGTGATGGGAAAAATCTTTGCAGTTGGTGGTCCTAATGCAATGCATACTTAAATACAGGAGAAGCATTTGATCAAGTGCTGAATAGGTGGGAACTTGTTGGATCTGTGTCTGACTGCAGAGCCAGAGCAGGCGTGGCTGTGTGTGCTTGTTTAAGTAGCCAGATTCGAGGTGGGTCATGGATCCAGTAATGTGGCTGACTGTATGTGATTTGAGTTCCAGCCACCAATAATTTAATCATAAATCTTGATAGGCAAGAAAGACAACTAAGATTTTGATAATGATGCCCTTTGAATTTTAACTGTATCTAGAATCTTATTTAAAGGGTAAATGTTGTGTTATGAATAAGTACAACTTTGGAATGATAGCTGAAGAATTATTCATCATAAAGTTAAATTGCATACTTTCTACTTTAGCAAATAGAGTAGGGAAGGAAGACAGTCTAACTTGAAACCATATTGACTCTGGAAAATGTTTAGTGCCAAAACCTTGAAATCTCCATTAGGATGAATCAAAATGTCATTTGTTGAGTTTTACCTTTCCTTTTGCCTAAAGGTATTAACCTTAGATAGTGTGAGTTTTTCTGTTCATCAACACAATTAGAGACCTGTTCCTCTTGAAGATCACTTCTACTTGGTGCTGATGAATTTATGCCTTACTTTGTTTTTCTAAGTGTAGATTTTTCAATTTCTTGGCTCTTTACAAAAGTAGAAAATGTTTTTATCTTTTCGAGTACCACTTGGTTCTATTCTTGGAAGCTGTGAGTGCTGTAAAAATCCCTTATTTACTTTTATTTACTTATTATAATTACTCTTATTTACTTATTCTTACCCTTATTTACTTCTATTTACTTTTATTTACTCTTCAATTCAAACATTTCAGCTACTTGGCCATGGATGTAATATTCTTCATGTAAAAGTAAGATGCATGTCTTTATCCAGTTTGTGTTTAATGCATACCATCCCATCAGATACCACAAAGGGCATGAGTACCTCCTCCCTCTTAAGATAGGTGGTGGAGGAGAGATTTCCTTCCAGATAGCCAACTAAAACAGAAAACATGGCAGATGCACTTTACATTGAATAAAGATTACGCATCCTCCTTAATTACCACCTATCCATTTTATGGAGTTAAGTCTGAATTATTGTCAATTTCATCATTTGTAATCAGAAGCTGAAACAGATGCTGAAGGTTTAGTTTAAAATGATATGTGTCTCTTATAACAACTTGCAATATGCTCTCCAAGGACTATTTACCTTCCACATTCCATAAACTCAGTATAAGGGAGTTTATTCTTAAAAGCCTTTGAGGTAAATTAAGCACTGTAAATGCAACTTTCTATAGAGATAGCATTTAGCGGAGTTATTATAGGGCTTAGTATGTCTGCTTTGAGTGGGCATTTGCCTTAATGACTGTTTAACAAGCTTTCATTTCCTTGCTTATGGAATTTAAAGTGATCTTACAACTATCTGCCCTTAGGAGTTTGGGTACCAATATATACCAATCACAATGCAGAATTAAGGGAAAACTATGAGAAAATATTTATAGTTTCAATATCAAAGAAAATGGTAAAATTCTTACATGTTTGTTGTGCATGTTAAAATGTATTCTTCACCATGAAGCTAAGAAGTTAGAATAATGAATCTCTAGTATTCCTCTGTTCACACACAGGTTTCTCACTTTATACATGACAGCCAGCGGAGTATACACAGTGGATACGGGAACACACCCACTCCATTCTCTAGATTAACTGGAGAAAAGCACAGATTAGAATAATACTGGTCACCTTGGGGAAAAAGGGTCAGAAGCAAAATCAGGGTAGGGAATCAAAGAAGATTTTTGTCTGATCTGTAACTGTTTGGAATTGTGTATGAAGAATATGTTCACTTAATTTATTTTTTTTATATTTTATTTATTTATTTATTTTTATTTTTACAGACTACATTTTGATTCGCAGACTTAATTTTAACTAAAACTAGTATAACAAAAAAGGAAAAACGAAAAGAAAGTACACTTAAAAAGAAATAAAGATGAAACATAATAGAAAACTTATCCAGAAATGAATAAAATATAGTCCTTAATCACAAGTGAGAATATAAGAGTATCCTAATTTTAATAACTAGTTAGAGATAGAATTTCCCAAAGATTACTAAAAGGAATTTTTAAAAGAAAAAAATATAATTTGAATATAAAAATAGACAATATATTAGATTCTACTGCAATTTTGATTCAAAAACCAATTAAAAATAATTCGTCACTGGGGATTGAACCCAGGGGCACTTAACCACTGAGCAATACCCCAAACCCTTTTTTATATTTCTATTTAGAGTCAGGGTCTCACTAGGTTGGTCTGGTCCTTGCTTAGCTGCTGAGGCTGACTTTGAACACACCTGCCTCAGCCTTCCAGTCTGCTGGGATTACGGGCCTGCACCATCCCTACTGGCTTAAACATTTTTATTTATTTATTTTTATACACTAGAACTAGCTTCTGCCAATCTGTGAAACTTTCTTATTACTTCACTGCTATTGCAATCTAAATCATCTCAGTCCTTGAGATTTTTCCAGAAGATAGAATGGCTCTTTCCCTTAAAATAAATAAATGTTATGGGATGGGGTTGTAGCTCAGTGGTAGAGCACTTGCCTAGCATGCATGAGGACCTGGGTTACATCCCCAAGTAGCAATACTAACATATATGCTGCCTGGAATATTCTGTGTATGCTTTTCAGAGCATAAGTTATATAAGGTATATACTTCTGCTCTTCTTGTCCCTTAAGAAAACTGACTGACAAGGTTATCAAGAAAGTAGACAGCTTTATTATTTTATATTGGGCTGTTCTTCAATGACATTTTATCCAAATATAGACCAACATTAAAAAATTTAAGTACTGTTATTTATTTAATAAAACCATACTTTTTGGAAAGACACACCCCTATTAAACAAAATATGGTGTGATATGAGCTGAATTATGCACCTTCAATATTCATGTTTTGAAACTCTAAGTCCCAGTGTGACTGTATTTTGAAATAGGACCTTACAAGTTGCTTTGCTTCGGATATGGAATGTCCCCCAAAAGCTTATGTGTTGAGGGCTTGGACTCAACTGCAGCAGTGTTCAGAGACAGGGTTCTTGGGAAGTAATTCAGTCATGAGGGCTCTGACCTCATGGATTAATGCATATGTGGATAAATAACTGAATGAATTATTAAGAGTTGGTTGAAAATGTAGGAGGTAGGTGAGTTCTTGGGGGTGTGTCCTTGGGAGCTGTATCTTGTCCCTGACTCCTTTTCTCAGTTTCCCAACTGCCATGAGGTTAGTAGCTTTTTTCTGCCACACCTTCCTGCCATGATGTTTCAACCTTGCCTCAGGCCCACAGCAGTGAGCTTGCTGACTAAGGACTGACGCTTCCAAAACCATGAGCCAAAATATCTTCCCTTCTCTAAGTTTTTTTTTTTTTTTTTTCAGGTATTTTGTTGCAGCATAGAAAGTGGACTAACACATGAGGTCATTAAGGTTTAATGAAGTCATAGGATTGAGCCATCATCCAGTAGGACTGGTTATGTTCTGAGAAGAAGGATAGGAGAGGGATTGTACTCATTCTCCATGAGTGCACTAAGAAGTCATGTGAGCACACGGTAAGAATGCAACCACCCACACTCCAAGGGATGCTGTCTCAAGCAAACTGGCCTTGAACTTAAACTTCTAGCTTCCCAAACACTGGAAAAGAAGCATCTGTTGTTGTAATCACTCAGTCTGTGTCATTTTGTAATAGCGTCTTGAGCACATTAAATAGGATAAGGGCATACCAGGTTTAGTACTGACTTACTCTTTCCATGTAGTGAGTTGAATGGTGTGCCTCCCCACAGAGAGAGAGCCATATCCTAATCCTTATGACTATTTACTTATATGGCACAAGAGTGAATATTGCCTTATACAGTAACAGATGTGATTTAAATGAGGCTTTTGGGAGGACAGGATTATCTGGGGTTAGTTGTTTGGGTCCTAAATTACCTCACAAGCATCCTATAAGAATAGGGCAAGGAGACTGGAGTGATGCAGACACAAGTCAAGAAATAGGGACAGCCACCAGTAGCCAGAAGTGTCAAAGAACTGCCAGAGAGCTCCAGAAGAAGTGCAGCCTGGCCAACACGTTGATTGTGGACTTCAGGTCTCTAAAAATGTGAGGTAAATACTTTTCTGGTTTACACCATCAACTCATGACTTGTTATAGCAGCCACAAGACACTAATGCACCCTCCTTCAATTTGCTGATCCATCTTCAGTGGACTCACAGTCTCTCTATAGGTCTAATATCAAATTTCTTTAGGAAACATTTAAAACTCTTAAATGAAACTCATGTGTGTGTATGTCTCACATACAGGTCTTAACATATTTGTGAAGTCTTTATCAACTTATCTTCATTTAAAAATTAGTACCTACCTTTCTAATGATGCATTGCTAAAGATATTAGGATTAAAAATCAAATGATATGATTGATTTACTACTTAGAAGTTAAAATAGAACTTTCTGGAAACTGTGAAGTGAGTTCCCAAAGGGAGGTAATTAAGGATGCTTAAGACATATCAACATCTTTATAGCAGCTATAACCAATTAACATCAAGCAGCAAGTCATAACCAAATAGAAGGCATGCATAAGCAAAATCTAAAGCCTCATTGATAAATCTAGAGAGAGACACACAATATTTCTTGGTGGAAAAATAATTCCAAAGCAATAAATTTTCCCAAATTGATAGTTTGACTCAATGTACTTTCAAACAAATCTCGACTACATTTATTTAGACTTTAACTCAAGATCAATTTGAAAGACTAAGGGGAAAAGGGGGATAATATTATAAAGATACAATACATTAAACATAAAAGCTGTATAATACTGGTAAAAAATCAATAGATCAATGAAACAAAATAGCCCTATCAGTCATAATAATTTTGATTGTGATAAGAGGACATCAACTACTATTATAGAGACCTATTTGTCAAATGATTGGGGACAATAAATGATTTTTTAGACATAGATAAAGTTTTATTTTTTAGCTCATAGCATGTATCAAAGTAAATTCTAGATACACTGAAAAGTTAATATCAAAAATAAAATTTTAAAAATGCCATTCATCATTTATACGGACATTCTTCCGATCTCTGAAGGAAGAATAACTCCTCAAACAGACCAAGTACAGTATAAAATCGTAAGTGAAAATGTTTATATTTTACTAAGTAAAAATAAAACATTTGCATTCATAAAACAGGGTGAACAAAATGAAAAGGCAAGCTTAGGAGAATATGTCTTATAAAAAAGTGGACATAAAGTTAACTCTTAATTACATGATAGAGGTGTTATTTTTGCCCTTGTTAATTCTTGCTTCCAACTGGTGACATTTCACCTATACACTCAGCCATGAATCTTGACGTTTAGGTCTACAGGGAAATATTTTTATAAAGAAAGAATATTCTTTCTGGCTGGAGGCTTTGAGGAGATGACAAAGAAGATATGCATCTAAAAAGAAGGTAAACTGGCGAATTATCAGTCACTATCAGCCATGCTTTCCCACATCCCTTGAGTCTACTTCATGAGCACTGATTTTAAAGCATTCAAATATTATGGAGGAGATGGCCTGGAATGGGCTTGCCTCCCACCTCGTGATAGGGGGCTGGTGACTACACTGTTCCATTAGAGTCAGATGTGGCCACTTCCATCACAACATGGGACGATGGCTCAGAGAAGAATTTGAGTGACAGAGAGCCTCTCAAAGAGATACTGGTTCCCACCAGCCTGTGTTTGTAAAGCAAGGGACCAGCAGTTCCTGTAGAGGGGCAGAGTAGTAGTTGGACCTGAGTGAAGAGGTCACAGTGAGCCAGACTTTAGAAGCCAGAAGCAGAAGGCCAGAATCAGGGATTTCAGTGAAGGGTAGCAGTAGGTTAAGCTCAAACTGCTAAACAGGACCTAAGCACACTCTGTGGTCACTGATCCAGGGAATAAAATGCCCAGCTACTCCACAGTGAAGATTGGGGAGGATCCCATGAGGTCAGGACCAATCTGAGGACTCTGTCCCATCTGCTGTGAGATCAGAGAAGGCACAGGTGTTGGCGAGCACAGGTAGGAAAACAGCTGGTAAAGAAAAGAGCAGTTGTGAATAGAATAAGGGACTTCCTTCCTGCATCTCTAACGGGAGCAACACATGTATTGCCCACCTGTGCATTTCTAAGGACAAAGGCATTCCTGTTCTGGAAAGTGAATCATTGAGGGTTTGGAGTTATGGATAGACACTTTAGGATTAAATCCTTGTTCCCTGATCTATCCCCCACTTTTTTTTTTAAATCACATTGCTCTTGTCCAAGGAAGAAAGAGTTTGACATCCTCTTTATCACATTCTCCTATGCCATAGCCACAGACTTACTCGGAGAGGAGATTTCTCTTCAACTCTTTAGCTAGTACGTGGGATATAACATGGAGCTGTGGATTTCTGAGAATCAATGTGATTTGCCTTATTAGCTTCTAAAAACTCTATCTTAAATATAATCTTAAAGAGCTCCTACCAACTGAGAAGAATTGCCCACAAAGAAAATAAAATCAGAAAACGCCTTAGCCTTGCTGACTAGAGAATTGGCACGAAGTTTTCATCACATACACAAAGAAAAACAGATTCAGAAAGACCAAAAAGAGCCAGAAATATACAATTTTCATACCTTTGAACTCTTCCTAGGAAGGATACAGAAAAACCTTTAGCAAGATTTTTAAAAGAAGAAATAGACATGTTAAATAACATTACGTAACATTACGTTCACAAGTAATGAAACACATACACATTTAAGAACATAAAGTCTTATTAGATTGCAATTAAAAGATGGGTTCCCACGCCAGGTGCAGTGATACAGTAATCCCAGCAGCTCTGGAGGCCAGCCTCAGCAACTTAGCAAGGCCCTAAGCAACTTAGCAAGACCCTGTCTCAACATAAATAATAAAAAGAGCTAGGGGTGTGGCTCAGTGGTCAATTACCCCTGGGATCAATACAAACAACAAACAACAAACAAACAAACAAACAAAAAACAAAACCAAGCTCCCAATATTGGAGACAGTACTCCAAAAAAGTATTTTTATGTAATGCTGTTGACAATGTTAACTTGCTTAAAATTACTGTAAAGCAGATTGGCAATGCATTTGTATTCTCCAAAAGATCTCCTTAGATTATGTGTTTTTTAATTATTAGAAAAGATAATAAATATACTTTTGAGCAGGGCTAAGTAGCTCTTCTTGACATCAATCACCGTTGACAATGGTTGTCTCTGTGGGTTGGTGAGACTTCCACCTAGCATTTCCTATAGTTCTTATCTACATCCATCAGACATTTGTATCAGTAACTTGACAGGCAGCAAAGTGACAGGCATGTTGTGCTAGGAGTTTTAAGTAGCTCTAATTTTTTGCTTCAACTAAAATTCTATGTCATTTTCCAAACATTATGTAAATATTCAAACACAAAGCAAATCACAACACTGACAAAATGAGAAGAGTAAAATTAATTTTGAGAAGAAAGTTAGTTAGCATAGTAAGGGTAGCAAACAGAAACTCTTAAGTGGTACTGCAATATGTTGCACGTGTAAAAGTTCATGAAGCAAATTGAGTAAAAGAACCTAAAATAACACTGCGTAAAAAATTATCAAAATGAAGATGAGATCCCAGATTAAGATGGCGAGTGTTTGAGTGAATCACCGTCTTCTCTGATGAGTGACTTCCTTGTGATGACACTAGCATCTCATAAAAGCAACCAGACATCCCTTCAATTCTGTGGTTCCTTGTTCACTAGGGAACCAGTACAAAGTTATCATGCACACAAAGAATA
>JAJEJO010005163.1:705724-718778 GCA_020662805.1 Glaucomys volans | reverse complement strand
GACCCCCTTGGCCAGGGAAGCCACCAAACTCAGAGCAGTTCCAACTCCCCTCCGGAGTCAGCGATCTCAGGGGCTCGGGGCAGACCCCTCCCGGTGCGGCTGGATGCCAAAGGAAGCTGGAAACGGAACTTCTCCGCCAGTTAAGCCGCCAAAATGGCGTGGATTAGTGGATTAGTTCCAACTCCCTGCCGCTGGATGTCCCAGGTAACCCGAGATGCTCGGTCTCCGCCTGGGAAGGCCACCGGCCGGTGTCGGAGCCGCGGCCAGCGACTCCAAAGCGCTGCTGGGGACCCAAACTCACCCGTTGGCTGGCGCAGACCCAGGTCGGCGGCTCCGAAGCAGCTGCCGGGCCGGCGCTCCCGGATGGCAGCTGCCTGTGGCGGGGCCGAGCCCAGCCCAGCAGAGTTGGCTCCGGAGCGGCGACTGGGGATCCCCTATATGTGCCTTGAATATAAAATCTCGTTGAGAGTCATATTCCTGCTGTTTGAATCCCGAGCAAGTAGGAATCCACGGAGCAAGTAGGAATGCAGCCTTCCTCTAGTCCGCCATCTTGGATCCCTCATTTAGTTTTGATGAAACTATAATGCTAGCCTCATAGGAATGATTAAGGAAGTGTTCCTTCTTTTCTATTATTTGGACAAATTTGAGAAAAATTAGTATTAATCTTTAAGCGCTGACAGAATTCACCAGTGAAGGCATCTGATCCTGAACTTTTCTTTAAGAGGTTTTCTTGGATCATTATTTTTATTATTACTAATTCAATCTCTTGTTATAGGAATGTTCAAATTTTCTGTTTCTTCTTGAGTCAGTTTTGGCAGTTTGTGTGCTTCTTGAAAATCATTCATTTCATCTAGGTCATCTAATTTTTTTAACATAAAATTGTTCATAGTATTCTTTTTAAATTATTTTTATTTCTTTAAAGTCTATTGTAATGTTCCCACTTTCATTTCTGATTTTTTCTTTTTTTCTTGGTCATTCTGGTGGAAAGTTGATCATTTTTGTTGGTATTTTCAAGAAACCATTTTTTTTTTTTGGTTTTGTTGATTCTATTTTATTTCTGCTCTAAACTTTATTAGTAATTTTTCTCTTTGAGCTTTAGCCTCCCTCTTCTTTTTCTAGTTCTGTAAAGAGTAAAGTTAGATTGATGATTTGGAATCTTCTTTTCTAATGAAAGCATTCACAGTTATTAGTTTCTGTGGTTTTCTTTTGGTACATTGTGCTTTCATTTTCATTTATCTCCAAGTATTTTCTAATTTTACAAATCATTTCCTCTTTGACCCATTGGTTATTTAAGAATACATTGTTTAATTTCCATATATTCATGAATTTTCAAGTATTTCTTCTTTCTGCTTTCTTGTTTCATTCTATTAGAGTCAGAGACAATTCTTTGGATGATTTTTATCTTTTAAAATTTATTAAGACTTCTTTTATGGCCTAATGTATGTTTTATCCTAGAGAATTTTCTTTTTTTTTTTTTTTTTTCTTTTTCTCCCTGCCTCCTTTTCTCTTCCCTTGGTTCTGAGAATTGAACCCAGGGGTGTTTTACACTGAGCCAGACCCCCAGTCCTTTCTATTTTCATTTTGAGACAGGGTCTCGCTAAGTTGCTGAGGCTGATCTTGAACTTGTGATCCTCCTGCCTCAGTATCCCAACTCACCACTGCACTTGGCTATCTTGGAGAATTTTCTATGTGCAATTGAGAAAAAAAATGTGCATGCTACCCTTGTTGAATTCTATTAGGTCTGGTTGTTTTATAGTGTTGCTCAAGTGCTCAGTTTTATTTTGGGCCTTCTATCTAGCTATTCTATCCACCAAGGTCTCCAACCATTACATTTCTCCCTTCAATTCTGTCAATTTTTGCTTCATATATTTGGGGGCCCTGTTGTTCGGCAAAAGATCCATTTATTAATATATAAAGTCCTTCTTTGTTTCTTACAAATAATTTTAATGTGATGTTTAGTTGATCTCATGTTAGTATAGCTAGCCAAACTTTCTTTGGATTATTATTTGCATGAAATACCTTCCCATCCTTTCACTTTCAACCCACTGGTGTCATTAAATCTAAAGTGAAACTCTGGTAGAGAGCATAGAATGTTATCACAATTTTCCATCCATTCTGTCCATCTTTGCCTTTAACCTGGACAATGTAATGCATTATATTTTAAGTGATTACAGATAAGCAAGGACTTAATTCTGCCATTTGTTATTTGTTTTCTCTGTGTTCTTTAATTCATTCATTACTGCCTTCTTTTGTGTTAAGATTTTCCCAATATATCATTTTGATTCTCTTCTCATTTCTTTTATTGTGAGGTGTTTAAAGATTTTTTTCTTTGTGACTACCCTATGGAATACAATTCATATCTTCACATTTTAACAATAAAGTTTGAACTAATATCTACTTAGTTTTTTTAGAGCAATATCAGTTTATGAGTTATATATGTACATATTATTCATTAATGCAAATAATGCAATGTATTTGAATTTTTCCATTTAACTTTTCTGCTCTCTGGTCTTGTGAGAAGGCAGCATGAGTTGTTTTATTTTTAAAATTTATTTATTGTTTCTTTTTAGTTATACACATGAGAGTAGAATACATATTGATATAATTATACAGGTATGGAATATATCTTAGTCTAGTTAGGACCTCATTCTTGTGGATGTACCTGATGTTGGGATTCACTGTGATGTTTTCATATATGTACATATGTACATAGGAAAATTATGTTATTTTTTCCACTCTTTCCTTTTCCTATCCTCTATTCCCTTCCTCCATTCCCCATTGTCTAATCTACTCAACTTCTATACTCCTACCTCCCTTTATTGTGGGTTAGCTTCCATCCACATATCAGAGAAAACATTCAACGTTTGGTTTCGGGGACTGGTTTATTTCACTTAGCATGATAGTCTTCAGGCCAATCATGAACTAATATCTACTTAGTTTTAACAGTATACAAAAACTACACTTCTTTATAGCTCCATTCCTCTCCTACCCTGCCCTTTATGGTTATTATCTGACTGCACCTTTCTACAAACCAGAACATTGATTTTTAGTTTAAAAATCTAGACATGCAGTTCTTTCCAGATTTAGTTTCTTCATATAAAGTCCTGCAGAAAATAAACTGATTGGACTAAATTACATAAATACCATTACTTCAAAATAGGTTCAAATGAGAGAGAATGGACAATATTGAGGCAAATCCTTCAAAAGAATCCTTTGAATTTTTAAAATATTTTTTAAATGACAGGTTGGCAAATTATATATCCTCAGGCTATTTCAAGAATAACTGGCTCTAGCTGTGCATGGTGGTGCATGCCTGTAATTCTAGTGACTCAGGAGGCTAAGACAGGAGGATCATGAATTCAAAGCCAGTCTCAAAAACTTAGCAAGGCCCTAAGCAACTTAGTGAGAACCTATCTCAAAATAAAATACAAAAAGGGCTGGGGATGTGGCTCAGACGTTAAGTATCCCTGGGTTCAATTCCCAGTACCAAAAATAAAAAAGAATTACTGGCTCTACTAGCCCAACAAACAAGGAGAAAACTGTCAGAACATTTCATATATAATTAAAATACTTAAATTGAAAATATTTATGGATTTTAAAAGTTTTCAAATTTTATAACAATTAAATTACCAAGAAAGCTGAATTCTGTTATTGGTCACATAGCACTGGTGGCATAGAATCATGCCTTAACATGATTGGTTTCTCTTAATTATACTTCACATTGGGATTCATTTTTGACATAATTATAAAGGCAGAGATTATAATTTGCCCTACTTCAGTCACCAGTACTTCCCTTTTGCCTCCCCTCCACCCTCTCCCTGTTCCCTTCCCTCTACTGATATTTCTACTTTAAGGGTTTTTTTTGTTATTTTTGTTGATATTTATTTAGTGTCTTGTGGATATACATGATGGTGAGATTCTCTGTGGTATATTCATGTATGTGCATAGGAAAGTTATGTTAGATTCATTTCACTGTTCTTCCCTTATCTGATCCTTTCTTCCTCTCCCCAATCTCCTTCATCTAGACCACTGACCTTTCTTCTATTTTGATGGAATCCCTGTTCCTTTTCTCTTTCTCACTCTCCCTGCCCTTATTTTGGACAAGCTTCCATATATCAGAAAATTTTCAACCTTTGGCTTTTTGAGACTGGCTTATTTCATTAAGCATGACAGTCTCCAATTCCATCCATTTACCATCAAATGTCCCATCATTCCTTTTTTGTGGCTAATACTCAATTGTGTCTATATACCACATTGTCTTTATCCATTCATCTGTTGAAAGGTACCTATGTTGGTTCCAAAGCTTGACTATTTTGAATTGTGCTGCTATAAACTCTGATTTGGCTATATCCCTATAATGTGTTTATTTTAGATCTTTTGGATATATACTAAAAAGTGGGACAGCTGGGCTATATGGGGGTTCCATCCCCAGTTTTTTGAGGAATCTCCATACTACTTTTCCAGAGTGGTTACACTAATTTATAGTCCCACCAACAATGTATGAGTGAATCTTTTTCCCACATCCTTGCCAACACTTATTATTATTTATATTCTTGAAAATTGCCATTCTAAATGGAGTGAGATGAAATCTCAATGTAGTTTTGATTTGCATTTCCCTGATGGCTAGAGATGTTGAACATCTTTTCATACATTTGTCGGCCGTTTGTATTTCTTCTTTTGAGAAGTGTCTATGTAGTTCTTTTGCCCATTTATTAACTGGGTTATTTGGGGTTTTTTTTTAATTTCTTTATATATTCAGGATATTAATGTCCTGTCTGAGGAGCAGATAGCAAAAATCTCCTCCCATTCTGTAAAAGCTCTCTTTTCAGGCTCTTAATGGTTTCCTTTGCTGTGCAGAAGCCTTATAATTTCTGCCATCCCACTTATTGATTTTTGGGTAGGAGTCTTGTTAAGTAAGTTGGTTTCTATGTCAATATGGTAGAGTGTTGGGCCTATATTTTCTTCTAGCAGTTGCAGAGTTGCTGGTCTAATTCCTGGGTCTCTGATCCATTTTGAGTCAACTTTTGTGCAGGGTGAGAGATAGGAGTCAACTTTCATTCTTCTACATATGGATTTCCAGTTTTCCCAGCATCATATGCTGGGGCACCTTTATCTAGTATCAGATAACTGTATTTATGTGGGTTTGTCTCTGTGTCTTCTATTCTATTCCATTAGTTTTCATGTTTGTTTTGATGCCAGTACCATGCTGTTTTTGTTACTCTAGCTCTGTAGTATAATTTGAGGTCTGGTGTTATGATGCCTCCAGCATCAATCTTTTTACTCAGAAATGCTTTGGCTATTCTGGGTCTCTTATTTTTCCAAATTAATTTTGGAACTGCTTTCTTTAGTTCTATGAAGAATGACCTTGGTATTTTCATGGGAATTGCATTGCATCTGTAAAATACTTTTGGTAGACTGGATATTTTGATAATATTAATTCTGCCTACCTAGAATGTGGGAGGTAGATAAAGAAGAACAAACCAACACCAAAGTCAGTAAGTAGACTGGAAATAATTAAAATCAGAGCCAAAATCAATATAAACAAGAAGAAAAGAAAATACAAAGATCAATGAAACAAAGAGCAGTTTTTTTGAAAGGATAAACAAACATCCTTGGGGCATAAATATTTGCAGTCATTATATCTTGTTGTTGAATGATTCCCTTAACCAGTATAAAGGGATCTTCTTTGTCTCCTTTGATTAATTTCAGCTTGAAGTTCCCTTTGTCTGATATGAGAATGGCTACCCTGACTTGTTTGCGGTTATAATTTGCATGGCGTATCTTTTCCCATCCTTTCACCTTCAGTCTGTGGATATCTTCATCTATCAGGTATATCTCTTGCAAACAACATATTGTTGGGTCTTATTTTTTAATCCAATCTGCCAATCTATGTCTTTTAATTGAAGACAATGTACAACATTTACATTGTTATTATAGAGACATGATTTTTATTTCCTGGCAATTTGATTTATTTATTGATGTTTAATTCAGACTTGATTCTCCTTTAGTTGACTCTTCTTCTAATATACTGCATCCCTATGCTGATTTTAATTTTTGTTTTCCATTTCTTCTTCCTAAAATATTTCATTGAGTATGCTTTATTGTACAGGCTTTCTGGTTATGAATTCTTTTAGTTTCTGTCTATTATGGAAGGGTTTTATTTTATTTTAAATCATGAAGGATAATTGCTGGGTATAGTAATCTTTTATTTTAAATTAAGAAGGATAATATGCTGGGTATAGTAATCTTGATTGGCACCCATTGTCTTTCATAGCGTGGTATATATTATTTCAAGCCCACCTGGCTTTTAGGGTCTGTGTTGAGAAATCAGTTGAAATTCAAATTGGCTTATCTCTAAATGAAACCAGTCATTTTTCTCTTGCAGCTTTTAAAATTCTATCCTTATTCTGTATATTAGGTATTTTCATTATATGTGTCTTGAAGTACCTCTACTGCAATTCTGTATATTGGGAGTTCTATATATTTCTTATATTTGAATTTCCATCTTATTCCTAATATTTGGAAAATTTTCTAGTATTATTTCGTTGAAAAGATTGTGCACCCCTTTAGTTTTTATTTTGGAGCATTCATCTACCCAAAGATTCTTAAATTTGGTCTCTTGATGTTAACCCAGATTTCTTGAATATTCTTCTGGTCAACATCTTTTCTTTAGGGTCAACTTTATCTTCAAGATTATTACTACTATTATTATTTTCTTCAAGGATTAAAAATCTATTATGAAGCAGTCTCATCTATTGATGATGCTTTCATTGACTTTTTAATTTGGTTTATTAAGTCTTTCATTTCCAGGATTTCCAATTGGTTCTTTTTAAGAATCTCTATCTCTTTGTGATCTCTCTGTTAAGGTCTTCCAATACTCATGCAGAAGAGATAACAGCAGATAAAGAAGCTTTGCTATTTGGATCAAAACCAATTATTGGAAGACAAAGTTCTAACTAGACAAAGATATAACTTTCATCTGTTTATTTTAATTGTTTTATATACCTTGGCTCTAAAATGTTCCCACTGAAAAACTACTTTTGAGTTTACCTGATGATGCTTGTAACAATACAACCAAACCCGTAGGTCGGTCTTCAGAGGAGGGGCCACTCTGTCCACAGATAACACAATCATATACTGCCTCAGAAACCTGTGGTTCTGCAGTGGTGATTTCCATAGGAATATCATTTTCAGGAGAATCTGCAAAGAAAAAAAACAAAAGAATTAAAATGCCTAATTCCTAAGAAGAAAACCGAATTTCAATAAAAATGAAAAAAAAATCCATTTAAAAAAATTTTAGCTTCAATACCAATAAAGTTATATAGTAATAAAAGTGTACCCAAAATCATTTTGCTCAAGTAAAATGTTTACTCAGAAAAATTTAGGCAAAAAGTACAAAGAACTGATATAAAGACTCAAATAATGTATGGTTAAATGTACTTCTGATGAAGTACATTCACAGATAAAATTGATATAAAATCAAATACAGAGGCAAAAACACTGGTATCAAAAAAGAAAATTTTGGGGAAGCTGGGGTTGTCGCTCAGTGGTAGAGTGCTTGCCTAGCATGTATGAGGCCCTGGGTTTGATCCTCAGCACCACATAAAATAAAATAAAGGTATTGTGTCCACTTACAACTAAAACAAAATTTTTCTTTTTAATTTTAAAAATAGCATTTTAAGAAAAGAAGGGGAGAGTTGTTTTAATTTTCTTTCAGGTAACTAAGGGGGAATTTACAATAAGATGGAAGCTTATAAGGAAAAAAAAGAGTAGTACGTTTTAGGAGATAAAAGAAGAAAAAACTGCTTCTTCCTTACTCCCAATTCTAGGAATTATATCTCAGAAATAAAAATTACTAATTTTGGTTTGTGTAGGTATGACCATAATATTTAGATATGACCATAATATTTATTAGTAAAGCCAAACTATTAGAGAAAACAACAGCAATCCTCTGGTGATGTAATGTCATTAGCAAAAAGGCATATTTAAACAATAATGATTTATAAATGAAGAAACTTAAATTTCTGATCCGTGAAGCTGCCCACAGTGGCAAAGAAATGTGTGGAGGGAACTAGGAAGACCAGGGAAACAGAAAGCTCTTCGTGAAATTCTTTAAAGATAGAGGGATATCTAAGTAAATATGTAAAAATACATGTCAAAAATAGAAAAAGAAAGATGTCCTTTTGATATTTAATAAGTATTCATGCAGATAAACATATATGTGATATTTATTAAGAGTGACTGAGAGAAGAAGTAGGAGGAATCTTAAATAGATCTTTGGATAATGTCTAGTATTGACAGAAATAAAAAGAAGATATAAGAGAAATTACAGAAAAAAATAACATATATAAATCAGAAACAGAAAACACATATCTATGTAAATAAGACTAGTGAGTCAAAATGAAAAGAGGTCTAGACTTGAAAGGCCTATTATTACATCTACCACATACTTTTAGTTAAAGCAAGGTTAAATTACCAAGGTTAAAAGCAAAGAGTGATCTCATTTGGTAAAGCAATCAATGATCCCAGCCCCAAGAAAAAGGAAGAAAAGGAGAAAGGGAGAATTTGTATGACTATATGAACACAGATAAAAGCACTCAAGTACACAAACCAGATTGTAATCACTAGTTATGGAAGAAGAAAAAACACAAATTAGAAACATTTATGTTAATCCATGTATATTATATTATATGTGCATGAATATATATATATATATAATGAAATCTGGGATTTAAAGAAGATTTATATAGAAGATCTATATAGAATTTTCATGAAGTTTTTAAAAAGGAAACAACGGCACAGCTTTTGTACAGTATGATTTCATTATGGGAAAAATAAATACAAACAAAATCCATTTATGTAATTTGTATGTGTTTCATATGAAACAATAAAGGTTTATAATGGTTTATCTCAGAGAAAAAGATTAAAAGGGAAAATAGGAAGATATGATTAGTTTTGCCTGAATATAGCTTTATATGATCTTATTTCACCTATGTTAAGGATATATTATGTTGTATGTTTTGGTGTTTCTTCTTTTTAATGTTTTGGCTTGGTACTAGGGTGTATCTTATATATGGAACAAATAACCAAAAAATGTTTTGTATTTATTAGTTATTTTTTGAATACACTAAATCATATATGACTTCAAATGACAGACCTAGTAATACCATCCCTCAAAATTGAGCAAATTTGTATTTAAAATCAAGCAATGTAAACATTATTCCATGCCACTCTAATTTCAGTAAAACAATTCAAACAGGTCCTACTTAGTGATGAGAATAAGAATTTCCCAATTTAATATGGCAATATTCAAAACTACATTGAAATATTTTATAAAATAACATTTTTACAACATAGAAACAACAGTCACAGATACATAGAAGTATGCACTATATGCATTCCAATGCCACAATTCTACCTATAAAGTCCACAGCTATGACTGATTCCAAGGAAGTATATGAACATAAAAGAGAACCTAATTTAGTGTAGAATCATACCCAAGTGTCCCAAAGTAGCAAAGAGATGTGTCAGGAAACAAGAAGCAATTAAAGGTTCAAAGAGCATTCTCTCTCATAATAAGAGACACGCCATCTGAAACTAAATCAAGATATCACTTCTTTCACCTACAAAATTACAACATATGCTAATGATGAGGATGTAGAGAAACTGACACATTGCTGGTGGGAATATAAAATAATACAGACCCTACGGGAAGAATCTGACACACCTCAGTAAAATAAACACACATTAGCTACCTAGACCATCTTTCAAAGATCATCAGGCAAATGAGGAAAACTAGCAACATGAAAGACCAATATAAATTTTAAAAGCAATTCAGAAAGCTAAAAGATAATTTAGAAAAGAAAAACAACCCTCAAACACATTCAGAAAGATTTCAGAGAAGACTTTCATATACAAAAACAAGGTACTGATAGCACTGAAGAGAGGAAATCTCTTAAGTATATAAAGCAAAAAGAACAAATGATAAAAAAGAAAAGATACACAAAATTAAAAGATCCATCATCTGACTAGAGTCCCCCAAAAGAAAGAAAATTTAAAAGTACTGTACTATTTCTCTACAACAAATTACCCCAAAGCTTAGAGGTTTAAAATAACATGTATCTGACAGTTTCTGGGGATGAAGTATATAGAAGCAGCTTAACTATATGGTGTTAATTAGCTCAGGATCTCTCCTGAAATTGCTATCAAACTATCATCTGGGCTGGGCTCGGTGACACACACCTGTAATCCCAGGGACTCAGGAGGATGAGGAAGGATGATCGCAAGTTCAAGGTCAACCTCAGCAACTTAGCAAGACCCTCAGCAACTTAGTGAAACCCTGTCTTAAAATAAAAAATAAAAACAGGTCTTGGGATATGGCTCAGTGGTTTGTAAAGCGATCCTGAGTTCAATTTGCAGTACCCAAAACAATAACAACTGTCAGCCAGGCAGTCTTCTGAAGGCTTAACTGGGACAGGAAGCTTCACATCAAGCTCACTCATGCCGTTGGCAAGAGTTCTCAGGTCCTCTTCCAGGATGTGCTCATGACATGGCAACTGGATTCCCCAGAACAAATAACACAGAAGAGAGAGAAAGCAACCAAGACAAAAGTCATGATGTCTCTCACAACTCAGTTTTAGGAATGATATTCCATCATTTCTGATCATACTTTGTGGTCATAAAAACCAATTCTGAAACAATGCAGGAGAAAACTGCATAAGACACAAATGCCAGGAGATGGGGATCACTGAGGGCCATACTAGAGGATGATTAGGTGAGTGATCAAAGAAATTACAATAAAATTTTTTTCTCAGAGCTTCAGAAATATCAATCTACAGACTGAAAAGACTAAGGAAGAAAGACTAAGTCCTAAGAAGGAAGAAAACAGAAGCACATAGAAACAAATCATAAATTTTCAAATCTCAAAGGATCAGATGATCATAAAAGGATCACAGGAAAAGAAAAAATATATTCACGTACAAAGATATAAGAATCAGATTCCCACTAGACTTTGCATAGCAAAAGATAAAAAAATGATGCCTTCAGTTGTGGCAGAAAATATCATCAACCTGGCATTCTATATCCATCCAGATGAACAACAAAGTGTGAGAGCAGAGTAAATTCCCTTCTAAAGATATAAAGAATCAGAAGCCTCTACACAAGCATTATTAGAAATACACTTGAGGCTGTACTCCAATAAAGACCAAGAAAAGAGATGAGAGGCAGAAACCGCTAAATTGATCCAACAGTAGGAAAATCTCAAAGTAATGGCCATGCAGCATGCCATAGACCCAACTGAAAAAGTATTTCACGCAAAGGACAGAATGATTGAGTGGGCAGAATGAGAGAGAGAGAATAAAGATAGTGCAGTTCATGTCAGAATACTATCTATCTATCTATCTATCTATCTATCTATCTATCTATCTATGGATGACACTGGGGACTGAACCCAAGGGCACTTTACGTCGGAGTTATAACCCTATAACTTAGGGTCTTTCTAAGTTACTGAGGCTGATCTCAACCCTGTAATCCTCCTACCTCAACCTCCCAAGTCACTGGGATTACAGACATGCACCACTGCATCCAGCTACAATTTTTAAAATAAAGTCCAAAGGGGCAGTTGGAAACTTCAGAGAGAGAAAAAAAAAAGCAATATAATGAAGTCCTGGCCCAAATACAAACATTAGCTGAGATGGGTTTTAACAATCAAGCGGCTATAAGAAAAGAGAGTAAAAACAGTCTCCTTAGAGAGGTTCAGGAATCAGGCCACTTGAATTCAAAAACAGTAAAAAAAATCCTAATGTATTACTTAGCCCTGTACTCAATAACATCCAAAAAGTTATACTAGGGCTGGGTTGTGGCTCAGTGGCAGAGCGCTTGCCTAGCACATGTGAGGCCCTGGGTTTGATTCTCAGCACCATGTAAAAATAAATAAATAAAGGTATTATGTCCATCTACAAATAAAAAAATATTAAAAAAGAAAGTTATACTAATACAAATACTCTTAACTGTTTTAGTGTCAACCTTTGGATGGAAAACATCATCCAAAGTCTGTGACAGCAAAACAAAATGTCAGCAACCTTGATAATTTTAAAGTAAATAAGTAGCTAACAAGTAGGTGATAAAAAGCAAGAGGCAGAGATGAGAAATGGAAAAATGAAAGGAAGCATAGGAGTTTATTAGTTCATTTTATATGAAGGGGTATCAAGATATTATTGTAATTAGATCAACTTCCTTCTTTCATATGAGAAAGTCAACTAATACCAAGTAAGTTCCACAAACAGAATTCAAGTCTTCTTTCCATCAAAGTTATGATCGGGACATAAACCACAATGTTAATCATTTAGAAGACTATTGCCTATATCTAGACTGACTCCATCTTCACACCTCTCTTGCCCATCTTCACACCTCTCTTGCCATTTGTTATATGTGCTTATGTGTTCAAAAATGAATGAAAAATGTACTTTCATGTTTGAATGCAAACGTGTAAGTAATTTGTTATAGTTAGGATGCCAGGTGTCCCCCAAAAGCTCATGTTGAGACAATGCAAGAAGGTTTAGAGGAGAAATGATCGGATTATGAGAGCCTTAATCCAAGCAGTGAATTAATCCCCTGATAGAAATTAACTGAGTGGACTTAAGATGGGTAGGGTGTGGATGGAAGAGGTAGGTCATTGGGGGCATGCCTTTGGGGTATGTATCTGGTGAGCTGAGCTTAGTCTCTCTCTGCTTCCTGATCATCATGTGAGCCGCTTCCCTCTGCCATACTCTTCCACCATGATGTTTGGCCTCACCTTGAGACCCAAGGAATGGAGCCAGCTGTCAATGAACTGAGACCTCTGAAACCATAAGCCCTCAAATAAACTTTTTCTCCTCTACAGTTGTTCTAGTGGGTCTTTTAGTCAGAACAGCAAAAAAACAATGTCTAAGACAGTACTTTAACCAAATGCATGACTCTAGCTTATTTTCTTTCATCAATTTTATCTAAAAAGAAACGAGGGAGAAGAAAGAAAGAAAGAAAGAAAGAAAGAAAGAAAGAAAGAAAGAAAGAAAGA
>JAJEJO010005163.1:613203-705624 GCA_020662805.1 Glaucomys volans | reverse complement strand
AAAAAAAAAAAAGAAAAGAAAAGAAAGAAAAGGAAAGAAAAAAAAAGAAAAGAAAAGAAAAGAAAAGAAAAGGAATCACTATAATGTGAAAGGTCATGAAAAGGAGTATCCTGGTTAACTGAAGACTGAGACTTCAATTTAATCCATTCCTTCAATGTTTGTAAAAGGTTGCTCAGAGCAACCTACCATTACACAGAAGAATGGCATTCCTTCTTATTGTAAAAACCTAAATACTAATCTGAATGAAAATAAGACGTGTACCTTATCTTTAGCAATACTGATATGGTAGCAGAAAGAGGAGGCCCCGAAAGTATTTGAAACCCTTTATAAGAATCTTAGAATAATTTCACATCAAGAAATATATGGTGATGGACCTCAGAAATCTAAGGGGCAGTTCAATAGAAAAGAGGGATCATACTCTCTATGTATTGCTATCAACAGAAAGATCTTCCTTACAATGGCATTCATTCAACCACAGGATGAGATCAGTCCTCTATCATTATATTGTTTACATAAAGACTAGAAATCATCTGTCTGTAATGTTCAAAACTTGTGGAAGATTGATCAAGATCATCTCTAATGTAATGAATATGAGAGTTCTAACCTAAAAAGTTTTGACTTACCAACATCCATTGCAGTTTCCATAAAACTCTTCTGTCGTGAAGCAAACTCTGCAAGCAATTTCTGCTGCCTCTCTCTAGCTTTTTGTCGCCTAGATTAAACAGAAATAGTTATAAGTACCAAATGTGCTTAAAACCAATCTACTACCTTTGAGTAGTATATAATACATGAAAAGACCCTTGCATATAGTAGAGAACAATCTATTTCCTATATTATGCATTAAATTTCATGTAAGATTTGACTCTCCTAAGGATTCTACTGCTTTAGAAAAGCTTCAAACTCACTGACTCAATAGGTAAAAATAAAAGCCAAGGTTTACCTAAAAATGTGATATAATAATTAAGGTAGGAAGAAAATTTTGTTTCCAACAAAACAATGTCCTAAGTATATGTCTGATGACAGGAAGAGCAAGAGTCTTTTTCAGCAAGGTACTAGCAAATTAACCTCAGGCACAAATGACAGTAAATTAGTTGCTATAAAAAGCTTGAGTTTATATATAAACAAAATCTAAAAGATAAGTATAATCAGATTTATTTTTATCCTAAGAATAGGCTTCTCCTAATAGAGAATGAGCAGAAGCCAGTAAATGTCTACAAAGACATATTCCAAGTTTGATTTGTTGTGTATGAAGCAAAAGAATGTGAAACAAACACAACAAAGAATAAAAACATATTCCAAGTCTAAGTATAAATATTCCTTTGAATTAATTCACTATGCTGTCTTTATTATTTATACTTTATTTCCTTTTATCTACTTTCAGAGTATTTTAATTTGAGAGTAGCTGCAAAAACAAAACAAAAACCAATAAAATAGGACCATAAGAAAATAAAAGTAAACTAAAAAAGAAAGGCTTCCCCAGATCCTGTGAAACTAACAATACTAATGAGCATAAAATTTTACATCCCATAAGAAAAGGCTAAAATGGTAATTTTAAAAAGAAGGGAGGAAGAGGAAGAAAAAGGCTTAAAAAATAAGTTATATATTAACTCCTTAGGAAGATAAACATTTTACTTGAATGAAGCTCAAAGAGGCACCAATTATAGCCCATGATACAAAGAATATAACAACATAATAGACTACATTATAGTAGTTTCTTTGAATAACCCTTTATTATTTCTATACACTATAAAAGACAAAGAATTATGTTAAATGGGGATGCTATATAGTCATTTCTATGAAAAACCTCGAAGTATTTTTCTATTAATCTGAAAGATATAACAGAATTTAGAAGAATGAAATGCGAACAGTAATTCTTAGATTATTCACATCTGCTCCCATTAAATTAACAGAGACAATCAGGAACTATAAAGTACTGAGACCTACCTTATCAGAAGTTACATATTTTGCCAATAATGTTCAAAAGATTTTTTTAACACTCCTTTTCTAACATTTACAGATAATTTAGGATCCACATGAGAAAACTTGCTTTATTATTTTATAGCTATAACTTTTATATTGTCTTTGAGCCAAAATATTATTATTGAAACTGATTACTTATCTTCATCAAACTTAATTCTCAATGACATTGATCAGTTAAAACAAATCTTTCTCTCCCTTCTCTTTCTGAACATGAAGGATGGCTAGAGTTACCAGGCAAAGGGATCAGTATCCAACAGTCTGGCACAAGAGGGCATTGGTGTGTGGAAAGCTTTTGAGAAATTGGTTACAGACAAGGGAAATTATAAAGAAGTTATACATATCATATATATGATATTATATATATATGATAATGGGTGCTGGGTTTCTCACTGTGGAAGTGAATTACAATATGGTAAGAGAGAAAACAAGAACGATTCCCTATGGTGTCAGATTTTAAGTATCACAGACAAGCATAAAAATAATTCTCCCTCCCCTCATTCAGCCCCCAACATGAATACATACATACAAAGAAACCAAGTTTTCCCCAGCTCTGTCCACTAAGAGTACCTGAAACAATTATTCCTTATTAGCATAAACACATGGCTTGTGGTTTCTAAATACCATTTTCTACTAAAAGTAACCAGAACTCCTTGAAGAAATGACTGACCTCAAGCACAAGATGATCCTGGAACAATTTATTGTTCCACAAAATAAGACTATGCTCAAAGAATGAGGGTGATAGATCAAAAGGGCACAGAAACCAGCTTAAAGGAATTTCTAGGATCTAAATCTGGAACAATTTGAGCATCAAACTGAATAATGAGCACAAGAGATTATAAAACAGAAAATCAGAACCCAAGAGTTCACACTAATAAATATAAATGAATAGTATATTGAAACTTCATAAGAAATGGGATATTACAGCATTTCAAAGTATATCTCCACAAATTGCATATTAATTACAAAGGTGGAAAATGGTAACTTGAAGAAGTCTGGCAGACACCCCCTTAAATCAAGCAATCAAATTTAATCATCAGTAATAAAAACAAATTAAAATCATGGAACACCAGATGGGTGAAAACAAAATGGCAACTTTTCATTGATATTCTTGCCAAATATGCACAACCTTAATCTAAAGTATGACATACCCAAATTGAGGTACATTCTATAATGCTACTACTGCCCTGTAATATTCAAAGTTGCCACAGTCACAAAAATGAAGGAAAGACTGAGAAACTATTCCACATTGAAGGAGACCAAAACAATACAACAATTAAATGTAGTGAGTGATTATTAATTGAACCTTTTTGCCATATGAAACATTATTTGAACAACTATCTAAACTTGGGATTTAAGGATTTACTTGTAGGTGCTCTGTTTTATTTGGTTTGACACTGGGGGCTGAACCCAGGGGTACTTTACCACTGAGCTACATGCCCAGTCTTTTTTTATTTAAAGACAGGATCTTGCTAAATTGCTGAGGCTGGCTTTAAACTTGGGATCCTCTTGCCTCAGCCTCCCAAGTGGCAATTATTACAAGCATGCATCACTACACCCTGATGAGATCTAAGGATTTAATCAAATTCAAATACCTCCTTTTTTAAATTTAATTTAATTAATTGATTTATTTATTTTGCTTTGTTTTGCAATGGGAGGGTCTCACTATGTTGCCAATGCTGATTTAAAACTCCTGGGCTCAAGCAATCCTTCTGCCTCAATCTCCCAAATAACTGGAACTGGAACTGGAACACACCACTGTGCCCAGATTAATTTCCTCATTTTGATAGTTGCACTGTGGTAACTTATGTAAGAAAAAGTCTTTATTTCTAGGAAAAACACACTAATATTCCACAATGAAGGTGAACCACACTGGTAACTTATTCTGAAATATTTCAAGAAGTTCCTTGTACTATCCCTGAAATATTTCAAGTTTAGGATTACTTTAAAATTAAAAATTCATAAAAATTAATTTCATCCTCAAATACCTGCCTCAAAGGAAATGGCAACAAACAAAAATGTAATACAGATGTTCAAAGCATTCTAAAAGACCACATTCATATTTAGAATAAATATGTTAAGACTATAACAAATAACGAATCTACAGGTCAAATACAAGAAAACCTCAAGTATAACTGCTTGGCATTTGAATTAAAACTGCATTTCTATATGAGCTTTCTATGTAACTATAAATGGAATGTCACTATTGTAAATTTCTTTTTTTTTTTAGTTGTAGATGGACACAATACCTTTATTTTAGTTATTTTTGTGTGGTGCTGAGGATCTAACTCAGTGCCTCGCAAGCGCTCTACCACTGAGCTACAACCCCAGTCCCTGCAAAGTTTTTTTTAAGTTGTCACTGAACTTTTATTTTAAATTATTTGTATGCAGTGCTGAGAATCGAATCCAGTGCCTCACACATGCTAAGCAAGTGCTCCATCACTGAGCCACAACCCCAACCCCAATTTTTTTCTTAATCTAGGTTATTCCTTACTAAAATTGAGCATAAATGTAAACAAAGACCATTAACAAAAGGACATAAACAAGTTTGGGCAGAATTTTCCATTATTATCCTGGAGGTGAAGACATTAAAGTTGTATATTTTTACAACCATCTAAGGTTTCTGGTTTGTATCATGTTTTCTATGATGAAAGTGATGTGAAGTTTGTCTACATGTGAGGCACATGGAAATGGATCATCATTAAGTGTTTATAAACTGATCTGCCTTTATTATGAAACATAATACAAAACAGAGAAAGGACATATTAGAAGCACAGCAAGATTCAGACTCATCTTCATTCTACCTGCTACAGAATTCATTTCAAGTGCTGGTCAACATCATCACTGCTCAAAGGAAATAAAACCTATCACAATAAAGTCTAAAATTTTGAGTATTAATTATTACAAGAGCATTAGGGATTTGTAAAAATAGTGTCTGAACTATATCCTCCAGTATTACATCTATTATTAGTAAAAATTACAAAATACCATTGACCAAATAATATCTACTGAATGTTTACTTTTCTGAGAGAGAGAGAGAGAGAGACTATTATATAATTGAAAGCAAAGACCACTAATTTAGAAGAAGTTAACAACAGCCTGGGCAACTTAGAGAGATCCCATCTCAAAATAAAAAATGAAAAGGGATGTAGATCAGTGGAAGAGCACCTCTGGGCTCAATCCCTAGTATCAATGATATTACAAAGCTTTAGCAACCTATTACAACTCCTTATCTTAGTAAACAGGAACATCATCCAAGTCACAACTCTAGGAACAAGTCATAAATTTTCCCTCATCTCCTACATCAAACTGATCACAAAGTCTAATAACATGAAGCTGCAAAATGTCTCATATACATCTCCTCCCATCTTTATTATTACCAGTTTAGACCCTTGCCTCATCTGCTCTCCTAGATTCTTAAATAGCTGAGTAGCCCAATTTCCAGTCTAACCCCACTCTAACCAATTTGCATGTGATTATACTACATATTATTCCCCCTTTTAAAATCCTTTAATGGTTTCCCAGTAATCATTTACACATTAAGTACCACATTAATTATTATATTTGAATATCTTCTTCATCTTTTATCTCTTGCTATTCCCATTGATACTTGTACACCTAACATAGTATTTATTACACTAATAATGATCTGTTTACTAGTCTGTCTCCCACTATAGTATTAATTCCTCAAGGTCAGGGAGTTCAACATTGGACACAATTCCCATCCAAGGAAGAGCCTGGGTGATATTTGATAAATGGAAAATGGATCACTAGTATAAAATCCACCTTAGGTTGGCTTCCACTGATCATTTGATCCATAACTGTCTATACTTAATTTTTAAAAGTAATAAGAAGACAAAATTACCCCCAATAAATACCTCTAAAATACACCTCAAACTAACAACTAATGTATTGCTCATGTAGCTCACAACAGTAATCCAGATAACAATGTGCCAAGAATGATTTTTATCTGTATGAAAGAGATGACAAAAGTCCAAGGTTCTTAATCAAAATAACATTGAAATGATCCTTTTCAACTCTATAAAGAAGAGTATATACTTCACCATATAATTGTTGTTTTGTTGCTTTCTTCTTTTCTTAAATTTTTGCTTTGTTGCTTTAGTAGACAAATTTGTTTTAGAGAAATTAAACCAATGAATATTATTTATAACTTCAAGTAAGCAATTACATCTTGAACTTCATGAAAAAAATGTTTTAATATTCTGGGTCTTTTAACTTTCTCTGTATTTATTACAAATTGTTTTTGTTTTTGTTTTAATAAATATGAAACCCATCCCAAGGATCTGACTATCATGCTCAGTTTCAATCTCTCAAGATTCACCTTGTCATGTTTTGGACAACAACGTAGGCAGTGGTAACAAGTGTGCTGAAAAACTGGCTGGGGATATAGCTCAGTTGGTAGAGTGCTTGCCTCACAAGCACAAGGTCCTGGGTCAACCCCCAGCACCAGAAAAAAAAAAAAAAAAAAGTGTGTTGACAGCTGGTGACAATGCATAGTAACATGACTTGAATACAGCTCTTAACAAGTAGCATGTGCCAAGAACCACACCACAGTCCATGACCTATAAACTTCACTTATAAAAACATCATTCCAAGGATGAAAGCCAAAGACGAAGGAAAAGATTTATAAATAAAATGACTTAATAAATAAGAAGCAACCTAAAAGTCCAAAAGTTAGAGGCATAAGTGTGTTAAAAACACATTTTTAATAAATAATAATTACATATTGATAAAGATTATAAAGGACCCAGAGTAATTAAAATAGTTGGATTTTTATTATTTTGAATAATATTTAAAAGTCTTCCAATTTTTTTCTGTTCTCATTTAACATGAATTGATAATACTTTCTGACAATACCAAGAGAATTATTAGATCCTTATTACAATAAAAATTGTAGCAATTTTTCTGAGGAAGACTACAAGTTTAAAGTAGTAATTTAAGCCGGGCGTGGTGGCGCTTGCCTGTAATCCAAGCGACTTGGGAGGCTGAGTCAGGAGGATCTCGAGTTCAAAGCCAGCCTCAGCAACTTAGGAGGCCCTAAGCAACTCAGTGAGACCCTGTCTCTACAAAATACAAAATAGGGCTGGGGATGTGACTCAGTGGCTGAGTGTCCCTGAGTTCAATCCCTGGTTCCAAAAAAAATAAAAAATAAAAAATAAAGTAGTAATTTAATGTTGAGGTCAGAAACACTCATTTTCTCACCCCCAAGTAACATATTAGTATGTTCATATTCAATTAATTGCATTTGTCTTACAAATTAATCAGCTATTATTGCTGCTGCTAGAACAATCAGGTAAAGAGTCTCGGATGATCTAAAAGGATAAAAATCAGTCAAATATTCAACTATACCATATATATTTAAAACATTAAAAATAAAAGTTACCTTTCTTCTTTATCCAAGGTTTTCTTCTCTGCTGCAGTGATTTTTTTGGGTGGTACAGGTGGAGTCACTTTTCTACATATCTCTTCAATGATACGTTTGTTCATTCTGCTTTGCAATGCAGCTTTTAGTAAAATTCTTTCTACTGCAGTTATACCATCTCCATGACTGTATTTAGGAATTTCTGGTTGGATTAAAATTTCAATGTCATCCAGCCAAGGAGGATAGTAGGAGTTTTGTTTTCCTGAGAGTTTGTGATGAAGCTTAATTAGCAAAGACAATATGCTTTCTTTAATTTCCAAAATGGCTGTCGTTAACTGGGGAGCTGAACCAGGAGCAGACCATTTACTTGAAGTTTTGGGACGAACCACCTGATTTGCTTCACTGCTACTACGATTGATGATCTCCTGAAATTTCTTTCTACGTTCTGCTACTAAGCTGAAAACTTGAGCTGTACCAGAATTCTACCAGTAGACATGAGAAGAAAAGAAAAATCAAGAGAAGTTATTTGGTATCAATCCTAAAAATATATTAATATATTTTTCAAAGGGAATGCTCAAAAGTTTCATCAAGAGATTTATTCAATTGATTTACTCATTAAATAAATCTGATCCTTGGGCTGGGGATATAGCTCAGTTGGTAGAGTGCTTGCCTCACAAGCACAAGACCCTGGGTTCAATCCCCAGCACCACAAAAAAAAATAAATAAATAAATCTGATCCTTCACCTCTCTTTCTCAAATTGAGTTCCACTCAATCTACAAACACCAATTTAAAAAAAGGAGACTTATCAGCAATAACATCTCTTTCTAAACCTCCTTATCGTATCAACCAGTGGGGGGAGGGGGGATCTTAAGCAGTACCAATACCTACGTTAAAGAGGAATCATAAACTTAATTTTTTCTACTTAATGGAAAAGAAAATCTGTCCTATTCACCATTTATAAGGAAAATTATATATGTACTTTACTAACTTCTGGAAGACTGCTACAGTTTCCAGTTAAGAAAATTATAAGTTAATTTAATTTTCCAAGTTATTGAATCTAAACTGGTAATTAATTTCACTTTTAAGGAACTTCAAAAGTTTGAAAATTACTTCTAAAAAATGCTTAAAGTTATTAAATTAAAATATAAGGCAGAAAGATCAAACTGATTTTGTTTCACATTTGAATATCACTGTGATTTGTTATTTGAATAGTTTTTTTTCTTTTACTAAGTGTTTTGCTCAATTACTTATCTTCTAATAGCCTTTTTGCTAAACTCCAAACTGCATTAGGGCTCTTTGAAATCATCTTTTAATTAAGATATGAGTCAGTTTAATGGATTTCATTAGTTTTTTAAAGTGAGCATAGAAAAGATGCTTCAATATCAGCTGAATTTTTGTGAGTCAAATTAGAGTACACACTATTTTGTAACATCCAAGTTGTTTGTTAAAGTACTCTCTGCCAGCATTAGAGGGCAAAAGCTTCCTCTTATAGAGGTTCCAATATTTTAATTAAAACCCTTTATGACACTCACAGCAAAAACATGCTGTCAGTAAAAGTTCTTCAAGTAGACTCTACTCTGAGAAATATCTGATTTAATGCTGTCTTCTCACAAAAATCTAGGTTAAAGACACTAAAACTGCTCAAGTTTAGTTACTTGGCAGTCATTTCAATATTTTTTTCTTTTTAAAATTAATTAAGCTACATGCAATGAGAGCTGTTCTCCAAAATGAATCTGAATATACAACATATATAGTTTAAGACTTTTACAGGCTTATTTTATCAAAATTAATTAATTTACATAGAAGCCAAAAACTCATTTTAAAATGGGCATGCTGCCATAAACTAAATTTATTTTTATTTAGAAAACAGTCATTTTTAAGATGTTAGTAATATAGACCCAAGTATGCTGCCTATCATTCAAAACACTTCTAACACTAATAAGAAAAATATACCATTAAATGCTCAATATTATTTTTGAGATCAATAATATTGTTTTTCTTTAAAATGAAGCCTAAATTACTTTAGTTTTTAAAAAGGGCACACACAAAGAAACTTTTCAAAAACTTAACTATATTAATCAAATACACACACACAAACACACAAATACTTTCAAAGTGATTTTTTTTCTCATTTCCAGTTAAAGTCATGTTGCCAGTTAATGCACATATCATACACATCTACCTCTCTTTGAAGAACTTTAGGTCGTCGTGAACTCTGGCAGGTTAAAGGAAAAAGACTAGTGAGACAGAATTTGCTTAGATTTATCAGAGGAAATACAAGACAATGTAAATTTACCTCTAATTACATTTTTTTCTTTCAATATCATGGGAGTTCAAAACAATATATCCCAACACTTAAACATAAAACTTTTTCTTTATTTTACTTCTCCCCCGCTTCTCAATTTCACACTTACTTGTAAAGAACCCAAGCTATCAGAGCTAGTGCTTGCAGGTGAGTCTCTCTTCACTTCAGGAGCAGTCTCTGGAACCCTCACTCTAACATAGTTTATAAAGTGTCGCATGTTAGATACTAAATTACTGCCAGGAAACCAACTGTCATGACAACGCTCTGGTCCACCCACTGATGTCTAAAACAAAAAAAAAAGAATATGAATACTTGTCACTTCAGATCTAAGGTACAATAAAGATGTAACTAGACCAAATAATCATTCACTGCCTGTCATACTCCTAAATCCACAAATTACAAAATGAATAAATTTAAACATTAAAACCAAACTGAAACATGAAATATAATAATAAATTTCTTAATAATAATAGGACTAAATCTAGTGACATCAGCAACTATCTCCTGAAAAATATATTTGTCAATCTGGAAACACTTGACATTATAGAATATTTGCCAACATCTATTAGTAATAACTCATAATACAATTAAACACAAGTGTGAACTAATTATGGAAAAAAGTCTAAAACATTAACCAAAAGTATGGCATAGTCTTAGAGGAAGTTTAATAACCTTTTAACATACACAAAAGAATATATGTTGATTCACCTTGGACTACAAAGTACTATCTAGTTTACTTTGGGGGAATAAACAGCAGTTTACTTTGTGCTGTATTTTTCCTTTTGGGAGGCAGAAGATTTTCATATTCTACAATTGTAAAATTACATTGTTTTATATTTGTAAAAATAATTTGTAGTAAGAATTGTATTTTTGGAAATAATACTTCTAAAGTCCTATAACAAATTAACAACTTGTATACTCAATCAAGAATTTATCTCAAAATCTTTACGGAAAGAATGTGGTTCTCAAAAATAATTATGCTAATAATTTTATTAACATCAATAATATAAATTTCTTTAAAATTAATTTTAAATTATTTAATTGTTTTTTAAAAGCACAAAGAATTAATTTAACCATATTAATCAAATATACACATACACAAATACTTCAAAGTGGTTTTTTCCCCCTATTCTAGTTAAAGTCATGCTGCCAATTAATGCAAATATGCATATCTAATTCTCTTTGAAGAACGTTTGGTCATCATGAACTCTTTTATTCTCAAAAATAATCGCTAATCAAATTATTAGAATATCTAGACTGAAGCTCTAACTTAATGACTGTTTCCCAGTAACCAATGTTCTTACCATAACACCAAAAGTACATAGCCAATTTGCTTAATTTTTATGATATGAATGATAAATTTCCATTCCAATAATTCTAAAAGTAATTTCATAGGCATCAATAAAAGCACTAAAAGACAGTATATATTTGAAAATCCAAAGGGTGTTTTCTATAAAAGTAGCTCTTTAGAAGACCTTATTTAAGTATAAGGAATTCATAAATACACTTCATTTATAAACCTGTCTGGCAATAATTGCCTAGAGCCAGAGAGGGGCTTATTCCTATCTAAAAATTTTAAAATATAAGAAATTATTTACCTCTTCATCTGATTCATCTTCAGCAGAATTTTCAAGTCCTAATTCAATCAGATATAAAACCATGCAGAGTACGTGTTCTGACAGATTTTGATGATCCATCAAAATCTTTAAAAAAGAAAGAATTACCTCAAAATTGCTTCTTTTCACAGAACATTTCACTTAAAGACCCAAAAACATTTTAATACAGATGAAAATGACATAACTAAATACATAAAATCAAACACATAAGTGAAATTACACCTTGGTGAAAAGACAAGCTAAAACCAAAAACCCGTTTCCTCTTCAGAATACCTGGTACTTTAAGCACTCTCTAGAAATAGCAGTTCACAGATTAAAGGTTAACTCATTAAATAATCCCCTAAAACCATTATTATAAGTATACTACTATTTAATAATTTTTTTAAAAATGGTGGTCTCACTATATTGCCTAGGTTGGTCATGAATTCATGGGCTCCTGCTTTAGTCACCCAAGTTGCTGGGGCTAAAGATGACACAATCACGCCTGGCTTTTTAAAAAAATTTAACAAGAATACTTAATATCCTAATGTGCTGAAACTCTTTTTCTAAAAACTAGAATCTCACATAAATAAATTTGTTAAATAGATAATTTATACAAATATCAATGTGTTTAGCATAACACCTAGCATATAACTGGGAGCACAATAAATGTTTATGAAACATTAATGTTCTTAGAATTTAAAATTAAAGGTCTGAACCTCTGAGTATTGTGTGGGGATGTATAAATGTGTGTATCAATGTGTGATTTATATGTTGAGAAAGATAAAAGGGAGCCAGGTATGGTGGCACACATGTATATCTCAGCGACTTGGGAGGCTGAAGCAGGAGGATCACAAATCCAAGGCCAGCCTCAGCAAGTTTCTGAGAACCTGCCTCAAAAAATTAAAAGGGCTGGTGATGTAGCTCAATGGTAGAGCAACCCTGGATTCAATTCCCAGTACCACAAAAAACTAAATAAATAAACAAAGGGAATGGGAGTAGTTACAAAGGCTTCCCTAAGAAAAACCTGGTAACTCTGACCTAATATATGAATTATACAATACAAGCTTTACATATCTTACACGGGATTTTAGGACTGTCCATACCAATCAGTCACTTAATATAAGTTACCACTAATCAGAAGATACCTAAAAACAATGAGCTGGCAGCTATCATCTTGTCCTAATTACACATCTGGTCAAACTGTGGGAAAGATAAAGAGTTTCTGAAGAGAGTGCCAATGTCAGTTGTGGGTGACATAGCAAAGGACAGGCTAACCAGAGCCTCACAGAAACTGCACAAATGGCTGAAGGGACTAGGAAAGGATGACTTGGTTACTTAAAACCTAATCTAGTGTAACTAAAGAACAGACTTTCATTTGACTGTCTTTCTAATGCTTACTTGGACTACTGAGAGGGCTCTTCCATTCATCTCTTGTGTGGTGATAAATGGTGAAGGGTGTAGGCTTTCAAAAGCTTTTAAAAACTGATTTATTAACATATATTCTGTCCATGACTATTTGACTTGTACCAACATATTTGGCCTTAGTTTTCATTTCTAAATCTGGAATAATTGTCCAGAAAACATTGTGAAGATTACATGAATTAACATCTGTCACTTTCTCAGCATAGTACCTAGCAATTGTTCAACAAACAGTAGGTGAGTGATGCCCATGGTATAAGGAGCAGGAATAGAAAAAGGAGGGGACTGAAGGCTGGGAGTCAATAAAGGTAACCCTTTCTGATTCACTACTGCAGAGAAGAAACCAAGACATAGCAACACACCCAGCTAGTGAAAGCAACATGAGAACACAGATTTCAGATTCCCTGGCCACTGCCTATCATTACTATATTGCCTCCTCTTAATAATAAAACATTACCAGCCAAATGCAAATAAATTTTGACTTGAAATTCTGCAGTACTACAATTTTAACTGAGTAACTTAAAAACTAAGGGGAGAAATTCCTTTATTAGATGCTACCAAAAAAAAAAAAAAAAAAAAAGAAAGAAAAACTAAACAAAACTTTTCTGGGAGTTTTATTTCAACATGTTCATCAGTATTACATGTAGCAGGGAATGAATGTGGTTTAATACCATTGATGTCTACAAACTTGATTTGACAATGCAATATCAGAGAAATGTTTTTATATACTTCCTGAAGTCAGGAAAGCTATTATAAATAAATTTTAAAATTTAAAAACTTGTATTATTTTGATTACAGGTTGTGTGTGTGTGTGTGTGTGTGTGTGTGGTGCTAGGGATTGAATCCAGGGCCTTGTGCATGCGAGGCAGGCACTCTAGCAACTGAGCTATATCCCCAGTCCTGCCTTATTATTTTGTAATAACATTTTACATTAAACAAATTTTAAAAGTTGAAAAAATATAAAAGAACATAAATTACTTGTGGTAAGGTGGAATTAATTATTATTATTGATTACAGAATTCAAGTCTCCATTTGAACCAGTTATTTAACCTCTCAGCCCAATTTTCATACTGAAAAACATGAAAAATAACAGAACTGTCACCATAAGAATTTTGGCTAGATTAATGTCTACAAGTACATTTAAAGCACTTGAAAGAAAATCTAGCACTTAAGAATACTTTCAAATAATGTATGTTATTTGTAAAATAAATAAAAATCGTTTTTTAGTAAGAAAAGATATTCTTTTTTTCATGAAGAAAAGGAGCATTTTAAATCATTTTACTATATAACCCTTTTGGAAAGTAATAAACCTTACAAGGCATTTATTGAAGCATTGGCTTAAAATCTTAATTAAAGCAGCATAAATTTTAAAAGTAAAATGAAAATTTGTCATAAATAAGGCTGTAAGAGAGGTATAAAAATCTAAAAGAATTATTTCATGCCTTGCAAGCACAAGGCCCTGGGTTCAATCCCCAGCACTGCCAAAAAAAAAAAAAAGAATTATTTCATGCAAAGCAAACATTAGGAGAAAGACTAACATGTCTAATTAAATTTATACTTTCTTCATTAAAAATATTTGTACATAGCAATTGGAAATCTGTATTACATATATGCGTAGTTTACTTTAAATTTCTTTAAATTTTTAATTTTTCAAATTTTTAATAGGAAGAACAACAATAGGTTTCCATTTTATTTAATTGCATAGCATTTATCATGGTCTATAGTTATTTTATAGATGTTAATAGTTATTTTATCTATAAACTGGGTATAGTTATTTTATCTCATCTTATTTAAATTAAATCATAAAAATTGTATACATAACACATACTCTAAAATGTTACATTTCATACAATTTTTGAGTACATAAATTAATGTTAGTGAAATAAATCACTAAGTTAAGCCTGAGAAAACACAAAAATAAAACAAGAATTTCTAAATAATAAGAAAACAAATTTTGGGTTTTTAAGATGTCTACCAGAAACATCATAGATGTGACATAGGAGGCCCATTCAAATCCCTCTATATCATACTCCTAATCAGAGGTAAAGAAAAAAAACCACAGAGAAGCCCCATAAACTAAGATCACTAGCCCTTAGCTCATTCCATAACTTCTGTTGTTCCACAACATTCACTTCTTGTTCTACAGAAGCCATAACCAAACACTTACACGTGAAGCTAAGTATATACCTGAAGCTAAATAAACCACAAAGAATAGTGTAGCTATTTTGCTATTTTCAACTTGGAATTCACACTTACACAATTATAACATACCCACAGACATCTTAAATGTATCAACATGCTTTGCTTTATGAGTACTACCTTTTATTTAAATATTACCCTCTAGTACTTTTATTCAAAAATTATAAAAATAAATTCTAATCTAAGTCTTTCTAATTCAAACAACTACTGTACCTTGTAAAGCAGAGTGAACAGCACAATGTGTAAAGTTTTACAGTGCAAAAGTCTCATGAGACCTTTATAACTAGGATGGAGTGATGTCCTTTTCTTATAAGGAGGCCAGGGATTTCCAGGGAATTTCCCACTCTGTTTTAAACTGTAAAAATAAAACCAAAATTAGAAGACAGCCTCAGAATTAAACTGTGGTTTAAATAGTGATTTGTCAACATCAATTTCTGTCACACTCTCCTATGCAGTACTATTTTCAATTATAATTGCTTTAAAATGACAAACAAATCTATTCTCAACACAATGAGCACTACTATTTGCTTTTCTATTGGATAAAAATGAATAGAAAAAGCTAAGACAAACACTAGAAAGAAATGTGAATATAAAAATGCAAATGAGCATAGTGGCATGTGCCTGTTGTTCTAGCTATTAGGAAGGCTAAGGAAGGAAAATCACTTGAGCCCAGGAGCTTGAGACCACCCACCTGGGTGACAAGGAGACTCTGTATTCCAAAAAAAAAAAAAAAAGAGAGAGAGAGAGAGTTCTAACAAAAAGAATAAAAAAGCAAAGTACTCAGAGCAAAGAAATTTCCAGTTCTAACAAATGAGCAAAATGGATAACCTGAAGATTCTCCCATTGGCTAGAAGAGCTGCATGAAATATAAAATACATTCTTTTGAATATGTATTTGAGCTCACAAAAAAAAAAAAAAAGTGAAACTTCCCAGATACCAGGGGAAAAAAGGCATTAACAACAAGCACTACCACTGTGCCAATGGTTTTAAAGTCCTTAACACAAGGTGTTGAGGCCCAGAGGTAAAAGGACAGTCACTGTAGGTAATGAATGATCAGGTCAGATAAAAGAAAAAGAAATAAAATGCTAATACCTCCAGAGCACTTCCCCCTCAGCTACCTATTGCCAAGGAGGTTACCTGCCTCTAGAGAACTGTTCCTCACAGCAAGAAATTAATCAGTAGCCCCTGGGTGACCCTCTTCCTGCCTTTACCTCTGAGCGGCTTCCTTCCCATCCTTGGGTCACTATACCTTTTAAGTCATGTAGGCATGATGTAGGGAGGCGAGAGCATGAGAACAAAGGAAATCCAAAATGTACAAAAGGGGCAGGACGCCCTACTTCCTCAGATACCCATCTCGGCGGCCCCTTCCCTTCAGAGAAGTCTATCTCTGTTCTACCCTTCAAATAAAACTTGCTTTCTACACTTGCCTGGTGTTTCTCTGGTGTTCAATCTTTAACATCAGGGAAACAGGACTTGGTCCTGATTCTCATCACTGGTATCAATGTTGGGTAGACACCAAGCTCAGAAATGAAACTGAGATTTCCCCCTAAAGCAGAGACCCTAGGAAGTCTTTAACCTCAATGAGGAGGATAACTCACAGGAAAAATAGGAAGCTTCTCTTTCTCTTTTGGGATAGAAGAATAATAGGCTCACCAAGAAGAAAATAATTACTAAACATGTGTAACAGTGATCCACTTTATGCTTTGACTATAACCTTGATGCTCTGCCACTGCAACTTCCCCTCCCCGCTCCCCCGCAGTGCTGGGGATTGAACCCAGGGCCTTGTGCTTAGGAGGCAAGCACTCCACTGACTGAACTATATCCCCAGCCCCTTTCTAAAAATTTTTACAGATTTCATTTTACTTCAGACCCCGCCCCCCACGCCATCAGCGGACACCGGAAACTTTTTTTTTTTTTTTTTTTTTCCAATGGACTTCTTTCTTTCTCTTCCTCTCTCCCTGGTTCTCCCTAATCTCTCCCCCTTCCTAATTTCAGGGGAAACAGGATTACCTTTCTTTCCCATCCTAGGTAGTTATCTATCCCTGAGTACCCACCAAAGGAAAGAAGTAATCCAGACTTTGGGGATGGTACCAGAAATCTCAGAAATGACTATCTCCCAAATTAACAAGTGAATTACAACTTCCTTTGAGTCACCTCTTTAAAAAAGCTCCCGGTTCCTGCTGACAGGCAGAATCACAGTTTTTGAGACAGGAGTCCCCTGTGTTTCTCCTTTTTTAGCAAAGCAATAAACCTTTTTCCTTTTTCTCAAAAACCTGTCCTCATTGGATTGGCATTGGCATCGGGGACAAGGATAGAGCTTTTGGCAACACTTGTATGCACACAACAGCAGACTCAAAACACAAAAGGAAATATCTGAGGGAATTATACAGAGAAACTGACAAACCCACAACTGTTTTAGAGAATATTAACTTCTGAGAGGCCAAGATAAACAAATCTTGTTTAAAAAATTTTTATAATATAATCAACAAACATGAGGCAAGAACAAATAAATAGCAGCCACCAACTACATGTATTTAGAACATTTATAATTTTAAGGACACTTGGAGCATTTATAAAAATTTGCTAAATGCAAGGATATACAGTAAAATTCAGCAGTGACTAAAAGAATTGACACATGGACCACAATCACTTGTCACAAAGTAAATAAAACCAGAAACCAACTTAAAAAGATAATCCACAACTACAGAAATGGAGACATTTTACAACACTATGGGTTAGAAATTCAGAGGTTGTTAAACTGCAGAACTTTTTAAAAATAAGAACTCTGTAATGCCAGCGACTGAGCAGGCTAAAGCAGGAGGATCACAAGTTCAAGGCCAGCCTCAGCAACTTGGAAAGACCTATCTCAAAACAAAAAACAAAAAAGGGATGGGGATGTGGTTCAGAGGTTAAGTGCCCAGTAACCAGAATCCCCAGTAACCAGAAAAAAAAAAAAAAAAAAAAAGTTGGAAAAAAAAAAGATTGAGGACATACTACAATGATAGAGTGCCCCTGGGATCAATCCCCAATACCAGAGGGGGCAAAAAACAGAGAACAATTTTTCAAAAGAATAAAACAGAACCTAACTACATAGAAAAAAAGTATGAGATATAGCCAAAGAAGTGTTTGTAATGAAATTTATAACCTTAGATACATAATTTTATGGGGTTGAGGTTGTGGCTCAGTGGTAGAACACTTGCCTAGCATATGTGAGCCACTGAGTTTGATTCTCAGTACCACATTTAAATAAATGAATAAAATGAAGGTCCATCAACATCTAAAATATTTTTTAATTAAAAAAGATACATACTTTCATTTTTAAATCAAAAACAAAACATCCAAAAAAGTATAAAAGAAAATCAAACTAAGTTGGAAAATGTAAATAATAAATAAAGAATAAAAGAACAAAAGAGAAAACAAGGGGACAGAAAAGAACAAAACCAGATATTTTTTGCTGGAAAAAAATAAGAGCAAAAGTGATCTGATGAACTTATCAAGACCAAGAAATAATAAATGTAAGTGAACAATAGGAATAAAAAAGCAGGCCAAAATTTTTAATCATCAAGCATATATTCAAAACAAACTAGCCGGGCCTGGTGGCACACACCTACAATCCCAGTGGCCTGGGAGACTGAGGCAGAAGGATCCTAAGTTCAAAGCTAGCCTCAGCAAAAGCAAGGTGCTAGCACTCAGTGAGACCCTGTCTCTAAATAAAATACAAAATAGGGCTGGCTCAGTGGTCAAGTGCCCCTGAGTTCAATCCCCAGCACCCAAAGGAAAAACAACTAAATGATTTTTTTAGAAAAACAAAAGAAATAAAAAACTAAATAGGCCTATAAGCTTTAAAGAAAATAAATCTGTAGCATTAAGTTACTCGCAAAAAAGAGGTACAAAAGCCAAAGGTGACTGAATAGGCAAATTCCATCAAAATGGTACAAAAAAATCCACATAAATGAGAATATGGTTGGACCACCACCTTACAACTTATATAAATATTAACTCAAAATGGGCCAAAGACTTTCATATAAGCTAAAACTATAAAACTTTTGGAGAAAAACATTAGATTAAGTCTTTGTGACCTTGGATTAAACAACATATATGATATGAAAAACACCAGCAACAAAAGAAAAAAATAGCTGGGTACGGTGGCACATGCCTCTAATCCTAGCAACTCAGGAGGCTGAGGCAAGAGGATCACAAATTCCAGGCCAGCCTCAGCAACTTAATGAGACCATCTCTCAAAATAAAAAATAAACAGGGCTGGGAATGTGACTCAGTGGGTAAGCCCCTGGGATCAATCCCCAGTACCAAATAATAACAACAACAACAACAACAGCCACCTGATAAGTATAGTATTCAGAATATAAAAAGTGTTCTTACGTCTCAGTTATAAAAAGACAGTCCAATTTTTAAATGGGCAAAGAAATCAGCAGCACCTGGTACCTCACTAAGTGTACATGGAGAGATAGGAGACTAAAATACAGAGAGTTGGATGAAAATTGTCACTCCACCACTGCAACAGAATTCTGCCTAGAGAACTTGTCTCTGAAGAGGATAACACACCAAACACAGGTATGAGGGTGGAAGATAAAAATCATAGTGTGCATATTTGATTCAGAGCCCCTAAGGCTTGTCTCCAATTCAGTTCACAAAATACAGGCAGGCAAACCATTACCTTCTGGAAAATATTTTGAGACATTTCTCTGAGAAATCTGACCAAAAGAAGAAGATCTAAAGAGACAACATGAAGGATCCCAAGAAACCTGCATAACTAAATCCCCTAAATTAAAGTTCAGTTTCTACAAGTTTCACCAGCACAAACAGCACTTAAAAACAAGCAGCCAGAATTATCAGACATCTGAGGAATGCCTCTACCAGAGAGCCAGAGAGTATTTGCCAGAGAGCAAATACTACACGATCTATTTTTGAGGAAAGAAACACTACATAGCTGGGAGGAAAAAAAAATCATTGAAAACTACCATGAACATACCAGAGAAATCAATTACATTTATGGTTCATAAAGTAGATACCAAAAAAATAATTCTGTATTTTTTTAATAAATGCTTTCTATACAATGCTACAATGGTCATATATAAGCATCATTTTCAGAACAATTCTAATACCTCATGATGAAACATTTCTACTATTGGATTTCATTTGGCACAGAAAAGCAGTTTTTAGTTTTTATTTTGTTTCTTTGTTTGCTTTAAGCATTAGCTCCTAATTTTTATGCAGCACCTAGATTATTAAAGTGCTAAAACATAAAGGTTATATATTTGTTCAAGTAGCAGGTAATACATCATTTTGACTGCTCTTTTCAAAAGCATTAATGGAATAATGCAAATGATATGCTACATGACAGCAAAAAAAAAAATTTTTTAAGTGACTCAAACCAACACCTAATTATTGACCAGTTAGAGACAAAAATGATATATACAAAGTCATACATCATACTTTCAAGCATGGGGCAGTAGCCATTAACCTTCAAGATGAGAAATGGGAAACAAAAGAAATTACAGATTCTGTAAAAAATTTACTTTCCAGTTGAATTTAAAGCAGTCCCTGTATAAAATAAAATCACTTTTGTCTTTTGGAAAAGGCCTAGACCATAGTTCTACTGCCATTAATGAACACGTTTCATTGAGTTTCTCTGGGCTGCAATGGCCTCATAACATAAAATGTAACAATGAAGGGACAGTTTTCTATTCGTTGCTTTGCTTTGTTGTTTGTTGTCATCTTGCTTATTTTTTGTTTGTTTGTTTTAATTATCCATTAAAGGGTATCTGGTAAGCAAAAAGGGAAGCAAGATGAGCCTTCTCTTGTTGCTCCATCTCTCTTTCAATGATAGCCTACAAAACACTTTTATGGAATCTGCCTTAGGTCTTGAAAGGCCTTTCCCAACAATAAGATCCCAAGATTCTAAACACATAAATATCACATAAAGCAAAAGGTGTTTTGTTGTTTTTTTTTTTCACTTCAACTCTCAGTACAAAAAGAAAAGAAATTTACTTTTCATGCACTTAAATATTTACAGACTACCTACAAAGTGCTTAGCACAAAGTTATAGATTCTGAGGATACAATAGTTTAAATTTACCCAATCATTTTAAACCAGTATTTTTCACAAGGTTTTGCTATTGTCTTCTTGCAAATAAAAGAGACCTAATCCAGTAAAGTCAGTTAAGCAACTTTTTGTCTCTTGAAACTCAAAAATGAAGAGCCAATAAGACAATACACCAATATCACATTTTATATTATTAAAAAATTCAAGTTTTAGGGCTGGGGATATAGCTCAGTTGGTAGAGTGCTTGCCTTGCAAGCACAAGGTCCTGGGTTCAATCCCCAGCACCACAAAAAAAAAAAAAAAAAAATTCAGGTTTTACGTAGAAAGAAATATATTCCTTCATGGATATATTTAAGTAAACAAATGTTATCAGATGAATATAATGGTTTTCACATAGAATTTCAAAGGTTAATATAAGAAAATGAGTAAAACCTTTCATAGTCTGCAGTTAGAGTATATTTGTCATCTGTTATTACTGCTTTCAGTATACATTTAAAAAAAAAAATACCCAGACTGCTAAAAAACAGAGCACTTCTAAGAAACTACTAAAAAAAAAAAAAAAAAAATTGAACAGAAACTCAAAAGCCTAATTGAGGGAACTGAAAAAATTAAGAATCACAAAGAGCAACACATAAAAAAGGATTAAAAGCCAGGCAAGGTGGCGCACGGCTATGATCCCAGCACTTGGGAGGCTGAGGCAGGAGGATCACGAGTTCAAAGACAGCCGCAGCAACTCAGTGAGACCCTGTCTCTAAATAAAATACAAAATAGGGCTGGGGATGTGGCTCAGTGGTGGAGTGCCCCTGGGTTTAATCCCCAGTACAAAAAAAGAAAGAAAAAAGAATTAAAAACAGCTTTGGGGATATAGTTTTATCTGATTATGTAAAGTAGCTATAAATCAAAATATGATATAGATCTTAACAACTAATAACACACTGAAAGCACAGGATTCCTCCAAACATGGTATGTATCTAAACCACATTTCTCTACATTAGCACTAATGACATTTAAGGCAAGATAATTATTGGTCGTGGGGGAGACCTAGCCTCTACCACATGTCAGTAGCAACTCTAGCAGTCTTCAGGAAATACCAGTGTTTCTTGAGAGACAAAAATTGTCACTATTTGAGAAACACTACTCTACATGAAAGAAACTGCTCAGAACTAAATGAAAAGTTTACTAAGTGAAATATAAGAAATACAAGTCTGTTTTCCTTTCAGAGTGCCTGGCATATAATAAACAATAAATAAAAAGGTACTGTTAAGTAAAATTTCCCCTTTAAAACTATTTACATTAAAAATTTAATGACTCCTTCAAAGCTCTCAAGTTTGAGCCCAAACCTGGTCCAAATTTCTGTTAGCTACAAAGTAAAAGAGAATATTAAATTTGCTATATATTTATACTTATGTATTCACTATATATTCAAAATGCCTAACCAACAGAACAACCTGAAAAAAAGGCAGAGCAACTTAAGAAGTTTATGAAGTCCACTTTAGGCATTTATGAAATCTACTTTAGGTATTCAATACAAAAGCATCCTCCCACTCATTTTTCATTTTTTGATTCATACTATTTAAATTTATTTCACTCAACAAATAAACTCTGAATGCCTACTACATGCTAGTGCTAAGATATAACTTCCCTCAAAAAGCTAAAAATTTAGTAAAAGCCTAGAAACAAACAGATTATTACCAAACCATAAAAAGAATAAAAAGAGGTGGCTAAGAAAGCAGAGAAAAGAGAACCCCAGATATTTCCCCAAAGGGTTTTTAGAAACAGGCAGAGAGAGATGCTGATGGTTAAGCATAGTTTTGTTTCTGTTTTGTTAGGTTTTTCTTATTTTCTTTAGGATAATGGGGAACATGCTAAAATTCCACACTCTACAATTTTCTTCAGATAAGTTGTCTGTGAAACTCAATACATATCTATTACTGCAAATCTTGGCAAAGGAAAAGTTTCAATTACATGTAATATCTATAATTATACTTTGATATAGTTATCTGGATATTGCCTCAAGATCAAAGACATTTACATAATTTTAAACTTGGTTTTGAAAATGTTTAACTTCAGCTTTAGAAAAGCACAAATAAAAGACACTGATGTTGAGCAATATGATATTAACCATTAAGATCTAAAAAGAGGTAGAAAGATCACATTAAAAATAGTCTACAAGCCAGGTGCAATGGCTCACACCTGTATTCCCAGCAGCTTGGGAGGCTGAGACAGGAGGATAGAGAGTTCAAAGCCAGTCTCAGCCAAAGCAAGACGCTAAAATACAAAATAGGGCTGGGGATGTGGTACAGTGATCAAGGGCCCTGGAGGTCAATCCCTGGTACCAAAAAAAAAAAAAAAGTCCAAAATTTACAATAAAGTACAAAATCAAATTCATTAAAAAGATATCCTTCAAAACTTTATTTTCTGCAGTTATCAACACTTCAAACTTAATATGTATAAAATTCATTTTTCTTTTTCTCAGCTGTCAAAAACATAGCAATATTTTCACACTTTTCATAGACAACCATCATCATCTCTGATGTCAATTTTATTTTCTTAACTTGTGCCTCCTCTACTGGTTCAGAAGTAGAACAACATAAAACCACACCTCAAAATCTACTGATCAAAGAGCAACTGAATATGTAATATCTTTATTTAGTAATCATGTTCTTTAAAGTCAATAGATTAGCATCAAATTTTTGATAAAGATCTTGAGAACATAATCTCAGTCTAATTGTTTTTTGAAAATCTTAAAATATTTGCTCCTCTAAGATTTGAGAGTATACTTAAATGAGAACATAGCATATGGGATATAATTGAAATTTTTCATATAAACACAAAATATTCCATTGTGAAACTAATCAATTTGATGGACTTACAATGCTGTATATCTGTCCATTGCAGACTGCACATCTCTCCGGTAAACTGTTCGAAGAATGACCATGACAGGGTCAAACTCCTGATCCCAGACTTCAGCTATTTTTCAAAAAAAGTAGAAACAAAACACTTTTGTTTTTAGGAATAAAGTCAATTTCTAATAACTTATTACATTTATTAAGTATGTTGCCTTAATAGGCTTGATGCTATAATTAGTTTTCTAAGTCAAAAAGCACAATTTCAGCATTATGTTCTCTTAAGCTGTACAAATACTGGGAGCAAAAGTTTTGCTATATAACAATGCCCCACTACAAAAGTTTAGTTCATTTGTTGTTGTTGTTTGTAAAGTGCCTATTAGAAAATAAGAAAGACCTTTAAAAGTTTCCAAAGGTATAACTATGAAATCAGATTAAAAAAATTAATGAACTGTTGATTTTCAAGTGTCTTATTTTATATACTTTTGTTTATAAAAGATTTTGTCCCTTTGCTAAAATTAATAATTGTTCTCCTTACCTTCTGCATAATTATGAACCACTATCCCATGTTTTATGTGTACTACTGGTAGGATCTAAGATACTTTTAAATGTTAAGTGCATAAAGGTTTTTAATTTAATAATTATGTAATTATTTTTAAACTATTTTCAAAAATTGCAAGCTGCTAATAAAAACCTATAACCTCACTAATGATCATGTTTAGAATGAGGTGAACTTTAAAAAACAAAATTAACTCATTTAATAAAATAATAACTTTAGAAATCATTTCCTTGAGAGTATTTCTTTCCTGGTTAAGATTTTTTTTTCTTTCATCCTAACAATGAAAACATGATACAGAGCTTAAACCAATTTCAACTTTCTAACACAAGAAACTATTAACTATTGTCCCTAATTTGTCTCAAACTCAAATGGGCTTAACAACCATCTAAAGAGTATGTTTAAAAAAGTAGTTTCTCGGGTTCCTTCCCCAGAGATTCTGATAAGATAGGATAAGGTACAGAAACCTGTGTCTTTAACAATGGCTGCAAGTGAGGCTGGCAGAGGGTAATCCACACATTTCACTTTCATAAGCACTGCTCTACACCAGAATGCCACTTTATTCCTAAGTTCACCTAAATGTGTGACACAAGGTTCTTTATAATAAATAAACACTGCTTTTTCTTTAATGGAATGCATTCCAACCAGAAACTCTAGATTTTTCTTGCTTCTTATGAACTCATGTCATAAGGCTTTTCTGCTACTTTGCCAAACATGGCATATACTAGATAAAACTTCAAAATAGTTTGCTTTTTCATTTAGAAAATGAATGTTGAGGAGCACAAAACTATTACTCCCTTCAAAATTTTAACTTAAGCAAAAATCTGAAAGTTAAAAAAATAAATAAAAAAAGACTGAATCAAAACTTCACCTGCCTGGTTCTTCTCAAGTATATCATCTGTGAATTTAGGGGGGAAACCTTAGGAAACTACTCACTTAAGGAAAGAGTTTCTATATTTACATAGGTTCAAATTTGCAAATTTCATCAGCATTCTATATAGATTTTAATTTGAACTGTTTCAAACTAAAAATTGGAAGTAAGAAACATTTCAAAATAAAATATAGAAAACATTCAAGATGTTTTTAAATATATTTTATAATTTCTGGTTCATTTATGGTTATGGTCACTTACAAAAAGAGTTCATATCTAAAGTTCCTCTTATAATTTAAGAGTCATCTAAGAAGCCTGATTATAACATAAAACCAAAGATATGTAAATAAATGGAAACAATTATTACTCTTTACCATAAAATACATAAATTTCATAAGAAAGCTGAGAGAAAAAAAACAAAACTGAATAAATACAAGGTGAACATTTTCTTTCAGTACATAAAAGAATTTACCTTTGGAGAACTGATAAGTAAAGGAATTTATATATATAAATATATTTGAAAAAACTTATTATATAAACATACCTTTGGGAGTATACATGCCTTGCTGCATAGAACCTCCAGGTTCAAAAACAGGAGCCTTAAAATCAGCTACAGCTGATAAAACTGATTCGAAGCTATAACTGCCTGGGATAATGCCACTTTTGGGGTTGGGATTTTCTGGAATATGATGTATGTGTCAAGAAAACAAATTCATCAGAAAAAGCCAGCTTCATAGTCTTTCCAAAATATCCTGCCATGGTTTCCTAATTAATTTTACTCCATTGGGGAATAACTGTCTACATATATAAAATTGGCCACAAGAGGGCTACATAGCAGTCCAATAATAACTTTTTATTAATTGTGATTTCTTTTTTAATATTTCAAATCTAGGAGCCAATTAGTAAACTGTATGATGAAACAGTTTCCAGGTATATTTCCTCCCAAATGAATTCATCAAATTTCAGAAAATGAGAGGAAAAAAATTTAATTGATCACCATTTTCATCATTTTGCAAATATTGTACTTTTTCTTAGAAAAACAGAGTATGTTGAACACTAGCCAATACTTTTATGAGAAAAGAGATCACTTTTCCAAAAATACGAAATTTTCTCAAAGAAAAATGATGTAAAGCAAGTTAAATCAAAGACAGAAAGCAGCAAAACACAAAGATTCTCTTTTTGTTTCACATTAAAGTATATAATTATTCTTAAAATCAGAAGTTACAAAAAATGTTTTTGCTCTGAACTAGCACTGATACACAGACCATAATGGATGGATGAAATGATTCAAATATCAAATTGATGTTGCCTATGAAAATCTTGAAGGAAATTAAATAAGTATTCTAAGAGGCATTATTTCACAAAACCAAACTTTCAGTCATATCTTCCAAACGAAATCATAAGATACATACTAAATTCAGTCAAATATTTTCATCACAAAAGAACATTATAATCTTTATCCAAATGTTCATTAACTGAAGAAAAAAAAAGTACCTATTGTATGCTCAGTCCTATGCAAAGAACCAGAAATATCTGGATTGTAGACAAGAACCTACAAACTTGAAAATATTTTTTCCTTTTCAAGACTGAATTCTAACAACAACAACAAAAATCCTCAGAATGTTTAAAACCCTGGTAACGGTAATCACAAGGTATACCACTGTGAACTAGAATTCCAATCTGGCTACATAGATGAAGAAGACCTACCTAGCTACCTTTTCTAAAATACTCAAATTCCTTTCACTAATACTATTCTAGAATGTTAGTTCCTGAAGAGTCTAGAACCATTATCCCTGAGGTCTATCCTGAAGACTAAGGGAAGACTCCTGAGAGGTAATAATAGGTTAAAAATACCTGTCACCACCCCTGAACACACACTTGAGCAAACAAAAGGCATTCATTTTATTCTGTATTATTTTTCTACTTCAGAAAAGCATTTTTAATTGAAATACTGATATACCTTTAATTCACAAAAATCATTTTTTATTTTAGATACAACTAACAGACATTAAACTTTTAAAAGGATATAAGGTCCAGCAATGAACTATGTGTCCTGTCATTCATACATAGCTGTGCTACCATCTCTGCCCTGAGAATCTCATCATCAGACATTCCTAAAATTATTTAAAAAAAAACAGAATTAATAAATCTGAATGTAAATGATAAAGGAAAAACTTACCAACATTTTATCCAGCTGCTTTGCCAAATATGAGATGCTTCAAATTAAAGAGTGAAGGATGCAAAGCCCCAAATTTAACTCTAATTTAACCACCCTTAAATATCTGCAAAGCAAAGGATTCCCTTAACCAATGGAATTTTTTAAAAAAATATTTTTAGTTGTAGATAAACACAATACCCTTACTTTATTTATTTATTTTTATGTGGCGCTGAGGATTGAATACAGTGCCTCACACATTAGGCAAGTGCTCTACCACTGAGTACCAACCCCACCCCCAAAGGAATTTTTTAAAGGCTACTTTAAATGATATATCAATTGCACAACATATCAAGTTAAACTATGTTTAAACATATCTGTATCCTTTCCTTTTTTCATAAGCTGATTATTACCCAGGGAGAAGGGAGGAAAGGGAAGAAAATAGTTAATATTTAAGTATTGTTAACATTAGTAGTTTTTACCTAAATGTAAACGAAGACTCAAAAGAATCACAAGAAATGTAAGAGCTCCTTCTAGCATCGATCTTTCATGCTCTGCATCAAGTACTGTATTTTGATGTTGCGATGCCATTGTCAATAAATCAACCACCTTAAATCTATAAAAACAAATATTTAAGAAAGATTTTAGAATCTATTTAGAATATATTTAGGAATAGAATAGAATTTAGAAATAGAATAGAATTTAGAACAGAATTTAGAAAACAAAATTAACCTATATTCCAAATATTTCTTTATAAAATTATGCTTACCGTTCAAAGACAGATGATATAAAATAATCTGGGTCAAGTCTAGAAGCACAAACCTTTAAAAAAAAGAAAAAAGCTTTATATCTTAATATTCAGTTTTACTTCTTAATCATTTTTTTCTGTATCTTATGATGTTTTCACATCATGGGGTGCAAGGAATTACTAACCTGGAAGAGAGTGCCCCTCCCAAAGATAATTCCTAAACATATTAAAATCTTGGGAACAAACTCCTTTTGTAAGCCAACCAACTCATCTTATCTAACTCACACACCAACACAGTATTTCTTCAAAATCAACCCAGAGCTGAACATATACAGTCAAGTACAGCCATTATGCCACAAAGCCCACCAGAATTATTCAAACTAATCAAGTCTAAACTGCTTCCCCTGCCCTGCCTTGTTTTGTCTTTCCTGCAAAAACCAAAATGAAAGCACTGGCCTAGGTCTTCTAACTCTTGCCTCTTACCCTCCTGACCAAAACCTGATGTTTTCCTTTGCGGCCCCAAATGGGATGGTATATATTGTTTCCTTAAAAATGTAATAACTTCTTTCATTGGTACTGCACTCTCCATGTCATCACTGTTACCTTTTATAAATTAAAGTTCCACAGGTATAAATTAGACAGTTCAAAACATGACTCAATATTATCAAGTTGACTTACCTGTAATAAGTAAATGTCAGGATCTATCATGGAATTACAGAAATGAGACTGGACATAGGTCATGGCTTGTCCTTTGATTTGCAAACCGTTTCGTACCCACATATTGCTGTGGATTTCAGCAAGACTTGCCTAATAAAATAAAAAATAAGTACTTTAGAGAATAAATCACCTAAATGTAATCTTTATAAAATCATTAAATAATCATTCTTAAATATTTTATGATTTAATCATAATATAAACCTGGCATTCTAGGGTTAAAGATATTCACTTTAAAGGCTGAGGATACAGCCCAGTAGTAGAGAACTTGCCTAGAATGTGCAAGGCCTTGTGTTCCATTTCCAGTACTGACAGAAAACAAAAACAAACCAAAAAAAAGTTGTTGGATAAAAAGATACTCAGTTCAAACACATATTTTTAAATTTTTCAAATAAATATTATGTTTTATAGAGCCATCTTTTTTGGAGTTTATATGTGAGTTAATTTTCAAAGATGACTTCTAAATACATTTGTAATCATTTCACTGAAATCTTTCATGAGAAATTAATGCTCATATTCACTTTATTTCTTCCTCAAAAAATACACACATACATAAGGTTCCAAGAAACACAATGAAATGAGGATAAAACAAAGTTGGCTATTTAAAAATCAATAAATACAACCTACATCTTTAATTCAACCTAACTCAACCTTTAAACAACTCATCTTCCAAATACCTGGAGGTTTTTTTAAAAAAGGACCCTATTAGAATAAATTAGAATGTGAGTCCTTTAAGAAGGACCCTATTAGAATAATAGGGTTCATACCCTATTAGAATAAATAAATAATTCTTCATGTATTTATTTCCAATATCTACTATAAATAATCAGTCATAACTGATTATCTTTATCTTTTACCTATTCTTAACCCCTAGAGTTGAAATTCAATGATCAACAATATGCAATAACGAGGAAAAATAAAACTGACATGCAAGTCCCTCTACTGTATATAAAAGACTGATCCAGAAAATTATAGTGTGAGCACTGAAGCAAATATCAGTGCTTACTAAAATTAATACTTCTCTCTTCGAGCTGGGGATATAGCTCAGTTGGTAGAGTGCTTGCTTTCCAAGCACAAGGCCCTGGGTTCAATCCCCAGCACTGCAAAAAAAAAAAAAAAAAAAAAAACAACTTCTCTCTTCTTTCACATTACAGATGAGGAAACTGAGGGCCAATGAGGAAATTTCCCCAAACTGTGAGGAAAATAAAATGTTGGGAGTCCCAAAAGCTAAAACCTAATGGCTTCCAAAAACAATGCTAAATATGTTTAAATTCCTCTATAGGTAAATACAGTGAAAAGAATTCCTAGGGAAATTAAAGATAAATCTCATACAACAAAAAACACCCAAACATGATCATGTAAAAACATAAGAATTCAGATAAGAATTCAGTTTCTTTTATGTTTTCAAACATTTAGGCTATAGGAACAATGACAAAGGGACACTAATAAAATAAGGAAAGCATCATTTAGCCAAAGAATTCAATTCAAAACTTTTTAAAAATTTGAATACATACTTGAATTTGGAGTGGATGAATCATGAGTTTCATTAACATCTCCTGATCTGGTAAAACAGAATCCAAATCTAGTTCTTGACATTTTACAGCCTAAAAATTATTTAAAAAAAAAAGTTACTCAATATTTTTCCCAAAAAAATAAAAATGACAAAACAAATTTGTTTAATGAGAGTCTTACCTTACTCAAAAACATAGCATAGTAACGATGTAGCGGCAGATGAAAAGTGACTTGGTTAGGTGCTGGCTAGAATGAACAAAATCCACAAGTCAAAGGATGTTTAACAGAAGTTCTAAGAAGGTTTTAAAGTGTTAAAACCACACTTTCACTTAATTTATCCCTGAGCTTTATCAAAACTTAAAATTTCAGAAGTTATTGCCTTAAAAATCACTACAGATAGAATTATTCCAATTTTAAACACCTAAGTCCTTGACAGAAACTATATACTAATCATCTTTGAATCCTCTAAAGCATTCAGCACAGATTTTTTTTTAACTCAAGTTAAAGCAAATAATCATAAAAATGGAATGGAACAATTTCCCTCTACATTAGTCCATTTAAGGACTCTTCAATTGCATGCATTGCAAACATGATACCAATCATAATAATATATTCAATTAATATTTACTGAGCAACTATTACGTGTTAGTATATTTCCATTCAACAACAGAGAATTCAAGCTTAGAAAATACAAATAACTTCCTGAAGCTCAAAAGTGGTAAAATTAGGAGCTAGTCTGGACTCCACTGCTATAATCAGAACATTAGGAGGACCAGACAAGTGTAAATTGAGGTACATATGCAGGTTATCCTTAGATTCATTCCTCACAGCCAGGTGAAATGCTCCTTGTACAGCTCAACCCTTGTACAGGTCAAACACATCAGCCTCCATAACAAAACTTGATAAATAATACATCAATAATCTTTGGCAGCCTATGAATATTATAAAAATTTCATTTTAAATCCGTGACTCCCATGGATCATATCATCACTAAAAGGCAAAAGCATATCACACTTGTCATTCTTATACAAATAAGTTTAAAAGGTATTATTTGTTCTTTTTTATTTTTTACATTCAGAATTTTCATTTCAAAACAAAGAAATCCATACGGAAATATTCACAACCTGGTCACTGAAAAGTGGAAGTTCTACCCTGCATAACTGTCAACTCATGGAGGAGCCAGAAGAGGTACAGTCAGAGAAGTCCCCTTTTCCAACAAAGCACTACTCCATAGCTATGTGAGTTTTCATCCAAAGGCTCAATGACCAGAGGGACTGATGAGAACTGAGGACTGAAATGCTGTTATATGCAAGGGTTTGGCTAAAGAATCTGACATGTGTAAGTACCAAGGTGGGAAAGGGGGAGATTAGGCAATCTATGAAAAAGGGAGGAGACGATGAGTGTCATCAGGGCCAATCTCCACTTACGAATGTACTGGGGAATTAGGAGATGATTGTTGGAGGTGTCCAGGACCTGTATGGGACAGGAGTAAATCTTACCATCTCTAACCCTCTGAAACACTCCAGTTAGAAGCAAGGCCTCCTTTGTTTCTCTTAAAAGAATGTCTCCATCTCCCCACATCCAATGTCCCCAAGAGTCACATGCCCTGATCTTACACTCTTTCCTATTCCCATTGTCCCTCCCATCAGTAGTGAGGCTGAGTCCACCACCCTCAACCTCAAGATGCAGAAGTTCTCCCCAACTCCAATAGGGAAAGGTAGTCAGATGAACCTGAATCTAAAGTTCCACCCAGCTGATGCAGTGTTACCTATGTACATAGGGATGAGTTTTAATACAATCTATCCAAAGAAGCCTATAGGAACAAAGGAACAAGAAACTACTTTCAACAAGAGCAAAGAGAGAGTGCACATACATTCATATTTTCTCAAGTGTGGGCTACACTGTACATTTACTCATACCATTTCAAAGTGTCTATTAGAAAGATTAAAGTCCCCTCCTGATATAGTATCAGGGTAACATGGTAATAAGGGTAATTTGACATGTAACAGACACAGACAGGCATGCTGTGACCTTAGAGCAATGTACTAAAACTAGGTAATAATTGTTCAAAAGAAGAAACCCTCTCCCAGAGCTGAGATTACAAATTGCAAGTTAGCTCTAAACATTTTCCTTTGAATCCCTTTTTAAAAAGTTAAAACAAAACACATAAAATCTTAAAGAACAAAATGAAGAAATACCAAACATCTAGCAGGAACCAATTTTTGTTAGGTTTCTCATTTAGAGGGCTCTGCCACCAGATAGGTGATAGAGTTACTTAAAACATGAGTCCACTATCAGGGGAAGGAGTTGCTTGGATTAGGGAAGGGGTTGGGAAAGGAAGAAGGCTTTCTGCAAATACCCTTCCCTTCTCTGGACTCCATCCAAAATTAAAACCCATCAACCACCACTAACTATAACACCCATCTTAGTAACCATTAGATTTCAAGTAATACAATAAACTATAATCTTAAAGAAAAGTTCCAAAGGAAACCAGTAGCTTTTTTATACAGGCACACGACTCCTCTGAGAAATTAAACTACATTTCCACCTGAAACACATTGTCATTAGACAACATGCAGACTTCAGGCACCATATCACATACCCTCCACCAACAAACATTTCTTCCTCCATTCTTCCTTCTTGTACCTTAACCTCTCTAATATCAAATCTTCTTTGCCCTATAACCTCTCTTTAAACACTTCCCTCTAACCTTTATTTCCTTATGTTTTCATTATTTGGTAAAATTACTTTATACTTAAAAAATAAATATTTATGCAATAAAACCAGAAGATAAAATAAATAAAACTCAAGTTACTTTGCTGTGCAGAGCTGTGTGAAAATGAGGAAGGTGCTCTTGTTAACTTCCCTACAACCCTCCACACTCTATGTATATTTGCTTCCTGACAAGTCCAAGGTTGGGAGAACTGTACCCTTACTCTTTACTCCCCTATGTGCCCCAGTGAGGCAATTCTTAGAATCTAAGGGAAGAAGAGCTAGCAAAGTTGTCATATGCCAAGCAGCCAATCCCTCCTGAAATGAAGGTAGACTCACTAGGTCTCTCCTAAAAAGGAGAGAATGTCCAAGAAATGAAATATTTAAAAAGCACTGAAGATCTGACTAACCCCAGCACTGGGTTCATCTGAGTGTTCAGGAGTGTGTGGGATGAGAAGGGAATCAAGTAGTAACATTTGGAAGCAGTCCTGGTTCATCCTGTGAAGTCTCTCTCCCTATTCAGGAAGAGGTTGCTTTCCATGTTGGGAGAGAGATAGAAGGTCTGACTAGACATTGGTGGTGTTCTCTTTAACAGGCGGGATGCTGTTCATCTCCACCATGGAGCCTTTCCCAGATCTACTGGATTCATCACCCTGCCCTTCAAAGGCCCATGTGATATCCTCAAAAGTCCTGCCTTGGGTCTCAGGGACTTTGAAGAAGGTGAAGATCAGGAACATAATGAGGAAAGTGGTGAAGACAAGAAAAACACAGGCGGCCAAACAGACTGGAGCTGAGGGAAAAAGCAGTCCAACCAAAAGGCTGGAGGTCCAGTTAGAACAATCAACCACTGCCATGGCAGCTGGGCGTGGTCCCTGTTCAAAGAGTTCAGCCACAACAAACCACAGAATGGAGCCTGGTCCAATCTCAAAGAAGGCCATATAGATCAAGATAGCTGTGACATAGACAAGCTCATCCTTCAATAACAAAGAAACAGTCATGATGATGGAACACACAGTCATTCCTCCAAGGCCTACCATATGTAAAGTCCTTCTTCCTGCCCTTTCCACCAGAAACCGAGAAACAACAGTGAAAATAGTGTTAACCACACCCACTCCAATGGTGGCATATATTGGCTCCTCAACACCTGCTTCCTTGAAGATTCCTATTGAGTAATAGAACACAGCATTGATCCCAGAGAGCTGCTGGGAGAGCTGAAGCATGACAGAAATGAGGATGGGCTGTTGGTAGCTGGATGATCTAAAGAATTGCAGCACAGAGACTTGTTTTCTTGTGACATTCTAACACTCTCTTCTTTCATCTCCAGATATCCTGGTTTACATCCTGTAAGCCCCACAACCATTGAAGGATCCTCTTAGCATTCTCCTCTTCTGTTAATGAGCAAGAATCTAGGACTATCAGGGCAAAATGGAAGGGCTATACTTTATAGGATAGCTGGAATGATTGTTAAACCCAACAGCACAGGCCACAGTTCTTCAGATCCCAGGATAAATTCCACACCTAAGATCTGAGCCACCAGAATTCCAATGACTATCTCCAGCAGGTTGAGAGTGCCAAAGGCACCCCGCAGAGTAGTGGGTGATACTTCTCCAATGTACATGGGCACAAAACCTGTGCAGAGTCCACAGAAAAGGCCAATAATCAAGCGACCCAGGATTAACATCTCAAATGATTAAGCAATTTGCAGAACCCCATGAGGCAGCCACCAGCGACCACCAACAAGTTGACAATAAGCATTGAATTGCTCCTCTCTTCCAAAGTGTAGTTGATAAAGTCTTTTATGATAGACTCAGAAGCACTCATGACTCCAGTGTTGCAGCCAAACTGGAAAGAGCCAATTGTAGCAACAGAGACAGCGAAGATCAGACATGGGAACACATACTGTGTTCCTATGGTCCTAATTTAATTTTCTTCAAATCCTTAAGAAAATTCCAGAGACACCTCTTTCAGCCAACAAAACCTTCAAAATGTCCTTTTCAGAAGCAAGCTCTCTTCAGGTCTTCAGTAGCAATCTGCACTCACTCTCACCAATACAGCATCCCTCGGTATTATTTGTTCTTAAGGCTTTTATATATTTAGTAAATATTTTCCATAAAATAGTTTTATCCAGGAGGGTCTCATGTGCTCTCCGGTTGGGGAGGCGCCCATGCGCTTTGGGGGTGTTACCCACCCTCAGCGTGGAGGCGTGTCCCTTTCTTCCAGCTGTCATCTACTTCCTCCTCCCCACCGCGCCTCGGGGCGTGTCCACGGCTGGTATTGGGTCTGGGGAGGGGGAGCGGTAGTGACAGCAGTAGACAGGGAAGGGCACACCGGGGCCTCCTGTCCCAGGGGGTGGCCGTAGTGTTGGCCGCTGTGTTCCTCAGTGCCTTGGCCCTCTACCTTCCACGCCTCTGCGGCGGGAAAAGGGGGTGGAGGGTCTGGTCGGAGTGGGTGCTGCTCTTCAAAAAAAAAAAAAAAAAAAAAAAAAAGAAAGTTTTATCCAGAGCCAGGTACAGTGGCGCACATACCTGTAATCCCAGCAATTTGGGAGGCTGAGGCAAGAGGATCTCAAGTTCGAGGGCAGCCTTAGCAACTTAGTGAGACCCTGCCTCTATATAAAAAGGTCTGTGAATATGGCTCTGTGGTAAAGTGCCTCTGGGTTTAATTCCAGTACAAAAAATAAAAAATTATCCAGAACATTTAGGTAATTGTGCCAATAAATTAATATTGTACCGTGTCTGAAATAATTCACCATATGTCACCATGTCTGAAATAATTCTTTTTTAAAACCAGAATGAGAACAACATCCTCTTTAAAATGTGAAGGACATAAAAAATTGTTCTTGTAAATAAAAGTTTGATCTTTATTACCATAATCATTTTAGTAAAACACTCTTCACTAATTAGTTAAATAAGAATCTCCCATAATTTTCTTTGAAAGCATTTAGGCATAGTCATTAAGAATACTCTTAAGACCTAGTATGTTTATATTCAAATCCTAACTTAACTCTACCACCTAGGAACACAAAACTGTAAGCATGCAACTTAATTTCTCTGTGCCTAATAAGTTGCCTGACCTGTAAAGTAGGAATAATAAACAATAGTATGCTTATAAGAAATAAGTAAAATGACATAGTACCTAATACATACTGCTTTGAACTACTAAGCCATGGACTCTATTTTATCTTTGAGGGCTTTAATATATTGTAAACACCTTTTTCTATAGTATTAAATTCCATCCTCCCTCCCTGTCTTCTGTCAGATTGGCCACTTGATAAATTCCTCTTCCTTCAAGTATATATACTGGTGGTCCCTGAATTCCATTTTCCATTTGATACTGTTCTCGTTACAGATGACTTTATCCAGAGTCATAGCTTTTATTGCTAAATCTACCCCGATAATTTCCAAGTCTCAGCAGAAATCCCATTAAAGTGTCTACTGAAATCAACACTTAATATACCACGGGGTTTACAAATACGGTGCCCCAACCAAACTCGGCATCTTTGCCCTAAAACTCAATCCTCCTTGATGCTTCTTCTCCAGATTCTCCATAATAAAAATCTAAAAAGTAGACTCCTTCCTTCTCAAAAGCTTCCTCCTCAAGGCACCAAATTATGATTATTTGATTTTTAAGTATCACACAAATCCACTTTCTCCTCTTTCTACATTGCATCTAACCAGCTTTAGCTTAGACTCTCAACATTTCATGCCTAGATTGCAGTGGTAGCCATGCTTCCACTCTTACCCTGTGTAAGAGATCTGATATGGTGTCTGTTTCACTCACGACCTTCCCATCTTCTTCAAAGCATATCCACACCCCCTTTTCCCAGTCACCATAACCACAGGGATTGGGGCCTAAAAATCAAGTTTATAATAGCCACATTTAACTATTATAACTGATCAAAACAAGGCAAAGGATACCTAATTCAACCAGAACAATGAGTTTCCTTCACTCCTAAAATATATGGAACTGGGACATAGAGACATTCACATGACAGTCTTGGAATGTGCCTCAAATTGCAACATTAGGCAAATGTAAGAAGACTATTTCATCACATGAACATAGAAACACAGAGAGGGAGGAAAAAATGAGAAAGATACATGGAGCAAAGAAAAGGCAAGAGAGGAGGTTCCTATTCAGCATTCTAGTCCATTCCTGAAGTCCAGGGGCCCTGAGTCCCTGAGACACCCTATGTACTCATAAATTATCCCTCCTTTAACTTAAACTGCTTCAAATTATTTGTTTCTCTTAAATTCAAACAAATCTTGACTAACATAACTTCTCTCTAGTTAAACCTGTGCATGCTGACAGAAAGTAGTCTTAATAAAATATTAATTCAATACTGAACTTCTACTCACAATCTTTTAGTGACTCCTTACCCTTTTAGACTTGCAATAATCTTCCAACTTCTAAGACAAAGCTAACCTTGCCAGTTTCACCTCATGTCACGTAAAGATATGCACCACAGGCAGTGACGCCTAAGTCACCACACTTCTGTTCCTTTGTTTATTCTATTCCCACTGCCTCGAATGCTGTACAGCCCTTCTCCCCTCACCCCCTAAATTAATACATCTTCAAGACTTTGCTCAACCGACACTTCCTCTAGGAAGCTCTATTCCTGAGTCCCTCAAGTTAAATCAGAAGCTCCCTTCTGTTCTCCCCACAGTACCTGCTTACAACTTCACAGAAGCACAAATTAAATTAACCATTTACTTACCTTCCACATCCTTAAATCAGGGATTGCTTCATCACTGTCTCCCAGTGTTCACAACTTTGCAAATGTTCAATGACTATTTGCTAAACAAATGTTCTAAAATCCTTTGACTGGAAGACTCCAGTCAAACCTCTCTGCTACATATTCACAATCACCACCCCACATAATATTCACGTTTGAGGTTTCTTAAACGGTGTGCCTTAAAAAAAAAATTTTATTCAATTCTGTTTCTATATAATTACTTGATTTGGCTAATTGAGTTAAATATATATTATATGCTTAATCTTTACTGTCTTACTATAACTTCTGACATCCACCTACAAGGACAGAACTAATAATTATCATACATATAATGTGTATCTTAGTCAATCCTCATTGGTTAATATTATTATACTCAATAGATGAGAAAATGGACTGAGCAATGTTAAAAGACTTTAAAAAAAAACATGTAAAAAACAAAATTTTAAAAAATGTGTCTATGGTCACCTAGCTAACTGAACTGTAGCAGAGCGATAATTTACATATCTACCTGCCTGACTTTAAAGTTCTCAAAAACTAGCATACCTGAAACACTATTAAACAAAGAGTTGAGAGATATGAGGTTTGGACCCAAAACCACTAGTAATTTGCTATATAACTATAGGCAAGTCATTTAATATCTCTATCTCCACTACATACCTACAAATGAGAGATAATAAAAACTTTTAAACACTATGTAAAAACATAATCCATCTTTTGATTCCTTATGTTCTACATTAATTTTCTTTTCTGTTAAAAATCAATTTAAATTCTTTACAATATTTAATATCTTCCTAAAAATATTTGTGTGGAAAATATACTATTTCCTCGAATTCAGCTACTCTGTATATCACAAATGATTCTAACTATCCTTAACTCCACTCTTGACTCCAACTATGAATTGACTTCATGTCATTTACTACATAATACTGTGTATAATATAACTTTCCCCACTTCAATCTTCCTATTGTCTTAGTGATATTGCCATTTCAACAATAATTTCTAAAGTTTGAAATACCAGTAAGAATGGGGTTGAAAAAAAGTCAAAAATTCAGCAGAGGGAATAATCCTGGAGAGGGAAAAGGAATATAGCAGCTAAAAGTAGGTTGGTGCTCTCTGGAAACTAGAGAGTGTTCTAGGAAGACTGACTCATTACTACTCAAATAAAAAAAAAGTTTAAGCTTAAAGATCAACAATTACTGAAGGACAAAAGAATCAAAGTAATTTGGTAAAGATAGAATCCGAATCCAAAAGGACAAAATCCAGATTGTCCAGGCTGAAGGCTAAGAGTGAACACAAATGTTAGAAGAGGCTTGATCGGGTGGGAGATAAATTAATTTGGGACAGGAAGGATCAGAGTTAAAGATAAAGAGGGCTCTTTCCTTCCTAAATAATATACTTTTAATGCCACTGGGAGACTAAGGAACAGGCAGGACAAAACAGGCATATTTTGCTAGCAGGCAAAATAGACAAAATAGATGAGGAGCCTGAAGAGGGATGTCAAAGCCCAAGTTCAGGGCAACTATGTGGGAGTGGGAAGAGGATTTGAGATGTCAGAGGTTGCTTAGGATGAAAAGGGAGGTGGGGGGCTGGGGTTGTGGCTCAATGGTAAAGCACTCGCCTAGCATGCATGGGTCCCTGGGTTCGACTCAGCACCACATACAAATAAAATAAAGGTATTGTGTCCACCTACGACTAAAAAAAAATTAAAAAAAAAAAAGAAAAAGAAAAGGGAGGTGGGGTGCTAATTAACATAAGAAGTATGGCCTGACATAGGAATTAAGACCTGAATGGTCAAAGAATCATACACCACCACCAACCCAAATAAGTGATGATGAAAGTGAGGTTTCTCATTGTTGGGACATAACCAGATAAGGTCTATGGTGTTATAGAATTTTATTTATTTGTTTGTTTGTTTATTTGTTTAGCTGTGGTGGGGTGCCGGGGATTAAACCCAGGGTCTTGTGCATTGCTAGGCAAGCACCCCATCACTGAGTTATAATCCCCTACCTCTGGAATTTAAAATATCTGTTTTAGGGCTGGGGTTGTGGCTCAGTGGTTAAAGCACTTGCCTAGCATGCATGAGGCACCGGGTTCAATTCTCAGCACCACATATAAATAAAAGAATAAAATAAAGGTCTATCAACATCTAAAAAATATTTAAAAATAAATAAATAAATAAATAAATAAATAAAATATCTGTTTGAGGACTCAGTGATAGATTGCTTATCTAGCATGAACAAGACCCTTGGATGAATCCCCAACACAAAATCAAACAAACAAAAAAGTGATATAAAATATCAGTTTGAACTCATAACTTTTAATGCACATAGCAAAAGAAATATAGAGGTGTGTGTGTGTGTGTGTGTGTGTGTGTGTGTATGTGTGTATACACATAATATACACTGCACTCCTAACTGCTGCTTACTATGAGGGCTGAGAAGATTGACACCCCAATAATAATGAGCACACCCGGCACCCAGTTCTTGCTTTCTAAATATTATTCTCCAATAACAGTCACCAGGTATCCTTAAAGAAATGACTTCTTCCAAAAATAAGAAGCTATAGTGTGAGCCTAAACATCTTGTGATGTAAAGCATAGAATTACTCAAAGAATTGTGGAACAAGCAAAAGGACCCAGAAACCAACTTGAAGGGGTTCTTTATGGCCAAATCTAAAACAATCTGAGCATCAAATAGTAATAGTAATGGATTATAACCCATTAAATAAAACAATTACAGTAAGAGAAAAGGTAACCTCATAATGAAGAAGTCTACCAAGCATCACTCTAATCAAGTGATCAAAGGGAACATCATCAGAACAAACATAAATCGTAAATTACCAGTTACAATGAAAAGACTACAACTTCACTTATGTAATATTTCTGGAAATGATATATAATCTAAATCTAATCACAAGACAAACCCAAACTAAGGAATGTTCTACAAAAATGATTGATCTAAACGCTTTAAAATGTCACAGTCCAGGATAAGCTCGGTGGTGACCACCTGTAATCCCAGTGACTTGGGAGGCTGAGGTGGGAGAATTGCAAATTGGGTCTCAGTCACTTTAGCAAGATCCTCTCTCAAAGTTTAAAAAATTAAAAAAGGGCCAGGCTCAGGGACACATACCTATAATCCCATCAACTCAGAAGGCTGAGGGTTGTGAGTTCAAAGCCAGCCTGAGTAATTCAGCAAGGTTCTATGCAACTCAGCAAGAACCTGTCTCCAATAAAACATAAAAAAGGGCTATAGCTGTGGCTCAGTAGTTAAGTGCCCCTGGTTCAGTCCGCAGTACCAAAAAAATAAAAAATAAAAATAAAATTTAAAAAGGACTGGGGATGTAGTTCAATGGTAAAGTGCCCCTGGATTTAGTCCTGGATATTGAAAGAAAGAAAAGAAAGGAAGGAAGAGAGAGAGGGAGGGAAGGAGGTACAGAGGGAAGGAGGAAAGAAAGAAAGAAAGAAAGAAAGAAAGAAAGAAAGAAAGAAAGAAAGAAAGAAAGAAAGAGAGAGAAGAGGGAGAGAGAGGGAGGGAGGGAGGGAGGGAGGGAGGGAGGGGGAGGGAGGAAGAAAGAAAGAAAGAAAACAAAAAGAAAAACTGAGAAAATGTTCCAGAAGGAGACTAGAGGCAGGATAACAAATTACAGCATGTGACTGTGAACCAAATTCTTTTGATATAATAGACATCACTGAACAATTGTTAATACATAAGCAATTAGATGATAATAATATATTACTGACTTTAAAAAAAATTTTAGATGTTGATAGACCTTTATTTTTTATTCATTTACTTGTATGTGGTGCTGAGAATCAAACCCTCACACATGTGCTCACATATGCTAGGCAAGCGCTCTACCACTGAGCCATAACCCTAGCCCCTATTATTGACTTTAAAGTTGTTGTCTGGTTATAGAAGAGCATATCATCTTTGTAGGAAATATTCACTATAGTGTTTGGAAGTCATAGGATGTCAAGTCAACAAATTAACTCTTCAATGATTCTAGAAAAGAAACCTGTTTGCATTACCAACTTCTCAGTAAATTTGTGATTGTGTCAAAATTAAAAAAAAAAAAAAGAAAAACACAGACAATTCACCTCCTCTCCATACACACACACACACACACACACACACACACACGCACGCGCGCGCACCTACCTCCCCAAGATTCAGAAAGGAGATTGGGGTGAGGGGCATTGCTCTCTAAAACATATTCTTGCTGGGCATGGTGGGCACCCAACTGTAATCCCACCAGCTTGGGAGGCTCAGACAGGAGGATCCTGAGTTCAAAGCTAGCCTCAGCAAAATCGAAGTACGAAGCAACTCAGTTCAATCCTATCTCTAAATAAAATACAAAATAGGGCTGGGGATGCAGCTCAGTGCCTGAGTGACCCTGAGTTCAATCCCTATTACCAAAAAAAATCCAGATATATAAGTATATACATACACACATATATACATATATATATTATATATATTCTTTCTTTTGGGATATTCTGACTCTATTTCATAAGAGGAATAGAAGGGGCTTCTGGTAAACCTGACTAATAAAACTAATCACTATTCAATTCATACATAACATGTCCTATGCCAACTCTTCTCTATTATTAATAAAAATTACCTTTGTTCAAGTATATCTTTTCATTCTCTAAAAAGAAGAATAATGTCCAACTAAAAAACTTGTAATACATTTTTCATTATCTCCCCATCCTATTCTAATTTGCACTGACACTTTAATCTCTTCAACTGAAATTAATCTTCACTCCTGAGAAATAATGACACACATACACTTAATATAAAAAGAAATTATGCCTGCCCTCTAAGAAATAAGCAAACTGATTACTGTACTCTCGAATTTCCTAAATGTCAAAAACTAGTTTTCCCTTTGCTTTAAAAAGCACAATATTATGTTTATTCTGACTTCTTTCCCTTATTCCATTAAAAATTCATTATTTTCAATGTTAAATGAGATTTAACATTTTTCTTAAATACTTTTGCATATATCAAAAATATACATACCTCATCTACGAAGTTAATAGCATCAAACCAGTCTTGAAGGGCTTCAAGGCAGTATCTTACAACATTTCGGGTATATTCTTGAGTTTCCTAAAATAATATGTAAATTTTACAATATATAAATATGAATATTTCAATGCCAAATTGTATATACTACATGATAATTGTATACATTTCAGATATTATGGTAAAATGTACATATTCTCAAGATGACCATTATAGTTGCCATTTCAAGAAATCATCCTTTCAAAAAATAACGTGACAAACATGAAAATTAAAGAATACAATATGCTTCCTTTTATGTAACATATTCTAAAAATGAGTCAAAGTTAATAAAGACAGAGAGCAGGATATCAGAGTTCCAAGCAGGGACCTTCATTGCACTAGCAACAAGAGTGAATTAAAAATGTATGACAGTGAAAGAGGTAAGAAGATTTCTGTTTAGAAGTGTGCCCAGTGCCACTTCAGCAGAAAAGGGAGGCAAGCGAAAGACTGGGTCAAATCTCCATTAATTGTCTTGGCTGAAAACAGGTCAAGCTGTTGGATTTTCTCACACAGCCACCAATAAGAATAAAGGCATCAGGTGTAGAGAGGATACACTGATGGAGTATTTGGAGAATTTCAAAAAGTACATCCCTGGAACAAAAATTATCTTAACTAGCATTAAGGAGAAGGGAGAAAAGGCAGACTTAATAGCCTACCTCAAAAAACTAATAAATTACAGCCACTGCCATTTTTATTATAAAACAGAAATGTCTTATGGCTTTTTAATGTGTACCATAATTGAATTGATACCATATACCAGAATTCAGATCATGAATGGCTGACAGGATATTTTTTGTTAGACAGTCCTGATTTAAGTAAATTTGGCCTGTAGTTAAATGAAAAAGATTTTAAAGGGACTCAAATTAGGTTCTACTTCAAGAGACCCCCATAATAGTACAAACTGATAAATGTTATTGTTTAATTGACATAGAGTCTCTTTGGGGCTGATGAAAGTGTACTGGAACTACACAATGGTGATGTCTGCACCATGTGAATATACTTACTATCACTGAACTATACCTAAAAATGGTTAAGGTTCATATTTTATACAATTAAAAAAGGAAAGTAAAAAACAAATACTGTAATCAGCTTGTGATATCTTGGCTCACAACACAATTTGGAAGAAGAAATGGTAGGTATGGATCATTTGAAATAAAGGTACTATGAAAGGCAATTACAATTTTTTATGGTAAAATGGATCCATTCAAATAGCAAGACTTTAAGTTAAATGAAACATAAATGAAGAGAAGGCTCTACAAAAAATAAACAAATAAACAGGAAAAGGATTTGAATAGACATTTCTTCCAAGAAAATATGTAAATAGTTAATAAGCACATGAAAATATGTTTAATACCATGGAAAATTGTGAAACAAAACTACAAAGAGATACCACTTCAGATCCACTAGGAAGGCCATAATTTTTAAAACACAAAATAAAAACTTTTAACAAGAATGTAGAGAAATTGGAACGCTCATACATTGCTGATGAAAATATAAATGATGCATCAGCTTTAAAAAAAAAATACTTTGGCAGTTCCTCAGCAGTTAAATATAAGAGTTACCATATGAACAAGGAATTCCACTGCTATATACTATTCTTAAGAGAATTGGAAACATGTTTACACAAAAATTTATGCAAATGTTCACAGAAGCACTGTTCACAGATGTCAAAATGTAAAATGAACCCAAATGTCCATCAACTGATAGACAAATAAAATGTGGAATATCCATATAATGAAATACTATTCAACCATAGAAAGGAATGGATTATTGATAATGCTGCAGCACAGTTGAACCTTCAAAACATTACAGTAAGTAATATCCAGACACAAGAGGCCACATATGAAACGTCCTGATTAGGTAGATTCATAGAGATAGAAAGTAGATTAGTGGTTTCCAAGGGATGAGAGAAGGTTGGAATTGCTAAGTATGCAGTTTCTTTTGGGGGTGATGGAAATGATGAAAATAGTGGTAATGGTTGCACAACTTTGGGAACACACCAAGAAACCACTGAATTGTAGAGCTTAAAGTGGTTAAAATGGTAAATTTTTGTGAATATTTCCTAATTTTAAAGTTATTTTCCCAATTTTAAAAAATTTTTAAGTACTTGGCGGCATCAATGTATAAAATAAAAGTACAGGTAACATCAAACAGGTTAAATCCATGAGTTATCTAGGTAAATTATTCTGAGTTTAAAAAAAAAAAAAAGCTGAGTCCCCCATTCATTGTTTACTTCTCCTTCACCCCACTTAGTTTCCATGATCTATTGATTCTTCCACAACATTATCATACAGGTTCTCAACTATTGTTACTGTCCCCAGCCAGACCAAACATCACTTATCTGGTCCAATCTCACTGTTTCAGTCTATTCTGTATGAGATTCATCTTCAGGTAAGTATTATCTTACACATTCTGTTCCCCAACTCTCAATGAAAAAAAATTTAATTGTACTTTTAAGTTACCATAAATAGTCTATCTTAACCAAACTAAAGTGGCAGATAATTCATGTATATACACACACTCACACTGAAAACTAAATATCCTCCCATTTTGTCAAGGATATGAGTTAACAGTGTTCCATTCTACACTCTTAGTACAAGTAAAAACTGGAACAATCCTACTAGAGAATAGTTTGACAAGTAGTACCAAAAGTATTTAAAGATAACCAGTTAATTTCACTTCTATAGTATATCTTTAAATTGTGTTCAGCGTATCTGTCTCCCAACTTCCCATTACCACCATCCCTATCCTGAAAAAAATGGTTATTTATACTTAATAGTTTCATGACCTTTAGTAAATGAGGTACATTTTATGAATCTCAGTTTCTCCAAAAGGAAAAATGGACATACTACTACTTGCCTCCCAGTATTACAAAGATGCAAAGGAAAGGATCCATAAAAAAATGTTCTGTGAACATTAAAAAGTGGGAAAACTATTTCTCAGTGATCGAGCATCTGCTACCTACCTCCCTCTCCTATGAGGGCATTTTTCTTTCAATATTTCAAACTTTTTCTCACCTTCCCACCTTATTTTCCTTTTATTGAAGAAACTGTGATCCCACTAATAGAATTACATAGTTTATGTAAATCATACCCATTTATGTTGATGTGATTATCAATACAGTAGACAACATAGTAGACACCTGATTTCAAATGCCTGATCTAGTTCATAGTTTTGTGTTGCTGCCACTGATGTTAAATGCTGACCCCATCATTCTTATATAGGTGGCAATTAAGGTTACAGATGTCAAAGTAAATACCAGACGTTCATCTTAAAACAATATGTCTGGCCAGGTGCAGCAGCACACACCAGTGTCTCAGGAGGCTAAGGCAGAAAGATCACGAGTTCAAAGTCAGTCTCAGCAACTTAGTGAGGCCCTACACAACTTAACAAGATGCTGTCTCAAAAACTTTAAAGGGGGGCTGGGGATATATGGGGATATAGCCCAGTTGGTAGAGTGCTTACCTTGCAAGCACAAAGCCTTGGGTTCAATCCCTAACACCACAAAAAAAAAAAATTTAAAGGGCTGGGGATGTAATTCAGTGGTTAAGCAAACCTGGATTCATTCCGAGGTACAAAAAAAGAAAAAACAGTCTACATCTAATACTGACTTTAGTGCTATTCCTGGATCCCCCTCCCTCTAGGAGGGGCTGAAAAATGATTGAGACACTTCAGGATTACAGAGTAGAGATCATGCTACCAAGAAATACTCACAATCCAAACAGCAGAGAAACTTACCCCATACATAATCTAGCCTCACTTGAGACTAAACATACTCCAACTCGTAGAGTTGGGGAAATAAATACCCCAAACCAAAACCAGGCCACAAAGAGGAACAATCAGAGGGGAACTTCAGGTCCCCCCCTCCCCACTGTCAACATCTACTCATATATGAAAAACAGAGAGAAAGCCTAGAATAAAAAAGAACTACACATATAAGGACACGCAATTAAAAGAGGAAGGGGAATTCACCTCAACTGATGTCCGAGTACAGGACCTCTGAAAACGTAAGGAAAGAGGCAAATCAGTCTCAACAAAGAATCCTACAGATATGGAAGTGGATGAAATTCCAGAGAAAGATTATTTTTTTAAAATCTGATTATTAAAATGTTGATGAAGTAAAAAAAATCATTAAAATGTTCAATGAAGTAAAAGATCTAAACCATTTCATTAAAGAAATAGAAATACTGAAAAGAAATCATTCAGAACTCCTGAAAATGAAAGACACTATGAATTAAAAATTCACTTGAAAGCATCACTAACAAATTAGAGTATGCAAATAAAACTTCAGACCTTGAAGACAGATCCTCAGGCCTTATAAAGAGGATACATGATTGAGTACACAAAATAAAACAAAGGGAAAATAATGATAGAATGTGATCAGAATATATAAGAACTCTGCCACAACATCAAGAGACCAAACCTGAGAATCACTGGGATAGAAGAAAACATGGAGATACAAATGTCAAAGGATGGAAAAAATATTCCACACATATGGAATCCATAAACAAGCTGGAAAAGTCATTCTCATATCTGACAAAGCTGAATTCCAAGCAAAAATGAATCAGAAGAGACAAAGAAGGCCCTTACATCCTAGTAAACAATCTAACAAGAAAATAAAACAATAGAAAATATATACATCCCAAATATCAACACATCCAGTTATATTTAAAAAATACTCCTTGACATTAAATCCCAGATAGACCCCCACACACAAAGAAAAAATACTGGGTGGTTTCAACATACCCTTATCACCAAGGAACAGGCATGAAAGCATAAAATCAATAAAATATATGCAACCTAAACAATACTATAAATCAAAAGAACCTAATAGACATCTACAGAATATTTCATCCCAAAACAGCTGACTTTCCCTTCTTCTCAGCAGCTCATAGAATCTTTTACAAAACAGACCATGGGCTGGGGATAAGCTCAGTTGGTAGAGTGCCTGTCTTGCAAGCACAAGGCACTATTCAATCCCCAGCACCGCAAAAAAAAAAAAAAAAAAAAAAAAGACCATAATCTAGGTTATAAATTAGCAAATACAAATATACATAAACATATATATATAATTCCATGTGTCCTAGTAAATCATAATGGAATAAAATGAGAAATCCACAACAAAAATAACAGAAATCACATAAACAGATGGAGATTAAATAATACTGTTTTAAATAAAGAATGTATCAAAGAAGGAATGAGAGAAGTAATCAACAAATTCATAGGAACAAATGAAAACAAAGATGCAACATATCAAAATCTCTGGGACAGTACTAAAGCAATACTATGAGGAAAATTCATTGCATTGAGTGCCTACATTAAATAAAGAAAGAGAGATTCCAAATAAATAAGCTTTTGCTCCACCACAAGACCTTAGAAAAAGAAGAAAAAACTAGGAATGGTAGCGCATGCCTATAATCCCACCGGCTCGGGAGGCTAAGGCAGGAGGATCACAAATTCAGAGCTGACCTTAGCAACTTAGTGATGTCCTAAGCAACTTAGTGAGACCCTGTTTCAAAATTTTTAAAATCTTTAAAAGGGCTGGGGATGTGGCTCAGAAGTTAAGTGTCCCTGGGTTCAATCCCTGGTTTAAAAAAAAAAAAAAGGAAACTAACAAACACAAAAAGAACAAACTACTCCAAATTCAGTAAAAGACAGGAAATAATAAAGATCAGAGCCAAAATTAGTGAAATTGAGAATGAGGAAAAAAAAAAAAAAACCACAGGATCAACACAACCAAGAATTGGTTCTTCAAAAAGATAAATAAGATTGATAAACCCTCAGCCAAACCAACAAAAAGAGAGAAGACTCAAATCAACAAAATTAGAGATGATAAAGGAGATGTTACCGCAGACATTTCTGAAATCCAGATGATCATTAGAAAGTGTTTTGAAAATTTATATTCCAATAAACTGCCAAATTTAGAAGACACTGACAAATTTCTAACACATGACCTCCCCAAATTGAACCAGGAAAATATAGAAAACCTAAACAGGTCTGGGGCTGTAGTTCAGTCACAGAGCACTTGCCTAGCATGTGTGAAGCACTGGGTTCAATCCTTAATGCCACATAAAAATAAATAAATAAAGGCATGCTATCCATCTACAACTACAAAAAACAAAACAAAACAAAAAAACCTAAACAGACCAATATCAAGTAACGAAATTGAAACAACACTTAAAAGTCTACCAACAAAGAAAAGCTCAGAACCAGATGAATTCTCAAATGATTTCTACCATACCTTTAAAGAAGAACTGACACAAGTCTTTCTCAAATTATTCCTTGAAAATGAAAGGGAGAGCACACTCCCAAACACATTCTATGAAGCCATTTTAAACTCTGATACCAAAACCTGACAAAGACACATCTAGGTAAGAAAACTATAGACCAATATCCCTGATGAACATAGATGCAAATTTCTTAATAAAATATTAGCAAACTACATTCAAAAACGTATTAAGAAGATAATAAAGGGCTGAGGTTGTGGCTCAGTGGTAGAGCACTTGCCTCACATATATGAGGCACTGGGTTTGATCCTCAGCACTGTATAAAAATAAATGAATAAACAGAATAATTTCAAGTAATGAAATAGAAAATGCCATCAAAAGCCTATCAATTAAGAAAAGCCCAGGACCAGATGGATTCTCAGCCAAGTTCTACAAGACCTTCAAAGAAGAATTAACACCAATACTCTTCAAATTATTCCATGAAATAGACAAGGAGGGAACCCGTCCAAACTCATTCAATGAGGCTAGTATCACTCTGACACCAAAACCATACAAAGACACATCAAGGACAGAAAACTTCAGACCAATATCCCTGATGAACATAGATGCAAAAAATCTCAATAAAATTCTGGCAAATCACATACAAAAACATATTAAAAAGAAAGTGCACCACAGTCAAGTGGGGTTCATCACAGGGATACAAGGTCAGTTCAGCATATGAAAATCAATCAACTTAAAAAGAAGAATCATATGATCATCTCAAAAGATGCATAAAAGCATTTGAAAAAATAGAGCAGAACTCGAACTACCATTATTTGCAGATGACATGATTCTATATTTGGAAGATCCAAAAAATTCCACCAAAAAACTTCTAGAACTAATAAATGAATTCAGCAAAGTAGGAGGATATAAAATCAATACCCATAAATCAAATGTGTTCCTATACATCATTAATGAATCCACTGAAAGAGAAATTAAGGAAACTACTCCATTCACAGTAGCCTCAAAAAAATTAAAATACTTGGGAATCAATCTAACAAAAGAGATGAAAGACCTCTACAATGAAAACTATAGAACACTAAAGAAAGAAATTGAAGAAGACCTTAGAAGATGGAAAGAGCTCCTATGGTCCTGCATAGGCAGAATTAATAAGGTCAAAATGGCCATACCACCAAAAGCATTATACAAATTTAATGCAATTCCTATTAAAATCCCAGTGACATTCTTCATGGAACAAGAAAAAACAATCATGAAATTCATTTGGGAAAATAAAAGACCCAGAATAAGCAAAGCAATCCTTAGCAAGAAAAGTAAAGCAGCAGGCATCACAGTATCAGACCTCAAACTATAACTGAAGAGCTATAGTAATGAAAACAGCATGGTATTGGCACAAAAACAGACATGTAGACCAATGGTACAAAAGAGAAGACACAGAGACAACCCACATAAATACAGTTATCTCATACTAGACAAAGGTGCCAAAAACATTCACTGGAGAAAAGACAGCCTATTCAACAAATAATGTTGGGAAAAATAGAAAGCCACAAGAAAATGAACTTAAACCTTTATCTCTAACCCTACATGCAACTCAACTCAAAGTGGATCAAAGACTTAGGCACTAGAACAGAAACCCTGTGCCCACTAGAAGAAAAAGTAGGCCCAAATCTTTACCATGTCAGCTTAGGATCTGACTTCCTTAACAACACCCCTACTGTGCAAGAAGTAAAATCAAGAATCAATAAATGGGATAGATTCTAACTAAAAAGCTTCTTCTCAGCAAAAGAAACAATGTGAAGAGAGAGCCTCCAGATTGGGAGAAAATACTACATGCACCTCAGATAAAGCATTAATCTCTAGGGTATATAAAGAACTCAAAAAACTTAACACCAAAAACACAAATAATCCAATCAATAAATGGGCTAAGGAGCTGAACAGATACTTCACAGAAGTGCAATTGATCAACAAATACATGAAAAAATGTTCTCTGGTGATTAGAGAAATGCAAATCAAAACTAAGATTTCATCTCACTCCAGTCAGAATGGCAATTATATGAAGAATACAAGCAACAATAAATGTTGGCAAGGACATGGGGGGAAAGTACACTCATACATTGCTGGTGGGAATGCAAATTGATATGACCATTATGGAAAGCAGTACGAAGATTCCTCGGAAAACTTGGAATGGAACCACCACTTGACCCAGCTATCCCACTCCTTGGTTTATACCCAAAGGACTTAAAATCAGCATACTACAGTGATACAGCCACATCAATGTTTATAGCAGCTCAATTCATAATAGCTAACTATGGAACCAATCTAGATGTCCTTCAATGGATGAATAGATAAAGAAAATGTGTGTGTGTGTGTGTGTGTGTGTGTGTGTGTGTTTATGCGCGGGCGCATGATGAGATATTATTCAGCCTTAAAGAGGACTGAAATTATGACATTTGCTGGTAAATGGATGGAGCTGGAGAATATCATGCTAAGCAAAATAAGCCAATCCCAAAAAACCAAAGGTCGAATGTTTCCTCTGATAAGCGAATGCTAATTCACAATAAGGGGGTGGGTGGGCCTAGGGAAGAATAGAGTTACTTTAGATTAGGTAAAGGGCAGTAAAGGAGGGGAAAGGGTATGGGAGCAGGAAGGATAGTAGAGTGAAACAGACATTACCTCATGTATACATTTGACCGATGTGATCCTATGATACATACAATCAGAAAAATGAGAAATTATACTCCATTTATGTATGATTTATCAAAATGTATAAATGCATTCTACTGTCATGCATAACTAATTGGAACAAATAAAAAAATTTTTTAAAAAAATCAAGGACGGGGAAAATAAAATAACAAATCTAAAAAATAAATGAATAAATGAATAAAATAAAGGTTCATCAAAAACTAAAAAAATATTAAAGATAATACACTATGATCAAATGGGCTTCATCCCAAGGATGTAAGATGGGTTTAACATATGCAAATGAACAAATGTAATTCACCGTTTAAATAGAATTGAGAACAAGAATATGATTATTTCAATAGATGCAGAAAAGACCTTTGATAAAATACAGCAACCATTCATGTTAAAACCACTGGAGAAACTAGGGACAGAAGGAATTACCTCAACATTATAAAGGCTATATATGACAAACCCAAAGTCAACATCACACAGAGAAACAGAGAAAAACATAAAGCTATACCTCTAAAAACAGGAACAAGACAAGGATTTCTACTCACCATTTCTATTCAATATAGTTCTTGAAACTCTAGCCAGAGCAATCAGGTAAGAGAAAAATTAAAGGGATACAAATAGAAAACAAAGAGCTCAAACTATCTATTTGCTGATGACATGATCCTATATTTAAAAGACCCAAAAAAATTCCACCAGAAGACTTCTAGGGATAAATGAATTTAGAATTTAAAGTTGATAAATGAATTTAGCAAAGTAGCAGGATAAAACATTAGCACTCATAAATCAATAGCTTTTTTATAGACAGCAATTCAGCTGAGAAAGAAATCTGGATATCATCCACATCAAAATAAACTCAAAAAGAATAAAATAACTGGTAATTAATTTAATGAAGGATGTGAAGGACCTCTACAACAAAAACTATAGAACACTAAAGAAAGACATTTTGAAGAAGACCTCAGAAGATAGAAGATTCATGTTCTCAGGTAGGCAGAATTAATATGTCAAAATGGCCATACTACCAAAAGCAATATACACATTCAATGCAATCACCACCAAAATACCAATGACATTCTTCACAGAACTAGGGAAAAAAGTCTAAAATTCATTTAGAAGAATAGAGACCTGGAATAGCCAAGGCAATTCTGAACAAGAAAAACTAAGCAGGAGGCATCACAATACCCAATCTCAAACTGTACTACAGAGGTATAATCACAAAAACGGCATGATATTGGCATCAAAATTGACATGAATACCAACAAAATAGAATAGGAGACACAGAGACAAACCCACATACTTATAGCTGATACTTGACAAAGGTGCCAAAAATATGTTGGAGAAAAGAACGCATTTTTAACAAATGGTGCTGGAAAAACTGGATATCCCTATGTAGAAGAATAACATTAGACACCTATCTTTCAGCTTGCACAAAAGAAATAATCAAATGGATCAAAGACTTAGAAATTAGACCAGAAACCCTGTAACAGCTAGAAGAAAACAGCACTCCATTATACAGGTGGGTGCAGGCACCAACTTCCTCAACAAGACCCTTCAAGCTTAAGAAATAAAAGCAAGCATCAACAAGTGGAATGCCATCAAATTAAAAATATTCTGTGCAGCAAAGGAAATGATTAACAGCATGAAAAGAAGGCCTATGGAATGGGAGAAAATCTTTGCAAGTTACTCCTCTGATAAGATATTAATATCCAGAATATATTAAAAACTCAAAAAACTCAATGAAAAAAAAATATAACCCAACCAGTTAACGGGCAAAAGAACTAAACAGAAATTTTTCAAAAGAAGATACACAAATGGCCAAAAAATACTGAAAAAATGTTCAACATCTCTAGCAATCAGGGAAATGCAACCAAAACTAGATTAAGATTTCATTTCACTCCAGTCAGAATGGCAATTCTCAAGAATACAAATAGCAATAAATGCTGGTGAAGATGTGTGGGAAAAGGTACACTTGCACATTGTTGGTGTGACTTCAGACTAGTACAACCACTCTGGTAGTAATATGGAGATATCTCAAAAAACTAGGAATGGGACCACCATATGACCCAGCTATCCCACTCCTCAGTATTTATCCAAAAGAACTAAAATCAGCATAATATAGCAATACAGCCACTTTCATGTTTATAGCAACACAATTCATAATAGCCAAGTTATGGAATCAACCCAGGTGCCCATGACAGATGAATGAATCAAGAAAATGTTGTATACATACACAATAGTGTTTTACTCACCCATAAAGAGAATGAAATAATGGCATTTGCCAATAAATGGGTAGAAATGGAGAAAATCATGTTAAGTGAAATAAGGTGAGACTCAGAAAATCAAGGGTCTAATGTTTTCTCTCATATGTGGAAGTTAAAGCAAACAATGGAAAGAAGGCAATTAGGGAGGGAATCAGATACCATAAAAACATATGGGAGTTCAGTGGAATAGAAGAAGGAGAACAAGAGGGAGGGAGGGGGGTAGAAAGGGAATGTGGAAGAAATAAGGAATGAATTTAACAAATCATATTATATTCGTACATAAATGTACCAAATGAATTTCACCTTTTTGTATATGTAGAAAGCACCAATTAAAAATAAGTAAATAAAGGAATAAAAGGAAAATCAGTAGAGTGGAGAGGGAGAGGAAATTTGTAAAGGAGGGGAGGAAACAGGGAGGGAGATGGGGGTTGAAATCAAATAGCCTGCACGTATGATTTTGTCCAAATGAATCCAAATACTATGTATAATTATAATGCTCTAATGAAAAATTTTTAATGTTCTCTTACATCTTAATACTATGAGATATCAAGTAATTAATTGCTCCAAGAAGTCAGGACAGTACTTGGTATCTATAGAGTTTGCAGTAACTGAAAGTTGCCACTAGATGGAGATTTTGTAGTTTATTTGTTCCCATCAGAAAATAAAATTAATAAAATTCTAAAAATGTGTCATGCTTTAGCCAATCACCTGTTAGTAATCTATTATTAAAATAAGTCCGATCTGTAACAACTGAGATAACTGGGTAGTATTACTTATTTAACTAGAACTTATATTTTTAAGACTGAAATAGTATTAGGGCAATCACAAAAAGACACAATTTAATCACATGAAATTTCCTTTTATGTTACTTAGTCCTTTAGTTTTATATTTTATAGTAGAAAATATGAACAGAGAAATGACTTTTAAATTTTAAATAATCTTCTAATTTTCATTTCTAAAATCTGTCAGTACTATTATAAAAAGCTCTGGAAATTCTTGCTTACAAAATAAGCATAGCAAAGTGGTAATTAAATCAGACAGATTTCAAATTCAGCTTCCACTAATAGCTATGTGAACTTGACAAGTTATCTCACCTCTGAAAGAAAGGCATGATGATACATACTTTATATGAAATGCTGTAAAGATTAGATGAGAATATATGTGACCCATAGAGTACATTGTCTGGCATAGTGTGGTTGCCCCTCAAGAGAAGGTCTGATTTAGGGTGTAGATGCTCCTTTCACCAAGAAATTACTCTCTGAGATACTGTCAGGACAATATGATCTGTTTCATCACTGCCCTCTTAACTTAGGTTAAGGGCACACTGCAATCCTGGCCTTCAGAGCTGAAAAATTTACTACTGCCTAGAAATAATGATTTTTCATTATAAGAGATTATCCCAGTTTCACAATCCAAATTTGTCCTATACATAGTTGTCAGAATAATCTTCCTATCTTCATATCTGTATCACATCAAACCACCTTCCTGAATCATTGACTTCTGTTGGTCTTTAGGACACTGCATTCTTCTGGGTTTTCTCCTATCCCTCTCCCTGATATTTAAATGTCATTCTTTCCTTAGAGTTCATGTCTCTTCTCTCCCTTCTTGATCTCATTCCATCTCCTGGTGATAAAAAACATCTATATACCAAAGGACTTAGAATTTATAAACTCTGTCCAGACTTCTCTTTTGAGCATGACACTTATAATTGTCATTTCACAATTTCCACCTTGACATTTCAGACATGTCAAACTTAATATGTCTTAAACTAATTTGAACCTTTCTAAACTGTCTTTTCTAACAGTCTTTTCTACTTCTGTAAACATTACATCACAGTTACCCAAAAGTTTCTCTTCCTCAACAATTACATACAACCCATTACAAATTTATTGATTCGACCTCTAAATTATAATTTTTCAAAAAAATTCAAATCTCAGATGTATGTTTATATTCAAGTTTATGTTTAGAATTTCACATTTAGACTATTACTATGGCATCTTTTCAAATAAACAGGAATTATAAATACATATATATATTGGGGAGTACAATGTGATAGTTGGATACATGTATATACTATGGAAAGATTACATCATGCTAATTAACATACCTAACATCTCAGACACATATATTTGTGCTTAAAACACGTAAAATCAATTTGTTTAGAAAATGTGAAATATACATTATTACTAACCATGGTCCCAAGCTGTGCAACAGATCTCAAAAATTTATTCCTCTGGACCAGCTGACTCTTTGTATCCTTTGGTAAAAATTTCCCCATTCCCCTAGCCTCTGGTAACCACTATTTTACTCTTCACTTCTGTTAAGTCTTCCTTAGATTACACGTATAAGTGAGATCCATTTATCATAGCATCTTAATTGGTCTGTTACTCCTAGTGTTCCAGCTTCCCACTGCTCTTTTCCATCTTCACCAGCAATCAGAATGACCTTTTAAGTATAAATCTGATTACACTGAACTCCTACTTAAAAATCTTCACAGGTGTTGGGCAAAGTGACTCACACCTGTAATCCCAGTGACAGGAGGCTGAGGCAGGAGGATCACAAGTTCAAGACCAGCTTCAGCAACTTAGCAAAACTCTTCCTTAAAATAAAAAATAAAAAGGGCTGGGGATGTAGCTCAATGGTACAGTGCTCCTGGATTCAATCTCCAGTATCAAAAATAAAAAAGAAAGAAAAAAAATCTTCACAGGCTAGGCTGAGGATGTAGGTCAGTGGTAGAGCACTTGCCTAGCATACTGGAGACCCTGGATTCAATCCCCAGCATGGGGGAAAAAAAAAAACAAAACACAGGCTTCCCTTTAAAATTAAATCGAAGTCTCCTTAACATGATCTATAAGGACCTGAATGATAACCTGGTCTCTGCCTATCTCTCCATCACTGTTTTATCTACTCCGTAATTCCAGACCTAAATTACTTATATGAACAAATCGTTTTCCTACTAGAAGGGCTATCCATTCTACCTTTCCCACTACCACCACTAACCTCACTTTTATTTTTCACAAAGCTGGCTCTGCCATATTCTTTCCTCAGAAAGGCTTTGTCTAACCCTCAGATCTAACCCATTTCTCTATCTGATAGCAACCTGTTATTTTCCCATAAAGTACATACAAAAGTAAAGCTATGTTTACTTACTTAAGGTCTACCTCCCTTTTAGACTGCATCACAAAAACAAGAACTATGTCTATTAATACTAAAAACTTAAGCATCTAGAAGTGTCTAATATAGAATCACATTCAACAAATATTTTTAGAACAAATGAAAAAACAAACCTCACATTGTTTTATAAATACTACAGTGGAGATTAAATGAGGTACTAGGAAGACTGTGAGTGGAATCACAAATCTGACTAAGAGCAGATAACCTATCAGCTGGGTCTTATGAGTAGAATTTCTGAAGAGCTAGCACTAATGGTACTTCATTCTGGCTAGAATCACTATCCAGGTCCCACTGCAGATCAAACAAATCAAAATCTTTAACAGAGGGTCTTAGGCATGTGTATTTTTTTTAAGCTTCCCAGACAAGTCTAATGTAAGAGAAGCACTAGGCTAAGAAAAGAACATTTAGATTTTGCTTGACCAAAAGCACAAGAATCAAGAAGCGACATTGCATAATAGAGTAGTAATCAACCAATAAAGATGGGAGGTGGTATACGAAGATGAATCATAAAGATAAATTGAGGGCAAATTGTGGAAGATCTTAAATGACTCTTTAGGAAATTTAAACATTACCCTCTAGACAAATGAGAACTTGAATGATTTTTAATGAGAGACATGCAGAGCTTAGAAAAGTAACTTTAATATTGGGATGGATAACAGTAGGAAGACTCCAGAAGCAGGAAAACAAGGTAAGAAATTACCTTAATAACTAGATTTTTTAAATATAAAGAAATAAAAACAAAAAGAAGCAGAAGGGAGATACTTCTGAAAAGGGAAAAATAGAATTCATGATATGTAACTATAAGGTGAATACAGCTAGTACAGCAAGGGGAGAAGGTTTCTAGACTGAACAACTCCATCATTTAAGAGAACATCAAATGAAATGAAGGACACAAAAGGAAATACAGTATGGACAAAAGGTTTTAAAAAGTTAATGGGGGTGGGGACCTCTGGGGTATAGTGCAGTGGTAGAGTACCTGTTTAGCATGCATAAGGCACTGAATTCAATCCCTAATGTGGTCAAAAAATAAATAAAAAAGTTAATTAGGGGTCTGAGAAAATTCATGTACCTATTAGGAAATCTACATGAATAACCTAACCTGTACCTATTCATGAACCTATTAGGAAATCTACATGAATAACCTAACCTGTTAGAAATTCGAACCTAATTAGACGGTTGCATAGTTGTGACACATTTACATTTAGAAATAGCTGGACTCATGGGAGAAAATATAAATCTTCTAAAAGGATAGCACACATTTTAAAGGTAGATAAAAAGAACTTTATATTACCTATGAGGAAGAATAGGCTTTTCTGTCTCAATTGCTTTTGTTTTGTTTTGAAAAGATAAGAAAACTGAGAAGTTAAATTCTTTTAAATGGGTTGACCAAGTCACACAAGTAGAAAGAGGCAAGTTAAGACTAGAACTAGGGGGGTTTTAAATATTTCGACTATGAAATCTTGCCCAGCATACTACTGGTACAGGCTAACAGACTGGACTTCATAGGATCATATATCAAATTTTTAGTCAAGTCTTTATTTTAATAGGCTTAGAACTTTGTTTTTCTGGACTATTCAAAGATTTCAGGGACACATCAAACCAATGACTTATTATATCAACAACTGGAAGTTGTGTGAAATTTATTCTGTGCTTGAAATCTGAATATTGTAAATTTTACTGGGGAGTATCCTTACCCTTGGAAAGATAAGAAGCATTAGGCAGCTGATAATAGGTAAAATGAAACAATAAAGGTGAATGTAGAGACTTAAGAAGTTTCAAAGACTGTTCAAAATAGGGGCAGGCTGAGAAGATCTGATAATATAAATGAATTTCAACCTAAGAATATAAATTACTGTCTCTAGGTCAGCTTCCACAAAGCTGAATTCAACCTGAAACAGAATTAAACCCTGTACATTATATACAAATAAACATGCCAATTCTTTCAAAAATCTTTTTCTTAATTATTTTAAAAACAAATACAGAAACTGCCAAAAATATCCAACATACCCTAATTTTACAGTGTGATAAGAGCCCCCACATTGGCTGTGCACAGGCCTCAAGTTCAGCAGCAAAGGCAGCATAGTAGGTCTGAGACTCAAATTCCACATGCTCATTCAGTTCTCGCTTGTTTAAGTTCATACCTTACAAAAATTAAAGCATATATAGGCCTTGTCAAACAGAAGCAAGTATTTTAATTAAAAATCAAATAAAACATTTCCTAGTACCCAACACAATTTGATGCATACAAATTGCATAAATTGCATAATACATACAGAAATAAATTAGTTAAGAACTAAGTTAGAACTTTAAAATTTTTTCACAAACTATGTCTTCCTGACAACATTTTGTGAATGTTTTATATAACAAATGGGTATCTTTAAATAAGAAAGTCAGAACAACTTTAATTGATGCTAGTTGAAATTTTTATGAAAGAACAGATTTCACATTTCTAGATTAATGATTTGAGATGCTAAAAAAATTACACTTGGGCTAGGATGTGGCTCGGTGGTTGAGGACTTGCCTGGCATATACAAGGCCCTGGATTCAATCTTCAGCACCATTAAAAAAAACTGTTTCCTTTTTAACTGTTTCCTTTTTAATAATTCAACACTTTTTATTAAATCCCTGATGTTTTTATGAACTTATAAAAGTTCTTATAAATAACAATTAAAATAATGAGACATTTTAAATGTACTACTATTTGTTAATTACTATTTAATAGTTTAGCTATTAGGCATTTTATAAACTGAAAAATAAAAAATTAACAAAAAGGCTAAATTCATACCTTGAAAGAAAGATACAAAGTTCATCCATGTAACTAACAAACCATGGTCCTCCAAAAATCTCTTAGCCACACTTTGATGAGATAGAATATTAATAAAATCACTAACAAGAGGCCAATAAGTATTATTCTTCAGTAATGCTTCTCCACAGTTCACCACCACATGTAAACTATTTTCTTCATCTAAAAAAGACACACACAGCCAAAAAAAAACTTAAAACAATTTTGCCAATGACACACAACGTTACACACCTTAGAATCAGAAGCATCTAAATTCAAACCCCATTATACCATTTAATACCTATATAGCTCTAAGCGTGTTAGACTCTCTGAACCAACTTCCTCATCTGTAAAATGGGAAAAAATATGTATCTTAAAAGAATTAAATTAAATGTTAAAATAAAGAACTTAGCAAATAGTAATTATTATAGCACATTGAGCTAACTGGATGCTCATCAAATATCTTCTTTATTCTAATATTTTCAGTTCTGATCAACAAGATTTTTTTATCCCTAGTTTAATCTCATCAACCTTAATAATCAAATCTAAATGATTCAAATGATACATACTTGCTTTCTTCTAGTCAAAGAATATATAAATCCAAGTTTGCTAACAAACAATATTTCAAAGAGGCAAAACATTTTGTAAACATCTCAAGTCTTAAAAAAAATCTTCAAACTTTATTAGTTGTTGATGAACCTTTATTTATTTATTTGTTGGCTATGCTGAGAATGAAACCCAGTGCCTCACACACACTAGGCAATGGCTCTACCACAGATCCCAGGTCCTCAAACTTTAAGTATATTGTTGTAGGGGGAAACAACTAGGCTGTACAAAAACCTTTATCATTAAAATTTATTTGCAGGCTAGGGTGGCTGGGCTGGGTTGTGGCTCAGTGGTAGAGTGCTTGCCTAGCCCTTGTGAGGCACTGGATTTGATCCTCAGAACCACATAAAAATAAATAGAAAAAAAGCTATTATGTCAATCTACAATTAAAAATATATTTTTAAAAAATGTATTACCACATATGCATTAGGATCCCTTTACCCCCACTGTAAAACATACTAATACCCATAAGACATAGAAGACTCAAGAATCTACAAGATGAGGAATATGGTTACCCAGAATCAATTTTTATTTCTGTTCATGCTAACTGTTCTTTTTGTCGAATTATAAAATTTAAATCAAAAGTGCATGAACCAGGGGCTGGGGTTGTAGCTCAGTGGTAGAGCGCTTGCCTAGCATGTGTGAGACCTGGGTTCGATTCTCAGCACCACATATAAATAAATAAACAAATTTAAAAAAAGTGCATGAACCAATGAAATATCATATATACATTTTGAGAAGTATTACAGAAACTGGATCACATGCTTCTGAAAGGCACTAAGTACAGGGAGAAGAAAGCTAGAAAACCTATAGCAGAAAAATCATAAAAGCCTAGACATATTTTACACTTAGATGCAAAGACTTTACAATTCTAACTCAACTTTAAGGAAACTGAAACTGAAATTCATATATGATGACATACAGACACAATATATACAAAAAGATGAGATAAAACTCTAGTCAAAGCAACTATCCTGAAAATGTTTTGCCCAAATTTGAAAGACTAAAGAAAGAGCAATGTATTCTATATTTCTAGTTAAAATATGATGTTTAAGGTACATATTTTTGTTTGTTTGCTTTTGGTACTGGGTATTTAACACAGGGATGTTTTACCCCAGCCGTTTTTATTTTTTTATTTTGAGATGGAGGTCTCATTAAATTTCTGAGGCTGGCCTCAAACTTGCAATTATCCTGTCTCACCCTTCCAGAATAGTTGAGATTAAGGCATGCCACCACACCAGCTTCACGTGTGTCATTTTTAAATGATTCCTCACTTTAACCAACATTTTTAACTATCCACCTACCTGTCAAACTTCTCAGTAAGGAGGTCCTCCACTGCACTTAATTTCTACACATTAAGTTTACATTTTAGTCCATGGAATTATTTTATCCAGCCCTCAAGTTAAACAATATTGAAGACCAAAATCCAGTGAAGCTAAGTATGCTATCTTTCAGTGATTCTCAATGAATGAAAAAAGGTAATGGAATAACTAAAGGAGGGAGTAGAAGTGAGGGTAGGGGCCTTTCCCAAATTATCCACACCTGAGATTCTGAAAAGCAATCTCTTTATACAGATGACTACTGTCACTGTCAGCTAGTGAGTCAGTGATACTGACAGGACAGTGCTGAAGGATGTTGGAATTAACAAAAAATTAAAAATTGAGAATAACTGTCCTATTTAATTGAAATCAGAGAATGAATAAGCAGAATATAATTAATCAAAATCACTAGTCTCCTGACACTGCTTTAAATACTGCTGTGTTCTTGTGAAAAACACCTTCAAGTTTATAATGAAATAATTTGAACTTCTATTTTTACCAAAACTGTTATTTTCCTCACTGTCGGTAGAGAAAGCAATGATTCAGTGTTAAATGAAATTCACTCATCAACAAATATTTATTGAGAACCTATTAAGGGTCAGGTAGTCTACTAATCTCTAAGAATAAAGTCAAAAAATAAATCAAGACATATTCTCTATCTGTTGACTGAGATTAACATCTAAAAAGACAAAGAGTATGATAAGGGCTATTAGAGGGAAAATTCAAGAGTCTTAAGAACAAATAAAGCTAGTCTATAGTTCAATAAAGACTCTCCTGAATATATGATATTTAAACTGAGATCTATAAAATGCAATAGGAATTAGCATGAGCCAGATAAACTAGACATGGGAACAAACGGTGTTCAGGTAAAGGAGCAGTAATGTAAGAGAAGAGTAGAATGCAGAAAATGGATGATACTAATGAGGCTAGAGGAGGACACATCAGCAACATAAGGAGTAATCAGGTGATAAGACCAACAAGACAATGGGGGGTTTTAAAAGAGAAAACACGATTTAGCTGCATAGCATGGAAAGGAACTAAAGGAGGGTGGTGATGACTAGAGATAAAGAAACCTGGAGATGGCAATGGTTTGAACTATGACAACAGTGGTAAAAAACACAGAAATAAAGGGACGTGGCTGTATTTAGAAAGTTAAAATGACAGAGTTGGTAATGTTTGCTATATCTATAAGAAAGAAAAAGAAGTCAAGATGACTTGCAGGATTTTAGATTGGGTATCTGTATAAATGGTTAGACAGTGGTAAGAAAAAACAACAGGCTCATATGCTCATGCATATACACATAAGTGAAAAAAAAAAAAGCCAGCTTGATATAATGAGTTTGAACATTTGAGGTGCTTAAAGACATCCAAAGATATTCCTACAAGTAGTCTGATCAGCCAGACAGAAGATCAATCTGGGATTTTCACCATCTACAGACATTCCTATGTAATACATGGTTTTAAATTCCATTTTACACAAACTGTTTCATAAGACAAAGTGTAAAATTTAGGGGCACGGAAAATTATGAGCTATGGTTGGAATCACAAAGTAGCATGGAGAATAGGAATGAATATAACAAAGTAAAAACATAAAGTAGGGATCTTGTACTACTAGAAGGCTTTTTTCTTTTAGTCTCTTTTAGAAAATTATACTAAATTTTCATTGCATCAGCTCCAATATTTACTAACATTATAGGTAAAATTTTTAAATATTGTCTAGAGGCTAAGCATGTAGCTCAGTAGTAGAGCATTTGCCTAGCATGCACAAGGAATTGGGTTCAATTCTCAGCACTGAAAAATAAATAAAATCTAAAATAATACTATAAAATATTACATAAAATATAAAATAAAAAATATTATCTAATGACATTTTAAGCAAAGTTTACAAAGAAACTATTACATTTTTTAACGTTAAAAACAGAGATCCTGTTGTAATATCTGTGATTACTCAATATATTTAAGGTTCATTCTGATACCCTTAATGGAAAAATGGGGAATGTTTATGGTGCTTTTAGAAAAGCAATACATGTATATTATGAAATGTGATGCTACTGTTGAAAGCGAAAAAGGCAGTTTGAAGAGTGTTAAAGATGTTTTAGACATTAGCTTGGAGATCGTGTAATTTATCTACTGTAATATATTTAACATGTGACCGCGTGAGTTATAGACAGTATTTGTAGATAACAATTTGAACAGAATGATGAAAGTGAACACTAAATTGAGGTAGGTAAATTGAGATGGGTTAATGAGTGACTGAAAGATGTGAAAGATTTTCTCAGGAAAGCTGATGGTTTAAAAAAGAAAAAAAAAAAAAAAAAAAAGGAAGCAAACTCACACATCTTTTCTCCAAACATTTTTTCTTAAAGACCAAATGCAAACCATACATAAGCACAGCTAAATCACTTAGTAAAAAAAAAATATAGAATTCAGATTCTTTTCAAAAGAGCAGATACTTCACTCCAGTTAGAATGGCAATCATCAAGAATCCAAATAACAATAAATGCTGGCAAGGATGTGGGGGTAAGATTGTAAATTAGCAAAACCACTGTGGAGAGCTGTATGGAGATTCCTGAAAAGACTAGGAATGGAACCACCATACGACCCAGCTATGCCACTCCAGGGTACTTATCCCAAAGAACTAAAATTAGCATGCTATAGTAATACATGCATACCAAAATGTATAGCAGTGCAGTTCGCAAAAGCCAAGTTATGGAACAAGCCTAGGTGCCCAGAAACAGACAAATGAATTAAAGCAAGTATGGTATATATACATAATGGAATTTTACTCAGTCACAGAGTAGAATGAAATTGTGTCATTTACTGGTGAATGGATAGAAGTGAAAAACATCAAGCTAAGTGAAATAATCTAGACTCGGAACATCAAGGGTCAAATGTTTTCTCTCATAAGCAGAACCTAGAGGTGATAAGGGCAGGGGGTGAAAAAAGGAGATCTCACAAAAACAGAAAGGAGACCAACAGAGAAAGGGGAATCAGAAAAAGGGAGGAAAGGAGGGCATGGGAAGTACTGCACACAAAATCTATCAAATTATGCTATGTCCATGTATGAATACATAATGAATCTCACATATATATAATTAGAATATACTGATTGAAATAATAATAGAAGAAAGATCAGTAGAGGAGAGCAAGTAGGTCAGGATGAGAGAGGTGGGGATAGAAAAGGAAGATACAAGGAAATGATACTGATTTAATTATGTTATGTGCATGTACATATATGACATAAAGAATCACACTATTGTATATAATTATAATGCATCAATTAAATTTTTACAGAGCAGATACTTCTAAATTTTAAGTTTTCCAGTTTATGAATTAAAAAATGTTATTTTGAAGTCTTTCTCTAAACATAATTCTATGTATCATTAATACAGTGGGATTAATAGGTACTATTTCAAAAAGGGAAAAAAGAAAAATCAACAAATGTAGTTCTCTAACAAAGAAAGGTCATACTACATTAAGTCAGAAAAACTATAATGTAAAATAGTTTTAAATTTTCCTTTTTACATTACTTAATGTAAATACTATATTAAGCTTCCACTACACCTACATAAAGAAGGCAACATCACATCATAGGTAAGAAAGAACACTGACTTTTAAGGTATACCCCACATTATCACTTAGAACTGTAAGACAGAGACCAATGACTTCAAAACCCTAAGACACAGTTTGCCTCATCTGTAAGACAGAGTCAACAATATTTGCTTCATAGAATTAATGACAGTTAAATGAAATAAAGCATAAAAGTACTGAAAAAAGAGTCTGGCAGATGGAGAGTGCTCAAAAGATGATAGCTATCATAATTAGCCAGCTATTATTACATATAAGGCATTAAGCCTTACAGTGAGCACATATTAATTTTCAGGATATAATGTCACCTCTGTGTACAGACTGTGAGTATACTGAGAAAACAGAAGCTGATATGCACAAAGGAATAACAGTGGAATAAGGCAAGGTTCAACTACAAGATCTCTCTTCCTTAGAGAATGGGCAGGTCCTATGACTTAATTTGAGATATTGCTTATTGGGGTTTTTTGTTTTGTTTTGTTTTAGGTTGAGCTCCAGGTATCAATAAATGAAGACAAAATCTTCTCATGTGGTTGTGTAGTGCTAAGGTGAAGAGCAAAGGTTCTCACCTCAGGAAACAAGAAATCTTCCCTGGCTCTGTCATTTGCTAGCTATATAATCTATAGCAAAAGACTTAATTTTCCTAAGCTTCAATGTACTCATCTTTAAAGTGATGAGAATAATGCCAATCTCAGAGAGTTGTCCAGAAGCTTAATTGAGATGATACATGAATAGCATTCAACACAGTTCCCAGTACATACAAATATTCAAATTATATAAATTATGTAAGAAAAATTAAAATGAAAGACCACTGACAAACGAGAATAGGCAGAGATATAGAAATATTATGAGATGTCAAGGAGTTTACCTTGTAGCTCACTTTTAATAAGGCAACTTTCCATCATGTATAATAGCACAGTGACCATAATATCCAGCAGCTGACATTCTTCTGTTACCTGTCTGGCTAGCTCCTCATTGCTGAACAACTGAACACTAATATGCACAATTCTATTAGACATTGTGTCTGATTCATGACTTTTCTTCAGTGTTTTCATAATAAAAGCATAATGTTGAACAAAAGTTTTTGTAAAAGCAACCTGTAAATAGGGAGGGGAAAAAAGCACATTAGTTTAACTAAATTTAAAATATTTTTCAACAAATTTTGTTTGTATTTTAAAGCTATTACTAGCTTGTGATGAAATCCAAGGTACTTTTAAAATTATTCAATGATGATGGTAGTCAAAATCAGATTTTTACTTTTTTAGAATATCAGCAAATATTTTGATGGTTAAAAACTTTTAGCCTTGGCCGGGCGTGGTGGCACACACCTATAATCCAAGCGACTTGGGAGGCTGAGTCAGGAGGATCGCGAGTTCAAAGCCAGCCTCAGCAACTTAGCAAGGCCCTAAGCAACTCAGTGAGACCCTGTCTCTAAATAAAATACAAAACAGGGTTGGGGATGTGGCTCAGTGGCCAAGTGTCCCTGAGTTCAATCCCTGGTTCAAAAAAAAAAAAAAAAAATTTTAGCCTTAAAGCAAATTCCTTTTACAGAATTTTACTTTGTTCACAAGTGTATCAATTTACTAAGGTCTAAGGATATGTCTTTGTTATGTGTTACCTACTTTAACAACAAAATCTAAAGTCTCCGCTATAAACCACATGGAGAATTTAATACTACTGAACAAGTGAGTCAGTGTGATTACTCTGTAAGAAGAAATTTCTATTTAATATGAACGCAGAAAATGATCTGACTAAATGTTCTGAAGTACTACTTAATTTACTTTTATTTCCTTCCTATGTAGGATGTACATTTCCTCTGTCATGTTTTGGTTGGCGGGGGCCGGGGGGGGGGGGTTTTGCTGCGTACCAGGGATTGAACTCAGGGGTCCTCGGCAACTGAGCCACATCCTCGGCCCTATTTTGTATTTTATTTAGTGACAGGCTCTTGCTGAGTTGCTGAATTGCTTAGTGCCTCGATTTTGCTGAGGCTGGCTTTGAACTCAAGATCCTCCTGCCTCAGCCTCCCAAACTGCTGGGATTACAGGCATGCATCATCACTGCACCTGGCCCTCTGTCATGATTTTTAAGCAGAAATAAAGACACATTAAACAATGGTATTATTAAAGTGTCACACTTAATATATACCATAATTATTCCATGCTTTCTTTTTTTCATACACTGAGGTGTGTCACTTTGCCATAACCAACCATATGATACTAACTGATGAGTTCAAACTCTCTGGGACTGGAAACTTCTACCTACATTCATACCTGAGTCAGTAACTATTCTCTTTAACAACTGTGGCCAGCAACTACTAACCTTGTGATTTTCCTAGGCTAATCTAAATTCAGCTGCCTCATTAAACTTTATCATAGCACTGTATACCTCTCCTGCAGAGAACTTAGAACAATTTCTAACTACATATTTACCTTTGCAATTGTGTTTTTAATGTTCATCCACCAGCATTCCCTTCAGACCAAGTTCTACACAGAAAGACAACCCTTTTGAATTCTTGAGAGAAAGCTAAGGTCCTGTGCTTTTTGTGCAGACTCTGTGGTAGCAAGAAAATAAGCTAATGTTTTCTTATGTTGTTATGTTATGTATTATGTCAATCCTTTGATCTACAATATAATAAGTCTCACCTGAACAATATGTCAAAAAAAGACTTAATGATGACAAAGCAAAGTTTAGAAAAGAAAGGAGAAGTATGTATACCTTATACTCTTGATCTGGAAGCATGTTGAGTAAGAAAGTGACCATCTTCTGAGGGAATTCATACTTTATTGTCCAAAACAAAAGTTCTTCTAGAAAACTTTTATGCTTCAATACATCCATTATGGATTGATCTGCTTAAGAAATAGAAAATTCATCACTTAATGACACGTTTTTCATTTCATTTAATCCTTACTATAATTAATAGCACATCAAACACAAACATCTGAAAGTATCTAAAAATTAAGGATACCTTTCAATAATGCAATGATAATACCAACAAGCTAAGTTTCTATAATCATATACATTATATAAATAAAACACTTCATCTCTTTATTTTAACATAAATCAGTTACTAACAAAATATTAATAGTCCTTAAATAATTTCTAAAATTTCTACTAAGATTCAAAATATAGGTTGAGCACCACTAATCAAAAATTTAAAATGCTGGGGCTGGGAATGCGGCTCAGAGGTAGAATGCTTGCCTAGCATGTGTGAGGCACTGGGCTTGATCCTCAGCACCACATATAAATAAATGAATAAAATAAAGATCTATCAACACCTAAAAAAAAATTTTTATTTAAAAAAAATTAAAAATGCTCCAAAATCTGAAATTTTTAAGCATATAACTAGTGAATCTTAAGCCAATATTCCAAAATCTGAAAAATACCAAAATTTGAAACTGGTCCCACAGATTTCAGATAACAGATATTCAGCCTATAACTATTCAGTTAATTTAAAACAACAATAATAATTTTAAGCTAAAAATAAATATTGCTAAGGACATAATAAATACCAAAATTTTTAATTTCTAGGAAAAAGGACAGGCATCTATATAGTATTCAATAATTCATCCACTTATTTTAAAATATTCCCATAAATGAGATACTAACATCATTACTGGAGAATACTCCCAATGTGCTGCTTACTCTAGTATATTACTTTTCTCTGGCAAGAATATATCCAATAAAATATAAATAATTTTAGATATATGTACTTGCACTGGGCTCAAAATGTCTTCTTCATGTATAGGGGAAAATGTAAATGATGCCCCTTGTGAATAAAGATATTCAAAGGCAGACGGCTTTATCTACTAGAAGGCCTATTTCTAAGAATAAGTGCCCCTCTGTGAAGGCTAGGTACAGCACATTTCTATACCTAATTTAATTCTCACAATTCACTTAGCACCTACATGAATAAAAATCTCTGCATCCTTGCCATGCTTAGTCAACAGAAAGTCTCAACAAGTACTTGATGAACTGGATATTTATAATACTTTTGCTATCTTTTTCACTCTCTCACTGATATTTTTTCTCACTAATTTTTTTCCTTGAAAATGATAAGGACACAGCAAGTGTCAACTGAGAATGGACTGGCTCAGTGCCACTGCTTAAACAGAAAGTAGAATTAGGAGATTTGAGGGATGGGGGTACGGGAGGGTTGGAAACAGTAATACACCCTTCAAAATACTCAGGTATAGCCCTAACTACATCACAGATCAAATATCTTGCAGAGTAACCTTGTGGCAATTTCTCAATTAACACCACCCTAGTTCACAGTTCTTCTATTACAATATGCTCATACCACATCTCCTCAGGCAGTAGATCTAAAAGAACAACAAAATAAGTTCAATATGCCATCACTTGATCCTTTTATAAAACACAGTAAGTTTACTAAATCTTGAATTGATTAATATTAGATATAACTTTAACCCAATTTCTTTATTAAAAACTAAAAAAGAAAACAAAGCCCAAAGAATCTTGTATGTTCTGGAAATAAATTCCTCTGGTGCAATCAGTATAAACAATATGTAATAGGGATTAAGCATAAATACAATTAAAGTATTCATCTCTTTTTTGGAAATTAGGTACTATAATTATTTTTCAAATCTAGAATTTTCTTCTTGTAAAACAGAAATCTCTTCATCCTGAAACACATCATTCCCAGGGTATCACAATGATTTAAAAACAAATAAACTAAGCTTGCAAGAAATAAGGTAAAATATATTCAAAGGTCTATACTGACAGACTCAAAGCAAAAAAAAATAATAAAAGTAGGATGCAAGAAAATCAGGTAGCAGGAATATAAGAATTATAATTTAAAATTAGAATATAATCAACAGCACATTTCTGTACCTAATCCTCACAATTCACTTAACACCTACATGACTAAAAATTTAAGACTACCAAAAAAAAAACACTCCTAAATAAGTGCTTCTTAACATATTCACAAAGCTGAACACAACTAGTGTTATTAATCTTAGAATTCATAGCTATGTCTCTGCAAGTTTGCATTAGCCAAATGAAAAGCCTGAAGCCATCATTATTATTAATTGGCATGTACTTAGAAAGAAAAATATATTAACTTTGTTTTAAATCATAAAACAATCTGAATGCACCCAAAAAGCTCTGACTTCTCTTAAAACGAGAACAGCTGAAGTTATGAGGAATTCAATTTCTTTATCTTCAGAAGGAAAAAAAAAAGCAGTCTTTGTTGTTTTTCTTAAAATGGTAATGTCAGTCTCCCAAGATTTTATATGCTTTATGCTCTATGTGTTATATTATGGAAATGAGGTTAGAAACACTTCTATGACATATCTATTTACTTTCAAAATCCCGTCATGACTTTTAAAAATGCCTAACCTACCTTAAGTTAAAATGTAAAAAGAGATTTCTGAGGAATCACTGCAGTGTAAATGCATAAGAAAGGCAAGATCTTAACTAAACAGAGGGTCCAACCTCTGTACCTCACTAGCCCAATGATCTTATTTTTTTTAACTATTAGTCATAATTTTTAAATGGGAAATAAGAGTTGTAGAAAATGTGGAGGAAATTAGAACTCTTACACATTGCTGGTGATAATCTAAAATAGTATGTTACTGTGGAAAAGCTTAGCATTTCCTCAAAAAAGTAAACCAGTAATTACCAGTAATTCCACTGCTAGAAATATTCCTCAAAGAATTGAAAACAGATATTCAAACACATACCTATATATGAATGTTCAAAACAGCACTAGACACAATACAGCCTAGTATAAACAACCCATTAATTGGCTCAATAATCTTAACCATGTTAGTCAACACATTCTAAGCTTTAGTTTCTTCATCTTTAAAATTTAGATTATGAAAACAGACTGTGACTTTAACATAAGACCTGGCCTCTTGCCTTTCATTACATATTTTATTTCAGTTCACTTGCAAACTGTTGAACCAAATTCTTATAAAAATTAAACCACTCCCCAAACTTCAGAAATCATCCTTCAGAGGAAGAGCCTATAATGAAAGGGCCCACTGCTTCCACCTTTCAGGGCAGTCCTAGACACGTCTTAATACACTTAATCAACAGCAGAAGAAAGAACTCTCCTTCATCAAAATAATATTTTAACCATTGGAGACTCTCAAATGACCACATTAATCCAGAAAATGAACCATGCTAAGATTTATAAATTCCTGGCAAAAAATCCAAAGCACAGGCTGCCCACTAATGAGAGTTAACAAAAACAGTGGTGAAAAGTTCAGGCTCTGGGTTGGGACTGTGGCTCAGTGGGAGAGCTCTTACCTAGCATGTGTTGAGGCACTGGGTTCAATCCTCAGCACCACATAAAAATAAAAAAATGAAATCAAAGTAATGTGTTCATCTACAACTAAAAAAAAAAAGTTTAGGCTCTGGGATTTGAATTAAGGATTTATTTCTTATTAGCTGTCATCTCTAACATACCTCCATTTCCTCATTCATAAAATGGAAATAACCCCAAAACCTTTTTCATATTGGTTGAGAATTAAGTCAAATAATACAACAAAGTGCTTAGCATTATGTCTAGAACATACAAAAAAAATTCAATAAGCTGAGTGTGGTAGCTCTGTAATTTCAGCAGTTCAGGAAGCTGAGGCAGAAGGATCACAAGTTCAAGGACAGCCTCAGCAACTTAGTGAGACCATGTTTCAAATAAAAAATAAAAAGGCCTGGGGATGTAACAAGTGGTAGGTCACCCCTGGTTTTAATACCCTGTACCCCCTCAAAGAAAGAAAAGTCAATAAATATTTTACCCATTACTACTATTAATCCACTCCCTTACTGTAGGCATATCTACCTCCTACTTTGACTAAACATGATTAGTTTTTCATGAGTTCTTACTATGTTTTCAATGCTATTCATTCACTGCCATTGTCCATTGTGTTTCTGTATTTCTCCCTCCTTTCTCTCCTTTGCACCTCCTTTTTACTCTAGAAAATGCACACAGATTACAAAAAGATGCAAACTGAACTAAAATTCTACACCAAAAACCCTGGATCCAAATCAACTGATTAATGAAAAGACCAGCTATCTGGGGGCTCACATAATGGTAATGCACATTTTACGATAAAAGTAATGAACTAAATCCCAATAATAAGAGTTTTACTTGCTTTTGAGATCCCTGCAACTACTTCCTAACAACACACCCTCCATCATTACATAAATCTAATAACATCATAACTCTCCTTCAAAAAACTTTGATGTCACTATGGCTATAGTAACAATCAAGTGTTCTTAGTGATTAAGGAATTTTTTTTGGAGGGGAGCATTTTGCTCAAGGAAAAAACAATATATATATATAATATACATATATACGTATCTACACACATGTGTGTGCATATATATGTGTATACATATATATATATATATATATATATAAACTTTATTTATATCTATTATACTCTATTTATACCTTTGGTGCCACTGCTCAGTTTTACCCTCTTTCTCTTGCCCAAGCCTTGACTCCCATCCTGATCCTCCTGGAGGGGGAAAAAAAATCAACATTATAAATAGTCATAGTCATAAATGTGTACATTTTGTATAAATACAAATGGGCTTACAGATTATATTAAACATAATATATGCATGCTTATATACTATTATCAACATATTTCACTTTTATGTATTTACCACAAAAAGTCTTTTTAATGCTAATTTTATTTAAATATATAATGAAATATCTTAAGTGTTAAAATACAAAAGCACTTAAACTTAACCTGTGCTTCTAATGGAAGCTTCTTAAGCACCCCAAAATAGCAAAATAAAAATTTTCCTAACCTCAGATACATGACATTAATTCCACACAGAAGTTAAGGGAGTAGGGAGAAAGTTTGTCAGAGGAAGGAAGAGAGAAGGGGAGAAGACTAAAGTAATGAATAGAATAATAAAAGCTTCAAAGAGTCTGAAACAAAATGAATTCAAAAAATCAAATTCTGTGGAAAAAAGCATGACATGTTAGAAGTTGCAGCTGATAGTTTAAAAATAATAAAATAATAATAATAAATTAAAATATGCCTAGGAAAAAAATCAAAGAAGGAAATACAGGCATTTTTGTTCACATGTGATGCATGCATTCCTAAAAAACACTACACTTAAAATATCAAGGATTATGGGGGAAAAAAGGGTGAGGGACAAACCATTCACACCTATTCAAGTTTGCAACCAAAGAAGTAATAAAAACCATAACTGGTACCTGGGGAGATAATTCATATGCCCAGACAAACACCTTGACATAGTTCAGACTGTCTCAGAGGGATGCTGACACTGCACAATAGCAGAATGGGCACCAGCCAGATGAGACAACGCATAGGGAAGAGAAGCAGATGCGAGCCTACCACTGTGAAAACCATATAAAGCTACAGGTGCACCTATTTGGGGAGGGAGTTCTGGGTATAAGGACTCATTTCTAATTTTCTTAAAATAATACTGGAAAAGCTTCTAATATCTTTGCAGCAGAGTTCAGGATATTTTCCTCTCCAGCTAAAGGTTATGATTCTACCCCACTATTCCAGCTCTCTTAAACCAGGAATTCTCCATATGAAACAACTTCCATATCATACATCTTTTCCCTAGATGTTATATATCTTTTCCCTACTTTTTCCAATGCATATCAGCCAACTAGTATTACAAGACGTATGTGTTAGTATTTGGGCATAGATTTAGTTGTGTTAACAATGGTGTTGGTGGTAGGTTAGAACTGTTCCATAAACTCCCAAATGATTTCTCAATCAGAGTTGATTAAACCTCCATAGCAGAAAAGTAGACTGAGCTTCCTGCTATAGCTTGGTTTACTGGAGCTGCTTTTCTGGCCTATACTTCACATCCTTTAGCAGGTTCCTGTCAAATCCAGCATCATTTCTCAGGGTTACTCTCTGGGGTTCTCCAGAGCTACCACTTAGCTTACTCATTGAGCATTTACTGAGTACTTTAATATTCCTATCCTGTTAATCCCTCACTTTGTCCAGTCCCTATGGCTATCAAGCTGGCAACAACTGTCAAACTACACTCTCATCCTCCTCTATGACTCTCACCTTACCCCAGGAGAAATTCACCAGAATGAAATTTGGATCCTTATGAGAAACAAAAATGCAAATATTATGCCACAGAGCCCAAAGAATTCAGATGTGAAATTTCAACTAATAGCTACTTATGAAACTATTCTCCCAAACCTGAGACAAAAAGACAAACTTGGAAAAAACATTTTATGTCCCAGGTTAGGACTACATCATAAATTTGAAAAATTAACTTCCCTTGCAAAAAGTATCCTTGATCCAGTAATAGCCATAGCAATCTGAAGTTTTCTAAATTTTCTGGCCTTGTAGTCTTAAAGGACAAGTAGAATTAGCCAAGCAAAGGAAGGAAAAGTCATTCCCAGAAGAAAAGAGATGGTGAAGGGTTTTGCCTGTGGTATATTGCTTGTCTAATATGCGCAAGGCCTTGGGTTCAATTCTTAGCATCAAAAATAAAAAAGAGAGAGGGGATGTGGCTCAGTGAAGTGCCCCTGGGACCAATGCGGGGAGGGCATGAGATAAGGCACAAAGACAAAACTCTGGAGACATGGACCACTGAGTTGGACTTAAGATCATTGTATACAAACAACTAGGAGAGTAGATTATCTCCACCTCCCACTAGGAGGTGGTGGGAAAACAGGTACTCTTGCACACTGATGGTGAAAGTATATAGTACAATCTTCCTGAATGACAAGTTGACAATATATGTCAAAACTCCTTAGAGTGATATTTGTCTTTAATACAGAAATTCCAACTCTCAGAATTTATCCCCCAAAAATAATGAGACAAGTGAATAGGAAGTATGTGCATAATTACTCATCACAATGTTATGTATAATAGCAAAAGAAAACAATCTTTGGCTTTTAAGAGAAGATGATTAAGTAAATAAAGTATAGCACACCTGCACCATACGGGAAAAACAATCCTAGAATTCTATAGTCATTGTGACCAGATGACATTCAAAAAGCATTACTGAGAAAACCATACTACGTACGATATGGAACAGGAAATCACTTAAGTAATCTACCCAAATAAAATCTATTATATTCGTTATAGATAGCTGAAACTATCATTAGTGAAATAAATGCCAGAAGACATGAAACCATTAAAATATTCTATGTATAAAATCTGTTAGAATGCAAATTTTATGAGTCACCTCTAAGTGACAGTTATAGCTCATTTTATCCTTTTTAATATTAATTTCCTATTTATTCAACAATGAATGTGGGTTATAATTTAAGTTAATAAATATTTATTAAATACTGCCTTGATTTCTAATCTTTATCACAACAATCTGCTCAAGATGACAGATTACTGTGTCACCTATTACAAACCTTGTATTTTTTTTTTTAGTTGTCAATGGATCTTTATTTTATTTATTTATTTATACTCTTCTCTTATAGAGAAGAGACAATTAGACTGAGATAAGAAACTCCAAGAAAAACATATTCAACTACAGTTTGCAAAATCTACAAATAGTTTCTCAATTCAAATTAGCCTTTCTTTCTTTGATGGACTACTAGGAAGACGAAAAATGTGAGCCCATAAAAACAAGTCAGGTAAATTCACAGCTGGTTAAAATAATATTTAAGAATGAGAATATTTAATAAAAATAAAATCCAAAGGAGATCTTGAAAAACTCGAACAATAAAATGAAACTAAAAGATTGAAGTTAACCACGGTAATCTGATACTTTAAATCAACTTTACAAGAACAAAAGAAGGAGGAAGCTCTAACTTGTCAGCTGTAAACTCAGAAGGGAGGGTGGGGAACACCATAGGCATTTTATTTGACCACTGTGGTTCCTGCCAACCATTTAAGATAGCTGCTAATGCACTAGCAAAAAACTTTAGACCTTAATGAAGGGCACAGTAATCTTATCTTAAAGATGTCTCTTCGCTGTGCACAGAACCAGATCATAGATTTTAAATGGAAATGAATTTATTTAATAGAAGAAAAGAAAAGACTATGCAGAACAGAGACTATTAAATAAATAAAGATAGACGTTTACAGGGGTATCACATGGCAATTAAAATAAAAATCTCTCTGGAGTACAATAAGAATAAATGTGTGAAACTTACAATATTTAACACAATTTTGAGAAGAACTTCCTAATAATAACTATTAAACAAAGGAACGAGTTGCACCATAAACTAGGTAAGCTCACTATCACTGGAACTGTTTACAGAGAGGCCTACCAATTGTAAGGAATGTTGTAAAATCAATTCCTGCAGTGGAAAAGATATATATTAGATATTTCTAAGAACTTTCTCACCAAAAGTATATGTGATTCTCCATCTCACCCCTCCCCATTAATGTCATTTATGATTACAAATTAAAGTTTAACCTTGTATCTTTTGAAGTAAAATTGTTTCTTATTCATTTTTGAAAAAAATCTCCAATTTTCAATTTCAATAATCCTACCTTTGCTACAAGTTTAGCAAATTAGTTTTAATGAATAATTTCGATTCTGTCTTTAACAAAGGCAAGAATATTCAGAGCATATCTACACAGGCCCATCTTATTTTGCTAACAATTATTTCTCAATGATGTGAGAGTATGCAGAAAAAAAGAAACTAGAAGTAAACAAGCAAAATTAATGAACAATGGTTATTTCTAGATGGTAGGCCTGAAGGTACATGTTTTCTTCCTTGTACTTTATTCTAGTTTCAGTTTTTTCACAATGAACATTCATTGTGGTCATAGTTTCCCAGAAGAAAAGTATTTTAAGTTATTCATTTGTATTAACAGCTAGATACCTCAAAGCTGGAGATTAATGATCTGGTCATTTCACACAGATGAACAGACACTGCCAGTGGAAAAATATCATAGTGAATATACTTCCCTTGAAAACTTCATTACCTAAAAGATTCTATTTCTTCTAAGGAACTTTCTAATTAGACCCACTTACATAATACAGGTGATAATTTTCTTCAGGATTATCTGATAGTTGTAAGTTTAAACAAACAAAGATATAAATTTAAATCTTGTGGGGCTGGAGTTGTGGTTCGGTGGTAGAGGGCTTGCCTGGCACGTATGAGGTCCTGGTCGATACTCAGGACCACATATAAATTAAAAAAAAAAAAAATCCATTGACAGCTTAAAAAAATATTTTTAAAAAAATTAAATCTTAAAAATATTTCATAAAGTTAAGATGTACTCAATGTATTTTTTTTTCTGGTTCCACACAACACAAACATTTTCTCCTCTTATTTCATATGAGCTACACAAAAAAAGAATAAGAAGTAATCGTATGAAGAATGTGATGTGTATAAATAGCACTGCTGAGTACATAACATTCTGTTCCTCTAGGGACAGCAGAGACCAATAGCTGACACAACGTGTAATAATAAAATTAAGTAGGCTAATATATATGCTCCTTCAAATAAAACTGCAAAATAAAAAGAAATCTTTCTCCTGTTATAGTTTCTTTCTTCATTTTCAAAATGAAGTGTTGGGATTAGATTATATCTAAAGTCTCTCCCAATTCAAAATTCCAACTTAATTTTCTTTTTTTTTTTTGGTTTGGGTTTGGGTTTTGTTTTGCTTTGTTTTGTTTTAGGGGGTTTTGTTTTGTTGTTGTTGTTTTGGTACTGTGGATGGAACCCAGGGCCTTGCACATGCTGGGCAAGTGATCTACTACTAAGCTATATCCCCAGATCCTAAAATACTTTTTTAATTATTACAATCACCTCTATGTTTTTAGTAGCAATTAAGATGATGTTGTCCTCTTCTCATCCTATCTTCCTTTACTAATAAATTGTTGAATTACAAGAACAAAATCACAAAAAGGATTTGGTTCATAATTCCATGGACCCTATATGGTAAAGATGCAAAAATTCTAGTCTTTAAGTCATAGCCAGTTTTTCAGAAAATTTCAAATAGAAATACTAACATGCTACTTGTACCTACAAGTGTCAAAAAGGGGGGCAGGGCAGGCTGGCTGACTTCAAAGCCTTATTGAAATTTTTAAATGACATAAAATAGTTTTATTGTTCCATCTATCTTATCCCTTCATCTTTTTTTCCTTAATCTGTATATTCCATTCTTTATTATTCTTACATTTTTTAATCATTTTGAAGTAATACATGTGAAAAACACTTTGAAAAGAATAAAAGTACAATACAAATTTAATGTCAGTTAGTTGGATGGAAATTTTATGTTTCTCTCTACAGGATTCACAATAAAACTCAACACATTTCTTGCTTATGATACCTAGCCCCAATAGCCGTTCCTTTTCCATGTAGGCCAACAGTCCTAATAAAACAATGGTTCTCACTAAGAAATAAGAAAACAAAAGCTGAGATAAAATAGAATAGATGACCCCAAGAATGACAAGCAAAAAGTCACATAATGTTATAGGTTCATTATTGAATTAAAAATTGTTTTACTCCTTAAGTTGCTATAAACACAGCAAAATTTTAGCATATTCCTTTTTATTTTACAAAGGTAAAAATAAACTCTCTAAAATACCTTAAACATGTGCTTTCACTGTCTTGATGTACAACAGCAGCTACTATTCATAAGGAAAACTTTGATTTTCATTAAAACCCTTCAATAGTCATATGTCCATATCAATGGCTACATTATTTTTTCATAATCAGGTATAGTTTTTCTCAGGAAGCAAGTACCACCAAAATGAACAGAAAAATCTAAAATTCGATCATTGGGATGTTACTTAGCTATAATCACTAGTCATCACTGAATATCAAGAGAATCTGAAGAAAAGAATAGCTAACATCACACTGTGACTGTGAAAGCTATTTACAAATTCTATGGCACTTCTCCCATCTACAAGTAGGCACTGTATATCCTCCCACTAAATCTGGGCTCATTTTAGCAAGTCGCTTATAACAAATAGAATGCAGTGTAGCAACACTACATAACTTCCAGGGCTAGTTCAGAAATGGCTCTACAGGTTTTGTCTTGGACTAATCATTCTTGGAGAAGTCAGTTATTATGTAAACATGTCCAATTTCAGACCACCATGCTAGAGAAACCAGATGTACACACTCAAGAATAGTCACCTGAGCTCCCTGTGGACAGCCAGCACTGACTGTCAGCTGAGAGTAAGCCATCTTAGACCTCCATCTGAGTTTGGCAACTAAGATGATCGTAGTTGGAGCTAACAATTAACTGCAATCGCATGGATACCCTAAGAGAGAACTATCCAGTTGCCCTTCCCAAATTCCCAAGTCATAAAATTGTGAGCAAAATAAAATGGTTATTTTAAGCTATAAAGTTTTGAACAAATTTACTGCATACAATAGTATTAAGCAATAGTAATAGTGACAGTTACTATAATAGTAATAGAAATGAACAGTGGTTTATTCACTTTATAGAAAGAACACTAGACCAGCACCTATGAGATTTAGTGTACAATTTCAAAATTACCACTAACTACATGAAATTCACTAACCTGAGTGAATTAGTTAATTCTAAAAAATTCTGCTTCCTCATCCATAAATAAGAAAATTAGGCAAGAGGAATTTCCAGGTCCCTTTTAGCTACAACATTCATTAATTTTTAGAACCTTTTAATTGCCTCTTCCTAATTCTCATTTTTATTTTTGTTACATAACCTGACTACACCCTGCAGAAAACACCCTGCAGTATATAGATCAATAAAACATGAATATATATTTTATATAAAAATATTGCAATCACAATCTTAAAATAGAAATTTTTCTGACATTTTCACTAAAACATGATTGTCCCTAGCAAAGGTCTTTGTACTTTTCACTTTAAATGTATGTGTGACTTTTATAATCGGAAAAAAATATAACCTATTACAATTTAAGATATGTATATGCCATAACCTTACAATTCCACATCTTAGAGAACTATCTGTATATCTACACAAGAAGAAATTAAAGCATTATTTTGTAAAAATTGGAAATTAAGAAAATGTATAAAATATAGGTTATTCATATTTTAGAATATTATTCAGCAAATAGAAAGAACAGCATACAAAGATGAATTTATATAACATATCAGGGTAAATAAAAGCAGATCACAAAACAGTATAGTGTTTTTAATTTACTCATACACATGCATGTACATACACACACACACACACACACGCACACACACAATATATTTTTGTAAAAATAGTTATTTAACTACAGAGAAATGGATATGCCAAGGACATGCAATCTATTAACGACAGTTACCCAGAGGAGGGGCCTGTATTAGAACTTTTCTTTTATCTGAATTGTCCAGCAAAACAATTACAATGCATTCACATTACATAGGTAATTTTAGTCAATATTTAGAAGACAAACTTCATTGTTTTTAAACCATGCTTTAGTAACTATTTCCTAGAAAGATCAGCAAAAATTTCTATAGTGTGATCCATAATAACTCAAAAAATTCAAATATCTGAATCCTTATATACATAAAACTGTAGGATATGGGCTGAGGCTGTGGCTTAGTGCTGAAGCACTTGCCTAGCACACATGAGGCACTGGGTTCAATTTTCAGCGCCTCATATAAATAAATGAATAAAATAAATGTGCACCAACAACTAAAAAAATCTTTTTAAAAACTGTAGGATAGAAAACATTTATAAAGAGTCAAATATGTGCCTGGTCTATGTCAGGGATGAATGTTAAACATTGGAATTATCACTGTCTATTACCAGGGAAAATGATGTTCAGAAGTTAAACAACTTCGCAAAAATCACAGGGATATTATGAGCCAAGATTCAGACTTAGTCTTCTTGACCCTAAAGTTCAAGCTCTTTCCAGGAAATATATTGTAATGCCTTGGGGAATACATTAAGAACTAACTGTAGAGTAAAATGAAACAAAATGTTTTAATGATATTCTTTAAAGAAAAACTAAAGTACATGCCCCTTCAATCAACTTCCAGTTAAATATTCTACTTCAAATTCTTCTTTTTCTCCTTTTTTTTTTTTTTTTTTTTTTGGTTTGTAATGAGGATTGAATCCAGGGGCACTTTATCACTAAGCTACATCCCCAGTCTTTTATATTTTGAGACAGGGTCCCCTTAAGTTGCCTAGGGCCCTACTAAATTGCTGAGGCTGGCCTCGAACTTGCAATTTTCCTGCTTCAGTCTCAGGAATCACTGGGATTATAGGTGTACACCACCACACCCAGCTACTTCTAATTCTTTCTTTTTTTTTTTAATACTTTTTTAGCTGTTAATGAACTTTTATTTATTTATATGTGGTGCTAAGAATCGAAACCAGTGCCTCACACATGCTAAGCAAGTGCCCTGCCACTGAGCCGCAACCCCAACCCTTCCAAATTCTTAAAGTTTTTAAATGTCCAAATGATTCCATTTTTATTCCATTGGAAAATGTGATAAATGTAAAAACTATAAAAAGCTGTGATTACAGGGGTGCCCTACCTTGCGTAGTTCTAAGTGATTAATGTATTAACTCATTCAACCCTCTGAATATTCCTATGAACTAAGAACTAATATCTCCATTTTACAAATGAGAAAAATTTAAGCATGGAGAGAGTAAAACACTTGCCCAAGGTCACCATACTAATTGGTACAGGAGCCAGAATTCAAACTCAGGCAGTCTAATTCCAAAATCAAATTCCTAAGGAGCATCCTAAACCGCATGTCCAATCTGATGAAAATTCTTCAAAATTGTTCAAAACGAAGCTCCACAAAATGTTGCATTTTGTGGGAGCCTTTTTTGAGAGAAAAACAGTTATATAAAATTTAAATTTTAGGCATTAAATTAATTACAAGATTCTATAACAGAAACCATCCTTCCAAAAGAAGTTTATTTGGCTTAGTTCATAATATATTATCAACCTAAACAGAAAAAAATAAATAAATAAATGCTTAAATGTAATTTTTAAATTTTTAACTATTAAAAGTATTATTATATAGAAATATAGAATATATAATTTTATAAGAATAAAGATTATAGACAAAAGTAATAAACAATTTTCTCATATACATAATAAAATGAGACTACAATAAAGGATTTATTAGAAATATTTATTAATCAACAATATAAAAACCAAAATTTCTAATTGATGATCTACTTATAGTACTTCTTTTAAGTCATTATTCACATAAGGCATTAACATTATTATAAGAGTAGAAAAATGATTACAATTCATATTTTTTCTTAAATGTTTTTATTAGCACATTACAGTTATACATAATAGTGGGTTCATTCTGTCATAAATATACATGCATGGAATATAATTTGCTCCACTTCAGTCCCCAGTAGTTTCCTCTTTCCCTCCTTTCCTCCCTTCCCCTATTCCCTTTTCCTCTACTCTACTGGGATTTTTTTTGTTTTGTTTTTTAATTGGTGTATTACAGATATCCATAAAGGTAGAATTCACTGAAGTATATTCATATATGTACATAGCATAATTTTGTAAATTTCATTCCACAGTCCTCCCTTTTCCCAAATTCCTATTCTTTCAATAATTTATTCTAGACTTAAATGTTTTAGGACAATTTCATTGAATATGCAAAATCTACTGTACACAGATAAATTTGGGGATATTTTCCTAGGAGAAAGTTCTGTACTTTTATTTATTTGGGGGTGGTTCTTTTTTTACTGGTACATTATAATTATACATATTAGTGGGATTCACTATTACATATTCATACATGCACACAACATAACAACATAAATTTGATCTGTTTCATTCCCCAGTACCTCCCTTTTCCCTCCCTCCTCCTTCCTCTTATCCACTCAACTTCCTCTTATTCCTTCTACTTTACATCTCCCATTTTTAAACTGTGAAAACAGAAATGAATTAGAAACAAGAAATAAAATTCTAGTTGTAGTCCTTGTCCTGTCACCAAGTAATTTTAAGATCAGGCTTCCTAGAAACCACTCTGGTGTTCCAAGTTCTAGTCTAACAGAATGAGGAATTTAAACTAGATAATATACACAAATCTTTTTACTTCTACAACTTTTTAAATTTTAATTTTTTTAAATTTTTAAACATTAAGTCTCACCTCATCTGAAGAATCTACTTGTCCCAATGTTCCTGTAGCACCTGCAAAACCTTTGGAAGGGAGGAAAAAAAAGTTGCCCTTCATAGTTGTTATATATTGATTTACTTTAAAATTATTTGAGACATACTAATATCAAAAAGCTAAGTTTTGTTATATTAAGACACCTCGTTTTAACAGTTACCTTGGCAAAGGTCAACATTTATCTTAAATAAATTTGGACTTAATAAGTTAATATTCAATGGGAAATCTCCAGTGAAGACCCAGATGTAATAATTACAAATGATGCTTCAGAAGGATCTCTTTTTAGTTTTATACCATGATTTTTTAAAATACAAAGCCAGTAAAGTTTTGGGATACTTCTGAATACCAAGTACTACATTTCTCATAAGTAAGAACCAGAACCTTATAAAAGTAATCAAATTCCATTCAAGAAAAATATATTTTTTCTCTGGCCAATTTATTCTTTCTTGTTTCTAAATTTATACTAGTTTTTTTATAAAGAATGACACTGCTTTAGTTCAAAATAAATTTGTTCAACAATGAACATTTCAGGGGTTTTTTGTAGTTATTTTTGTTTCAATACAGAAAACTCACTACTGCTTAAACTAAATACATATACAAACCTTGAACTGCCAGAGTGCTAGGACCAGCAGATGGCTCCTGAATACCATATACAAGCTTGTCCTCAGGATATGTGAGTCCAGAGCTCTTCAAAGCTATAAGGTACTTTTCATGACTTTTCTTTGCACAAGCATTTTCTCCAGGACCTAAAATTTAAAACAAATTTAAAATAAAAAGAAAACATTCCATTTAAAATCCAAGTACAATCATCTCATTAACTGATAAATATGAAAAAAGTAGGTAAATATTCTAATGGAAGAACTCTACAATTAACAATATAAAATAGTTTCAGATAACATTTTTGTGCTTGTGTTTGTTATTAATAATCCCAGAAGGAAAAGGATACTTGTAACAAATAGTATTCTAATGGAAGAACTCTACAATCAACAATATAAAATAGTTTCAGATAACATTTTTGTGCTTGTGTTTGTTATTAATAATCCCAGAAGGAAAAGGATACTTGTAACAAATAGTGAAATAGCGGCTGACATCTAAGTATGTAAGAGATAGCTGGGCACAGTGACACAGCCTATAATCCCAGTGGTTTGGGAGGCTGAGGCAGGAGGATCTTGAGTTGAAAGAGGATCTTAAGTTCAAAATCAACCTCAGCAAAATCAATGAGCTAAGCAACTCAGTGAGACCCTGTCTCTAAATAAAATACAAAATATAGCTGCAGATGTGGCTCAGTAGTCAAGTGCCCCTGAGTTCAATCCCAGGTACCAAAAAAAAAGAAAAAAAAAAAACTATACACACACACACACACACACACATATGAGAGACAATGTGCAAAGTATGGAGGGAGCAATGATTAATAGAGCATGATTTTAGCCTTCAAGAATTTGAAAATCAGTGGTAAAGAAAAATAAACAGCAGGGCATGGGTGGTGCATGCCTGTAATCCCAGCAATTTGGGAGACTGAGTCAGGAGAATTCCCAAATTCGAGGCCAACCTGGGGAACTTGATGAGACCTTGTCTCAAAAATAAAACATAAAAAGTCCTGAGGACGTAGTTCAGTGTTTGTAAAGCATCCCTGGGTTCAATCCACATACCAAAATTAAAAAAGAAAAGAGAGAGAGAAAAAAAAAAGGCAGACAGATAATAGATGACAATTACGTGGCAGACTTCAACATGTTGTCTGAAAATTTGTGACATTATAACTCCAAGAATTCAGACTTATTCAAAGAACAGTACCTAGGAAGGGCTTTTTGGAAGAGATAATACCTGAGTGGAATTTTCAAATACTACAAATTAAATTATTGTAATTCCTCTTTTCATCACATTTAAGGAATAAGAAGTATAAATTCTACTGAAGTATCAATACAGAGAATTTACTTCCAAAAATATTGAAAGGTTTCAGTTGTACAATTAAACAATCCTAGCATTTCAGCTTATTATTACCATTTTTTTCTTTTGTTTTTACTTTTTAATATATTATGGAGGGTGGGCTAATAGTAAAACAAAAACAGACTGATAACTGGGAGTTCTTTAAGTGAAATAATTATTCTCTATTTCAAGTCAAATTTCCATGGCATTCACCACTTCATAGTAGATTATACATCTTAAAGGAAGCTGTGAATCTCTTCAATTATACAGATTAGTTTAGTATTTGCTGAGCTCTTCTCCTTTCTTTGGTGGTCTCAGTAACAGCAAGAATGGTTTTTGTTCTTGTTTTGTAATTTTCAATCTGTCTGCCCTTGATTAAAAAATAAAAATTAAAAAACTCCAACACAGCTTAAACAAATGGGAATTCTCTCCTTCAATTCCACTTTATGAAGAACAAAGAATTAGTTTACAAAGAACAAAGAACTTTCGGGCTGGAGTTGTGGCTTAGTGGTAGAGCACTTGCCTGGCATGTGTGAGGCCCTGGGTTCGATTCTCAGAAAGATAGATAGATAGATAGATAGATAGATAGATAGATAGATAAAATAAAAAGATCCATTGACAACTAAAAAATATTAAAAAAAAAAAAAGAACAAAGAACTTTCAGGGTCCTATATAAGAAATGACTCAGGCCTAGAGATATAGCTCAGTCAGTGGTACAGCATTTGCCTACATTTGTGAGGCCCTGGATTTGATCCCCAGCCCACAGGGGAAAAAGAAAAAGAAATGACTAAATATTTGCTGAATAATAAAAGTCACATATTGATTTCAATAATGCTGAATGTTCACCTAACAAAATATATTTAGTCAATCCCTCATAATAAGCCTGAGGAAAAATGAATGCATAACCACCATTTTTGTAACTAAAGAAACTGAGGCTTAGAAAGACAATATAGCTAACCAGTTTCACACAAAAGTAAAACAAGACTGCAAATTTCAGACTTCTGAATCAAAATAGAATTTGATTTCCATCACTAAAAGTTAAGAATTGTTGCTATTAATTTCAGGAAATAAGAATTTTTTTAAAATTATTTAAATAAAAGAGGACAATTATCACAAATCATTCCTAAAATGCACATTCCGAAAGTGGTTAAGAACAACCTGTTTATTCTCTTTCTCAACAGTTGATAATTTTTAAACAACAAACCATTTTCAAGGTTAAGAAATAACAGATGTCCAGATATGAGCTTCACCTCCTTCGAGTTTCATCACCAAAACTCAAACACAAGCCACCATCATCTTTACCCTAGACTGCTGCCCCTTGAGCTGCTTTTCTTATACCTTCCAACTTATTGTTGGCAAAACATGTCACCTTTTTAAAATACATATCTGATCATCTCACTCTTAAGGTTAAAATATTTCCATGATGTCTCACTACATTCAGAATAAGATAGAAAATTTTACTGGGCCCATGGATCTAGTCTAATATAGTAGCCTTATTTGGGTCATCATCCCCTATATTCATTTCATAGCAACCATCCCTTCTACAGTACCTTAGAAATAGGCTCATTTCCATCCATAGATATTTTCCACACACTCGTCCCTCTGCCTGGAATCTAGGAAGGATCTGTGTAATTTTCTTTGTATTTATCCTAGTTGGGGTTCATGAAGTGTCTTGGATATACAAATCAATGTTTTCAGTCCAATTTGGGGGAATCTAGCCATGATCTCTTCAAATGTTTGAGGATTTCAATAACACGCACGTTAGATCATCTGAATCTAATAGGTCCCTGAGGCTGTTATATTTTCTTTAATCATTTTTCTCTCTGTCCTCTAGAAAATCTTGATTCATCTTTCAATTCACTGACTTCTCTACCCTATCAAATCTGCTAAGTCAATGCAGTGAATGTTTTTAATTCAGTTACTGAACTTAATAAAATTTTGTTCTAAAATTTCACTTTTGTAAACAAAATTTCTTTTTGTTTACAGTCTGTGCTAAGATTTCTGTCTCTTCACTCATTAATACCACATTTTCCTTTAATTCCTTGAACATATTTTCCTTTAACTTCTCGAACATGTTCAAAATAGCTGAACATATTTGTAATAGTTGCCTTCATATCTTTATCAGTTAAATCCAACATCTACATCTGAGCCACCTTAAGGTCAATTTCTAGTGGCTATTTTTTTTCTTGCCTATAGCATACAGTTTGTTTTCTTGTATTTTCACCAGTTTTTATTATACACTGGATATTCTCATGACACATTATAGAGCATTTTGGATTCTGTTTCCTTCCTCTAACGAGTATTAAATTTTGCTTTAGAAGACAGTTCAATCAGAGACTGATTACCTACAATGCATTAAGGGTTGGTTTCATCCTGCATAAGAAGCAGATCTATGAAAAGCCTAATGTGCTCAGAAGACTCTCTAGATTCACAGGAATCACCTCCAAACTCTTCCTACCTTACAGATCCTGTTAAAGTTATAGGCTTTCTTAAGGCTAATCTAAAAACAGACTTACTCCAACGTTTGGTCTGCTGGTAACTCAGATAAATGTCTGGGGTAATAGGAAACTGCCTCTCTAGTCTGGCTGGACGAAACACCAATGTCCCCCAACACTACATGACCTCTATTATTTCTATTCTGCTTTTAACTCCAGAGTAATCAGTCTAGTAAGGCTTAGGATAATCTCATCCTGTAAATATGCAATCCAGTCTTCAGTCAAGCATTTCCAGGAGTACCTCATAAATCTACCCCGACTACATCTCAGCATTCTACCCAAAGATTCCATAATTTCCAATGACATCAGCTGCCCTATTCCTTAATCTGCATTCTTAACTCAATAAGACCACCATGCTCTGCTCCAAAGCCAGCATGCTTCACTGCAATCAAGAAGTTGTTCCCAGAGCTATTCTGGGGCTCATCTCATTTTTTTCCTTTCTCTTAAGAGTTCACAATTTGGTGCTACCTATGGTCCAGAGCCTGAAAACAGCTGCCTCGTCATTTGTCCAGTTTTATGTTATTTATGACATGAGGGTCAATCCAATAGCCAAAAGCAGATGTCTTCTACCTGGACTCTAAACCCACTGCTTTACCACTCAACTCCCCTAAATGAATCCCTCTTAGGTTTTACTTTAAACACCACTTCCTCAGTGATGTTTCACACCTTTACCAACAGCAAAATTGGATCTTTCACAACCACCTACCCAACACTTTCAAAGAACTTATTACAGCTTATAATTACACAATTTTTTTGGTTTAGTTTAATTAATGTCACCTAACTCACCAGACCATACATTGTATAAGGGCAAGGATAGGATAAGAGTTTACTTTCCTCACCCCACACTCTAGTGCCTGGTCCAGAGTCAAGAACCTTGTGGGTACTTAATAAGAACTTTTTGACTTTAGCCAGGCATAATGATGCACACCTGTAATCCCAGTTACTAAGGAGGATGAGAAAGGAGGATTGCAATTTGAAGCCCATCTATGCAACTTAGCAAGGAAGGCCCTATCTCAAAATTGAAATAAAAAAAAAAAATGAAGGGTTGAGGGTATAGCTCTTGATGAAGAAATAAGCATATCAGAAAAGTATTGAACATGGTAAACAATACATATCAAAATTTTACCACTCTAAAGAAGCATGATGAACTTCACTTTTCAAATATGCTGTTCATGAACCAGTAAGAAAAAGCACTTTTCAAAATATAACAAGATTTTAAAATAATTGATGCATTTATTGTACTATAATTTGAGCAAACTAAGTGTTTAAACTATGTTTTATTACAGCATACCAGGTAAATAAAACATTAAATAATTCCAAGTTTTATAATTTAAACTCCATATTATTATAAAATCATAGACCATACAATCCAGAAGTTTAGAATACCAAAAAATAAACATAAAAGTGGTTGTTATTGGGCTAGGGTTGTTGCTCAGTGATAGAGTGCTAGCTTAGTATGTGTGAGGCACTGGGTTCAATTCTCAGCACTACATATAAATAAAATAAATAAGCAAAATAAAGGTCCAAAAAATTTAAAAAAAAAAAGTTGTTCTTGTTTGAAGACAGGGTAGTGAAGTATAATTATAAATATGTTACATCAAATGTTAGGAGACCCAGGCTTCCAAAAATAAATTAGTTGTGAGGTGTTAAATAAGTCATTTAATTTTTCTGGGGCTCAGGTTCCCCCATCTATAAAATAAGAAGTTATCTCTTAACTTCAAGTTTTTAGCATTCTATGAAAAATCTACATTTTGCTTTTAAGTTCTAAAGTACAATTTTATTATAGTAACATAATTATAAGTTTCTTATATCTAATATTTTACTCACCAGAAGTTAGATCTTTGTAGTTTTGCTGGTTTGTCAAAACCTGAGTAAGAACAGACCTCATTGCTCCTCCCATTTTAGTCAGGTCTTCTAAAAAGGAAATTTGAGGTTCCAAAAGCTGAAGGACTTTATTAAGGTCTTTTTCTGATGGTACATCAGTTGCTGAAAGAAAAAACATTTTTTATATACACACACACACACACATACACACACACACACACACACACACACACTATAAATAAGCAAACTATATACATGTATCCATATGATATTTGTATGTATATATACAAAATCAAGAATAACTTAAGACTGAACATGGTATAGGGCAGGTGGATTGCACCTGTAATCACAGAGACTCAGAAGAGTAAGGCAGGAGAATCACAAGTTTGAGGCCAGCCTCAGCAACTTAACTGTCTCAAAGTAAAAAATAAAAAGGGTGGGGGATGCAACTCAGTGATAATGTACCCCTGGGTTCAATTTCCAGTTGCCAAGAAAAAAAATAAATAAATAAATAAATAAATAAATAAATAAATAAATAAATAAATAAAAAAGGGTAGCTTTATTTAAAATATGTTGCTCAGAATAATACTTTTTAAATTATGGAGGCTTAGAAGATAGTAGTTTATAATAAAAAAAAAAAGTCACTGTGGGAAGTCTGTTTAGAAAATTGGCATCTGCCAGATCTAGTTAAGGGTATAATTGCTCAGAAATTTAGTCCTCTTTAAAAAGCAGATGAGACAAAGAGATGATCTATGAGGCATTAAATGTTTAATTTATGTAAGAACCATTTGCTCTGGGAGTGAGGGTCTTATACCTCCAGATATATAAATGCAATCATTAGATAATCTCAAAAGGGTACTATCAAAGAAAAAGTTAAGATCACATCCTTAAACAAAACAACAGAATTCAAATTATGTTGAGAGTAGTAGAACATTATCTCTAAATTTAAAGTTGTATAATAAATAACCCATCCTCTATCATATTTCAAAACTATAGATTCCTGGTAGCTGAAAATCAAAACATCTAAATGAGAGATAACTATTTTTATATACAGGAATAATTTTATTAAAAACTAAAAAATAGGGGGCTGGAGTTGTGGCTCAGTGGCAGAGTGCTTGCCTGGCATGTGTGAGTACCTGGGTTCGATACTCAGCACCACATGTAAGTAAATAAAAAAAAGATCCATTGACAACTAAAATATATATTTTAAAAAAAAAAAACCTAAAAAATACCAGGCAAGTCAGACACAGGGGCACATGAAACCAGGTACCTGGGAGGCTGAGGCAAGAAAATCACAAATTCTAGGCCAGCCTTGCCAACTTAGGGAGACTGTCTCAAAAGAAAAACTAAAAAGGGCTCGGAATAATGTTTAGTGGTAAAGCAATCCTATATTTAATACCCAGTACCACAAAAAAAGTACATTCACGTATATATGTACGTACATACACATACACACAGAGAGAGCAGGTAAAATGCCTACTACAGCTGAAGGGAGAGATAAAAATCTTGGACAGTAATGACACAATATTAAAGATGAAACGAAAAAGATGTTTTGGAGAAGCTGAGGTCTAAAAGTAAGAAGTGAATAGAAATCTTTAGAGCTGAAACATAATTGATTAAAAGAAGAATACATACAAGGAAGCTAAGGGAGCACGTGTGCCCCCAGGAAAAGTGACATTAATTTCACTTTTTATTCAGCATCTAAAACCACACTTTCTCAGTGGAAAGCTAATGTTGTATACTATTTATTTGTATATTCTTCCCAATGATTTATATAGTTACAGATGTTTAATTAGTGTTTACTTTTGGTTTCTAAAGGCTCTGACAGAAGTTATAACAATGGTCAAAGGATTATAGGGTGAAATCAGAAAGAGAACACAAAGCAACTATGAAATCACAAGATCCTTTAACTTCCATTACATTAGATTAATTTATAGTGATCTCTATATAAAATAATGGAGTTGTTTTGCTTTTCATTTTTTCTGGGTTTTGGGGATTTGGTCTTTTGTTTGTTGCATAGAAATTGATGCTGAGTACAAAGAGGTAATAGGAAAGGAAAATTTCATGAACCTGTATTTATGAAATTCATCTTTATACAAAAAGTACTCCTACTCATTTGTGCTTTCAAATAAAGGTTAAGAGACGATTCTCACAGCTATATATACTTATGCCATCTACCTTTTAAACTGCTAAATATCACCAAGGAAAAAATAAATATAATATGCTTTTATGTGACATATTCATTGACTAAACGAGGTGAATTTTAAGGTTTTCTTTTTTTTTGCAGTGCTGAGGAAGGAACCCAGGGCCTTGTGCTTGCAAGGCAGGCACCCTACCAACTGAGCTAGATCCCCAGCCCGAATTTTAAGGTTTTCATAATAAATTACTTAAACCTATTACATTTCCAAAATAGAACCCTTGCAATACAAAAGATAAATTCAAAAAAAAAAAAAAAACCTGTTAACTATTTTATGAGAAATAAAGCAAGCAACTTAGAACCTGTGTCAAAATAAAAAAAGCTGGGCTGAGGATATAGCTCAGTTGGTAGAATGCATGCCTCACAAGCACAAAGCCCTGGGTTCAACCTCAGCACTGCAAAAGAAAGCAAGAAAGCAAGAAACCAAGAAACCAAGAAAGCAAGAAAGAAAAGAAAAGAAAAGAAAAGAAAAGAAAAGAAAAGAAAAGAAA